>OX411556.1:28217652-28817652 GCA_948146395.1 Fragum whitleyi | reverse complement strand
AAAAAGTCTACATTGGCTTGTGTTACTAGATTTTTTAAATGGTCTTGGAAATAAGGATTCATAGAATTACATCTACAGTTATCATTTGGTTTACGAATATGTGAACAGTATTTCCTTTTCGGTTACAATGAAACCACCATTTCATAATAGTTTAACCAGGTTTCATTCTAATCAACGCATGCGGTTTTTTATAAGTCAGGTGTCTCAAGCTGGCCTACAGAGCAGATGGGCTATCATAAACCCCGGATTAAAGATGTAGGTATTGATTGGTAGCCTTGCTCCCAGGCTGTCAGTTAGTGTTAAATTTGATAACTTTACACCACTCATGTTTTACTTTTTCATCTTATCAAATCAACTCCCATATTCTCAAAATCTGAGCTGATAAGAAATTTTACTTTCTCTAGTTGAGTTACTCATTTTATAATACTTCAGATCAGTGGAGCGGGATTTAGTCTAATTGATTGGGTCTTTGGTCTAATTGCTTCTGCATCGAAAGGTATCACAGGAGTTTCAGCAGATCGTCAATGTCAACCAGGAACCCTTGGCGATTCTACAGTGTACGGACAAAAGTCCGAGCTATGTTCCGAATGCGACCGTATGTCTAGATGTTGTGTAACGACATGGTGTAGGTCTAATCAACACAGTACCGATATTATTTTTGGGGTGAAAAATGTGATGATATAATAAATAAATAAATGAAAATAAATGAATAAACAAAAAAATGAAAAACCCTACTGCTCTTCTACATCCAGATGTATAAATTGATACACTTTTCGGGACAAGGCTCGGACTTTTCCGTAAACTGGAAAGAGCCTCTGGCCAATCCGAACATCGTTCGGGATTTCCCGTAAACTGGAAAGTGCCTTGGACGTAAGTGTAGTAATTTTGGGTCATGTTTAGGGGTAATTCGGCTTTTGTCAACGCAGTACATTGGTCAATACGCTTTTAGAAAAGCAAGCTTCCTAAGTATTCTTCGATAATTAATTGTGTCTTATCCTTTGGGCATATTATAATTTGATGACATAACGCCTTTCACAAGCTTTGGCAGATAGTATAGACTAAGATTAGCCTGCACAGATGTAGCCTATACCTCTTTCTTTCTATCTTATTATTGAAGAAAAACTTGAAGCAGACAGGTAAAATAATCCCAAATAGGGGAAAAAATTTAAAAAAATAAATAAATAAATAGATAAATAAATAAATAAAAAAAGACTGACACTAGTCTAGGAAGAAGTGTTAAGCCGTTGAGCGAACCATCGATTTAAAAGACTATTAAACGATTTAGGTTAGCGAAAAACAGATTGTTTGAAACAAAAATTTCAGGGGAAAACATCAAGATTAATAAGGTTTCCTGGTGACGGAAATGATTAAAGTATCACAGTTTTAGCTATCGCGATTTTTTTTGTCCTTTTGTGTTGTTTTGTAAGAGAAATAATCGAGTATGCTTCATTATGTCGACAGATCATTGTCCTCGCAGTTCTGGTCTTGTTGTCTAATGACCTTCGATAACTTTTTAATACCCCCGCATCCATAGATCGGGGACAAATTGGTTTACCATTATCCGTTTCTCTATTTTTTATCCGTCTCTTAATCATTCTGGTCGTCCGTCCGTCGACCTGTCTGTCTGTCTGTCTGTCTGCGAATTTTAAACTTGCTAACTATACAGTTCCCATATAAACTTCAAACACAGTTCAAGATGCTTACAGGATATTGAATAAGTGGTCATTATATACTGAATGTAATAAACGAGTCATCTATCAACAGATAAAAACGAGGCTGTGCTGAATTTTTAGCTCCACTGGCTAAAAGCCACTGGGGCTATTGTCATGGCGTTGTGTCCGTCGTGCGTCCGTCCGTGCGACAGTGCGTCCGTGCCTCCGTTCTTAAACTTTTTCTTTAAAAATCTTCTCCTCAGAAACTACTGGATGAATTTCAACCAAACTTCACAGGAATGATCCTTGGATGACCCTCTTTCAAAGTTGTTCAAGAAATTTTGATCCAATAAAAACCATGGATTAAATGGGCGTGGCTAATTTCCAAATATGGTTAAAAGTGAGTTTTCTCAGATTCTAATTGATGGATATCAATCAAATTTTACATGAATGATCCTTGGGTGTCCCTTTATCAGTCTACCAAAAATTATTGTGATCGGATGAAAAATATTGATTTTATGGGCAGAGGTCATTCACTATATGTTATATAGTTGAAACTTTGAAAATCATTTTCTCAGAATCTTATTGATGGGTATCAACCAGGGGTGTGGAAATACGAGTTTTCTCCACTTGTCCCTGGACAAGTAAAAGCGGATTTTCTACTCGTCCAGAATCAAAATGAACTTGTTAGCTAAAGAGTAAATAGAAAAATTTGAAAAAAACATTGCCTTTTGATGAAGAAAATGCTGGTATGCAGCATTTTCTTCATTAAAAACAATGTTTTCTACCCTATAATATGAACATTAGGATGATTTCTCTCTTAATTCTTTAAAGTAACATTCCAAGATTAGCCCTGGTATTAACTTGTCCTTGGACAAGTGGCTTAGAAAAAATTACTTGTCCTCAATTATAAAAGCCCGAGTCGGACAAGTCGGGCATGGGAATTCCACACCCCTGTCAACTAAATTTTACTTGAATGATCCTTGAGTGACCCTTTATCAGTCTTCCAAAAATAATTGTGATCGGATGGAAAATATGTATTTTATGGTTGGAGGTCATTTCTCTATATGTTATATAGTTGAAACTTTGAAAATCATTTTCTCAGAATGTAACGAATGAATATAAACCAAATTTCACTGGAATGATCCATGAGTGACCCTTTATCAGTCTACCAAAAAATATTGTGATCGGATGAAAAATATATATTTTATGGGCGGAGGCGGAGGTCATTTCTCAATATGGTATTTAGTGGAAAATTTGAAAATCATTTTCTCAGAATGTAACTGATAGATTTCAATCAACCATTTTTGGTATGATCTTTGGGTGACCCATTATCATGCAGCCAAAAATTATTTTGATTGGATGAAAAATATGTCCTATATGGGCGGAGTTCATTTCTCTATATGTTATTTAGTTGAAACTTTGAAAATCATTTTCAACATCAGTAGAACCCAAAATATCTAAAAGTCTAGTCAAAACTTTTATTGCTTAACAAGAATTTCAAGCCTGTGGAGCGACTCAAGCCATTCATGGCTTTCTAGTTTTTGTCAAGCCCTCTAGCAAGGAGTGATTAGTTGTTACTATGCCTAGATATAGGCGTATGTGCATATTAGTGTATCTCTCAGTATTTGTTCAGAGTATAACAAAATCACTCGGCACAATTGTTCTTTATCAAGAGTAGATGTGCCATTTCAATTGCCCAGTGCAAAATAGTTGTAACTGCCTATATGTTGTATGTCAAAACTTGTATTTGCTTTTACAAGAATTTCAAGCCTGTGGAGCGACACAAGCCATTCATGGCTTTCTAGTTATCTGTTTTAGATAACGAGTTTAATAAATTTGGTATCAAATGAGCACACATTTGATATTCTATTTAAAATATGGCCTGTATTTGTGTTATAAAACGTGGAAATTACGCTATTTAACCATTCAAATTATTTTGCGAAACATATAACACCGTTTACTGAATGATGTCAGCAAATCCACGATGACGTCATTTTCTCAACAAATTCGCTACACGTTCTTATCTCATTTGCATAGTTATTCCACTAGCGCAATAACACCCATGTAATATAAAAAGAATTTTCAACGCTGTTATTTCACTCTCGCGAAATAGGTCAAATCATACAATGCTTATGTTTGGCATGAAGGTTCCACTCATAAACACAAAACACATTTCATTTAATGTAAATACATGTCATTTAATGTTAAGGGAAATGTCATTCGACAAAGTCAGGGTCATTAAGCAAGGTCAAACTTCTAAAATATTGCCTTTTCGGGGTATTAGTGTTCAACGAACACAACACGTTCACTGTAGGGCTTAACGCCGCTTTTCAGTAACATTATTACATCCATAACGTGAAACTGGAACACATAACAATGTCTAATTAGGTCTAGCGGTCTAGTTCTACGATAACATGATGGTTACATCCATTCCTTACTGCAAGCTTCCATCCCACATATCGAGGGTTCATTGCAAGACTGTACTAAGTGTATATACACTTAGAACAGTCTTGCACTGAACCCTCGATATATCTTCGATATTCACCCATTTATGAGGAACACATGTCGGAAAAGATGTGTGCCGCCGTCGGTATCCAATTTTGTTCAAGCTTAAGTTACGAGCGATTAATGTTACCCACCGACAACCTAACGTTTTAAGCTATATGTCGACTGTCCTTAAAAGTTAGGAAATACATGTATATACTCGTATATATATATATAAAAAGTTTAATTTACCCTAACCTTGAATGTAACGACCCGTTGAAATGCAGTCTGATCTTAGCCTTTACTGTCTGCTTTCTACGCAATACTTTTAAGGCAAAATAGAGTAGACAGGTTGAAAAGCATGAAAATTTGACGATTTCGTAAACGAAATTTTGATTGATCAGGAAAAGCATTTTATCATAGAGTGAAGCCTGTTTTGACCTGATATCACCTGTCTGATAACATAACATGATATCAGACAGTCTATTTAGAAACAATTTGCATACGCTTTTAGAAGAATTTCTTCGATTTTTTATAGTAGATTATAATTAAGCGATGAAAAATGATTGTGTGATAAATAAAATGACATGTAAGTGTCTTAAAATATCAATGTTATCTGGTCGCGGCTGCGAGAAATTATCATGACGCAAAATTCTCCCAACTTCTACCAGATATTATTATAACATTGATACATGATAACATTAACACTACCATGTTATTCTCTATATACCACGGTGGGTTCCACATTAAATCCCGCCAATTGGTAAATGTTATAGATACCGACTTTCAATGATTGTGTTTCACCATTTTCTGTAGTTTTATGAATGCTATTTTACGAGGTTATCCATTTTGTTGCTTATTGTCCTGTGGAAGCTTGAGTGTGTGTATTGCGCGTCACACAAGAAGTGCTAAGATCTGAAAATTCCGTAGAGTGTCAATTTCGAAAGATTCCCGTAGTTTTGTTTTCGAAAGATTAGACCCAGTTAAGTCCAACCAGTACAGAATGTTTTAATCATCATTTTTTTTAATCCATTTGGAATTTTCACTAAGTCTGACACGAGATAAAAGTATTTGTACAGAAAAGCTACTACACAGAATGCATGAAAATGAAAGACTATGTTGTTACATTTCTGGCTCTTATAATTTTAAAACGTGAATAGAGGAGTTTAATAAGTGGTCATTGAATACCGAATTTATTTATACGAGTCATTTATAAACAGATAACGAGGCTGTGCCAAGTTTTATATGTTTAAGATAAGGAATTTAATAAATTCGGTATTTAATTAGCACAAGTGTGATATTCCTTTTATAATATGGCCTGAATTTTTGTAGTAAAGCGGGGAAACTCCAGAAATTTATCGATTCAAGTTATTCCGCGTAACATATAACGCCGTTTGCGAACTGACGTCATCAAATGCATGATGGCGTCATTTTTACAAAAAATATAATTTAGCTTTTCGCTCTGAGCTCATTTGCATAGTTATTCCACTAGTCTAATAACAATCGTGTAATATCAAAAAATATTCAACGGGGTTATTTAACTCCCGCGACGTAGGTCATATTATAAAGTTTAATCACAAA
Source organism: Fragum whitleyi (assembly GCA_948146395.1). Classification (NCBI taxonomy): domain Eukaryota; kingdom Metazoa; phylum Mollusca; class Bivalvia; order Cardiida; family Cardiidae; genus Fragum; species Fragum whitleyi. Next base: position 28,811,932 of record OX411556.1, on the reverse strand, counting down.
TAGAACAGTTACTTATTTTTTGACGTTTGAGATACTTTTCAGTTGGGCATGAGAAATTTTTTATATTCTTGGGCTCAGATGTCACATTTAAAAATAATTGCAATCTAATAAAATAAAGAATTTTGATTGGTTTAAATCGCATCACGTGGGGAAATCCATTGCACTTTATTTCTGTATAAAATGCAATAGGTATTTCGGAATCGGGAAACCCCCGATCTTCGATCTGCATTTCCTGTGTTGTAGGAACTCGAAAACCCCTCGTTTCCCTTCCATATCGTAATATTGCTATTTAATATATTAGAAATTAAGATATTTTCGAAAGAATTTATTATTAAAGTATGCAGCTCAGTTTCTGAGTCGATGTTTACAGTGAGTCGACGATGACCACCAAGCAACCCTCTCAGCTAAGCCCGATCACGATAGTTTCGGTTTAAAATGTGGAATAACTTGTCAAAATTATGTTTTGATCATAAGTACCTCTACGAATGTCAAATTGTCGTTTATTTGTGTACCATTTGATTAACTTTATGCCGTTTAACGAAAAGAAATACACGATCTAAAAATAGATTGTGTAATACGCGCAGAAAGTAGATTCGAAACTTAAATGTTTAGCCGAGTATTTTAATAGTTTCTTAGACCAAGAGGATTGCAATTATAAGGACCGAGTGTCTTTTTCATAGCGTTTATTGGGGTATAAAGTGCAATTGCCTTTGCACATGGGTTAAACATAACGCCCTACGGGCGTTGTTTGCCATGTGCTAAGGCAAGTGCACTTTATACTCCAATAAACGCTGCGAAAAAGACACTCATCCCTATAATAAATATATAGGAACGTAGAATGTTTACCGGGTTCCTAAATGATCCGTTTCCGCCTGATGGGTCACAAATATATTTTCTTAATCAAGAATTATCTTTCTTTCCTACTATATACCTATTTACTAAAAAGTGCCTTAGGCTGAGATCTGCCCTGCGTTCAAGATGACAAAACGGTGCCAACTGTTTGCCAATTTTATCCCCGCTTTGCGTGGGCACTTGCGTGAAAAGTATAGATCTAATTGGCAAATAGTTTGCACCGTTTTGTTACCTGAACGCGGGGCTGCTGAAGTCAAACCTTATTTTCAAAGATTTGTTGTAGCCTATTGAAGTCCCGAGCGAACCCTTTTCGTGTATCGGATCGAATATATCTCCAAGTTTATATCGGAGATGTTATTACATAGAAAATATTCTATTTTATGGCGCTGAACTTTCAAAAATTTAATTAATTTGTCTGGCTGTCATGTAGAGACAGGCGTCAGTCAAAATATCATAACGGAATATCTATTCAAATAAATTCCGTTCTTTTACTTCGCGTAAAAATATTTATATTGATTTAGTCTCATGAAAAGATACTCCTTAAAGCACTATGAATTTTGATTACTCAGATTTTGAAAAAATGAAATAAAATAAAATAAAATAAATAAATAATTTGTAGGTCCTAGAGTAAAATATGATCATTAAATAGCAACCAGACAGAAGATGTGTTCTTGAAACACTTATTCAACCGAAACGTCAATTTTGGAGGAGTTTGAATTTGATAATTAACATTGGCCTTGATCTTAACATTCAATGATGTGAATTGGTGGGAGAAATAAACATGTCAAATATCGGCATTATAAGACGGAGAGTAGTGTTGAAGTTATAGGAAAATGTTGAGTTTGCAGGTCGCATTTTTGCACTCGAACGGTCGGACGCACAGAGTTTTGAAGAAAGTGATGAGCGTGCTCGACTAATAAACGTATGGTTGCGGAATGTAGTCCCACCGGAGGTGAGTAGTGAATAGTGGAAATTGAATGAGTGGTCTTTGAATACCGAATATGTTAAACGAGCCGCCTAAACAGGAAAAAAAAAAAACAAGAAAAAAACGAGGATGTGCCGAATTTTTGTCTGTTTTAGATGACGAGTTTTAACAAATTCGGTATCTAATGGACAAAGATTTGACATTCTATACATAGGCGATAATGACCCGAATATCAGAAATTTATAGATTCCAGTTTTTCCAAGAAACATATAACGCCGTTTGCGAATTAATGTCAGCAAATGCACTATGACGCCATTTTCACAAATAAAATATAACGATGCTATACGTTCTTAGCTCATTTGGATAGTTATTCTACGTATTAGTGTATTATCACCCGTGTAATATCAAAATTTTCAATGGGGTTATTTCACTCTCGCGGCGTAGGTCATATCTTAATTTGGGTATAGCAGTTTACAGTCTCCCAGTTCACCCAGCTGTAAAAGTGGGTTGCAGTGGTTAGAATCCATCGCCTCTCTCTTTGTGCATGATATTATGTGCTAGTTAGGACCACGATGGAAACAGGAGCCTTTCGACCCCCTATCCTTGTAACATCGAGTATAAATCAAAGTGCTGACAGCACTGTAATCGGTCGTTCTTTAAAAAGCGGACAGGGTTGATATTTTAAAGCTTGATTTGTGAAATTGGTAAGCGTCCGAAAAGGGTGGGAGTTCATTTGAATTCAATTCCACTATATACCAAGGTAACAAGCTTTGTCAAGATCCTGATATTTTGGTCAAAGAAGCATATGCAAAATATTAAAGAAATAGCTTTAATAGAAACAGGATTTAACACAGTTGCACGTAAAACCATAACCAAAGCATTTCGCCGACGCCTGGATGACCAGAATAGCCCTTCTATTATACGAATAGTCAAGCTAACATGAGCACCACCAACATGTGCAACTTTTGCTTTAGTGCATGATAATGCAAAAATTCTAATTCGAAAATAGGGCATAACTCTTACACAATTTCCAGAGTTACCCCCTTGATGAACTCCTATGGTGAATTTAAACACAAGCATTTTCTTCTTTTGCACAAATTTATAATTCCATAGATAAGTTTTGCCTGATGAAAATTTTCATGTCAGTTCATTTCTCACAAAACTAGAGCTGCTTGAGCAGCTGATTTGCTCCACAGGCCTGAATCTACTGATATTATAGGAATTTCAGTGAATGAATGAATTAATTGATTTTTATTGCAAGTAGATGGTTTGTTTTTAAGTGTCACATGCTGAAACATTTCTGCAAAGAAAAAATCAAGATTGGTGAATGAAATATAGAAAACTGACCGCCGTCTGTTACATACATATTTTTCATCCAATCACAGAAATTTTATGCAGTCTGATAAAAAGTCACCAAAGGAACATTCCAGTGAAATTTGGTTGATATCCATGAGTTATATTCTAAGAAAAAAAAATCAAAGTTTACACTAAATAACATATAGAGAAATGACCTCCGCCCATAAAAGACATATTTTTAATCCAATCACAAAATTTTGGTAGACTGATAAAGAGTCACTCAAGGTTCATTCCAGTAAAATTTGGTTGGTATCCATAGAGAAGATTCTGAGAAAATGATTTTCAAAGTTTCCACTATATATCATATAGAGAAATAACCTCCGCCCTTAAAAGACATATTTTTCATCTGATCACAATAATTTTTTGTACACTGATAAAGGGTCATCTAAGGATCAATCATGGAGTGACCTCACTGGAATTTACTTCCGGAGGTCGGTGTATGGTAAAAGTAGATCTTAAAGAAAAAATAGTGAGGCTTGAAAATGGCATTTTAAAGAGGAGAACAGTGATACACGTGCATATTTATTTGATATTTTCAGCTAGTTTTGCACCTTTTCTTAAATATAATGCTTGGCTCGATCTTTTTGTGCACGATTTCCTTTCCGGGCGGACGGATGAGCGACGGCGGGCGTGTCCGAACTAACTGTCCTCTTTATAGGTGGAAAAAGAAGGTTCCTTTACCCTGGGTTGAACAGGTCGAAACTAAAACCTAAAAACCCATTTTTTTAAGTCTCAAAAGATAGAACAATGAATGTAGATGAAGCGCTAATGACGTAATATAAACGTATTGATGTGGAATGCGCTGCAGCACCTGAAAGTTAAGCAATTTATTATAGAACAAAGAAGGTAAAAACTCAGGTTGGGTCTGATCTCATGTAAAATTTGGTTGGTATTCTGCGTAATTAATGAACTTGCAGGGCGGGGCTTAGCCGTGACGTAATTTGGCGAGTTAACCTTTAACTATTTTGGGTTCCTTGAAAAGTTAGTCGGCAATAATCATGAACGCGTGCAAATAACTGTAACATTAAACCTAAAGGATTCACGTGATTAGAGAGAGTGAACACATTTCATCTTTTGGTTACCAAAGCCTCGTAACTTCAGCTGAATTATGCTCAAGTTACGAGGATTTGGTTACCAATCTACGATTTAAAGTCTTGAGTTTTTATGTTGACTCTCTGCGGAAGTTAGTTATTTTAAAATAAAGCTGATTTACCTAAACCTTAAGTGCAACGACCCGTAACTTAGGCTCTGCCCTGCCAGGGCATTAATCATGGATTATATCCATCAATTAGGTTCTGAGCCACGCCCATATAAATGTTTTCAATTTCTTCACATTGGCTTATTAGTCACACGTGATGCAGTTTGGAAATTTGATTCGTTGTTGAGATCACATGTCAGATCTTTTCGCATGATTCAGCGCCGCGTTATACCACGTGGCTCATTGATATTCAAAATCAACGTATGGGTTAGTCATGTGACAGGAATGGAAGAGTTTGATTTGCTCCTGCGGCTTGTTTTTATCGTTTTCCCTCATTTCATTTTTCGGGGTTTATTTTTAATCGGCGATAATTTGACATGGAAAATTTGCTGTTAGGCTTATACTATTGAGTTTTCGACTTTTTTTTTTAATCGCATATGACTTATCTAAAAGAAACGCAGATGTCCAACTGTAAGGATTGTCGTTTTTCGACATTTGTTTAAAGAATTATGAAAATTCTTTTCGTGTCTGAATTTGGGATAAAGGCTACTTTGAAATTTTCATTCGACGCGACCCTCGAAATGCCATAGAACTAATCGTTCGAGTAGATACTCGACCGATTAAAAACATGCGAACTATACTGACTGTCATAAATAACGCTTCACATGCATTCAACTGTGGTTCAATGCGAGACATTAAATACTAGTACTATTTGTTTTTTACAGAAGATCCTGATCGGGATGTTGTGCAAAGGTGGAGTAAGGTTTTATGCTAAAACAAAAACATTCGTCACATTTTAATCAAGATAAGAAATGATCACTGCCTTAAAGGTGTCAGTAACGAGTATGTCCACCATGATTAGCAATCACAGCCTGTAGCCTGCGTCTCATTGAGCCACACAGGTTACTCAGAAGGTACCTTGTGATGCGAGCCAACTCCTGATGAAGAGCGTTAGTCAGCTGTTGCACCGTTTAAGGCTGTGGCTGACATTGACGTATACAACGTCCTAGGATATCCTACATGTGCTCGATTGGATTGCGGTCTAGTGAGTTGGCCGGCCATGGCAGAACGTCAATATTATTGGCTTGGGGGAAGTTTGTGGTGATACGCGCCGCGTGTGGACGTGCATTATCATGCATAAAAGTGAGTCCAGGTTGTCGGTGAAATAAGGGTTGGACAAAAGGCTGTATAACTTGGTTTATGTACACCCTGGCTTTCAAATTGCCTTGAACAACAACCAAATCCGTTTTGATTGCATGGTTAATGCATTCACTGAACACAACTGTCCGCTATCGCCGTCCGATGTTATTTTGAGCCCATTCGAGACATTGTTGACGATGACGTGGTGAAAGTTTTATGCCACGATAAGGCCTCCTGAACATAGCCCCGAGTTCACGTAACCGGCGTCCCTCTGTGTTTGCACTTATATTCCTATCGTGATTACCAACAACGGCTGCAGATGTCGATGTAGCCGTTAAAAAACGGTCGCGAAGATGCCGTTGACGTATAAAGTTGTCTTGACGTACAGACGTTGAGTGAGGCCTACAAGACCTACGCCTGTCCTGAAGACTTCCTGTGGCGTTCACACGTCTAACCAAACGCACTATCGTTGATCTTGATACGTTTAAACGTCTAGCGACACGATCTTGGAAACTGCCTATCTCCAGCATGCCCAAAATGCGTGCGCGTTCTTCATTATTTAGCCTTGGCATTATGGATATGCATATTTTTATCCTTCTTGGATGAATTTCGAGTTGTGTTTTGACTAAGAAGCCACGTGTACAGGTTTCGAAAAACAAAATCATTTCTCCAAGTCGCACGGGGCGCGCGAGTAAAACCTCACGACAAACTTACCATGGGAAGCACGAGGTTGTGAAGAGAGTTTGTGGTAGCGAGATGTGTAGAGTTTAGGCTTTTATTCAAATTTATAGATAAAATTATTGTCTTCTGCCAAAAGAAAAAAAAAATCTTTCAAAATTTTGGTGAGCCCTTTTATGACAGTCAGTATATTTGGACCGCAGTCAGGCCAAGATCCCTCTGAAGAATCGTGCTTAGAAAGTTAAGAATGTGCAAAGAAGGATAAAATTTTTAAACGCAAGCAAACGTTTTCCAAGATTGTACATTTCTGCGAGACGGGCCACCAGTGTTCCTAAAACCATTCACGGAAAAAATAAGATTCAATAAGACCCAAGGAACCTGATAATGGAATCACATAGCAAACCAAGAAGAATCCTAAATTGATTCCCCTTGGCCAAATGGCAAATGTTATGGCCACAAACAATTTTCTGATTTGATTAGCTCTTTGTGTGTATTTTCTGAGATTTCGTGTGGATAGATAACCGGCACGGCTGGAACGCTGATTCACATAACTGAGCAGACTTTGTAGAATAATGGCAAGAAAATGGACTTTGTAGAATAATGGCAAGAAAATGGACTTTGTAGAATAATGGCAAGAAAATGGACTTTGTAGAATAATGGCAAGAAAATGGACTTTGTAGAATAATGGCAAGAAAATATGTTTTAGAACACTTTAAAACTGATTAAATTATTTTTTTTCTTTTTCTCCTCGCATTTATTCCCCTAATTCATCTTCTCATCATTCTTCTTCTTCTTCTCCCTTTATTCTTCTTGTGTTTGATATTTCCAACAACTTGACATGAGCAGTGAATGCATTGAGAAGCTAAGACAGCCAGAAAGCGTTTATGGGAGACTGCCTGCTTGTCTAAATGTAGACACTTTGAGACCTTATCTATCCACATAGCGCAATTGATTGATTGAGTGGAGTTTAACGCCGCTTTCAACATTATTTCAGTTATATCGCAGCGGCTGGAGCACCTAACAATGGTTTCCTGGCATTTCTCTAACCAGTACAACCACCACATCCTTTCCTAGCCTCCAGCTGCTATCTCACATAGGTCTACGATTATCAACCCATTTGGGAGAGACAAATAGTCGGAAAGAATGAGTGCCGCCGTCGGGGATCGAACCCGGGACCTCTAGATTGACAGTCCGACGCACTACCAACTGCGTTATGACGGCGGCTCACAGAGCGAAAAGTGAAGTTTCTAGTCAGACTGTGTACAGTCGGAAATGTACAGAGTAAGAAATCAAGCACTGCGGTTAGGATGACAAAACGGTGCAAACTATTTGCCAATTATACACCGCTTTGCACGCTGGTGCGCATGCAAAGCAGGGAATAATTTGCAAACAGTTTCAAACGTTTTGTCTTCCTGAACGCAAGGTAGTGCATAAATCGAAAGCGCGATCTTTATATCTATATGCTCAAAAGTACAATTGAGACTTTAAAGACGAAGTTTTTTCAAAGAAGAAGATTTTTAAGTCGTTGTTTAAGAATCTGAAATAAATTGAATAAGGAAACGAAGATTCACGAAATTGACTCAAATTGGTTTTACGTAGCTTTCAACAATCATCAGCGGCAGGAGCACCTAACAACTGATTCTTGGTATTTCTCACACAAGTACCACCATAACATCCTTTCCTAGCCTCTAGCTTTTATCCCACATAGGTATACGATAGACGGCTTACCACGATTGACCACGTCGAGTTATTCTCAGGCTTTCCAATAATTTTCTAAATAGTCCGTCTGTGTACATTCGAGGTTGGTCTTTAGATCGGTAGATTTTTTTTCTGAATGAATCTTTGCTTAGCTCACGTTTGAATAAGTTGCAAATGTAATAAACATATTCCAGTGGTCTGAACAAAAAGACTAGATCAAGCTAATGGGATTTATTTAATTTCCGGCGATTTTATTTTCCTCTTTTTCATTTCGGCGAATTAGAAAATTAAGCTCACGTATTACTCCTAATCCGGTTCAATGGCTAACAGAATAATGTGTCTAGAAGCAAAACAATTCAATTTTCTACCACGAAAAATAGCGTTGAAACTTTAACTCGTTACCAGAAGACAAAAATCTACATTACTCCCAATTCAGGATTTTCATTGTCCTATTTCAAGGTCACAGGCAACAATTTCTACCAATCGGTTTAATGTATTTTAACAAAGAATATGTTTTTTAAGAATTTTTGAATTTCTTTTTTATTCATTTATTTTTTTATAGATATAATACAAATTCCAAGAGTACTGAGTATTTAGTACTCAGTATTTAGTTTGAAACATGAAAACCCCATCTTGGTTCGTTGGCTTTAAAACTTTATAAACAAGTGTTATCTTAACTTACTCGAATAAAACAACTTTATTTGAACATTCGAAAAACACATCAATAGCCTATGTATAATTTATCTAATATTCATTTATGATAGTACATTGGAGGGTTTTAAGACAATCTCCGATTCCAATTATCTACATATTCTGAACATGCATTACCTACTACCAAAATAAAATGAGAACGTGTGAGATTTTTCCAACGATTTCAAATTAAAATAAGACCAGCCTAAATATTCACACAGTCTGATCACAGTCTTTAAACTTTTACTCTATACTTGGCAACTGACTCAACGTTTAAGTAGATAGAGGTTATCCAAAATACACTTGATAGCTCGCCAGGGGCGCGTTTCACAAAATTGCGTATGCAAACACAAGGATTTTCGTAAATATTTTGCGTAAAATATTTACGAAAACGCCTTGCGTACGCAGTTTAATGAAACAGCCCCCTAAGTAACAGACCCTTTCAGTTTACCACCATACAAATCTCTAAGCCATGCATCAATCATTTTAGATAATGCTGTTGCACTAGAATGCTTATGTCGGAACCAAATTTGAGAAAGGTTTAGAATGTTAATTTCTTTCAGAAGACAAATTCACTTTGCTTGATTCCCTGCTTTTATACTAAGTTTTTTCCCAACGTCTAAGTACTAATATCACGATTAGATATATTGAGTTTAAGTCGGCTTTTTTTGCACAAAAATATCCCCTGAAATGCACTGCCTTCGTATCCATATGGAGCAGACACTTGCTAATGTATTCATAAAAATATTTAATATATATATATATATATATATATATATATATATATATATATATATATATATATATATATATATATATATATATATATATATATATATATATATATATATATCATGTCATCTCGAAAGTGCAATCAAGGCAATGCCAGGCGTATGACACTCTTTAGATAGAGCATTTATTTTATCTTTATTTTTTTTCATAAAATTTAGTATCAAAATCAGTCACTATACGACTGCACCGACGAATATTTGCTGCAATTTCGATGACGTAAGGTTGAATTTTGTCACATAGTAACCAATGGCGTTAGACAGCTGGTAGATTGAAGAATATTCGAAATTGAAGAAAATATTAAACGTTGCATACACATTGTAATCGCTTTTAACAAGATTTCAGATGGTATGTTTTTAAAATATATACATATGTAATACATACTTGTTCTATTGAGTGTTGATATACGCCAACTTAGTTGTAATTTAGGGTTGACATGAGTGTTACGAACCTGTGTCCGGCTAACCAATTTTGGCAACAGATTTATATTTTGACGTTAAATACGCCTAAACATATCTCTTTCGTGATTAAATACCCATGTATATCTTATAGGATAATGTATTAGCTCGCTCTAGAGCATTTTACTTTAGGTATAACTCACGAGAAATCAATGCTCGAATGAAGCCGGGGTAGGAGGGTGCTTTAGTGGAGTTCAATCCCTTGTCTATATATAGAGGATATTGAGTGAGTGGTCATTGAATATTGAACTTATTAAACGAGTCTTCTATAAACAGATAAAAACGAGAATGCACCGAGTTTTTATCTGTTTTAGATGACGAGTTTAATGAATTCTATATTTTATGATCACGAACTTTATATTCTGTTTATAATATGACCAGAAAATCGTCAAAATTTTTGAAATTCAACGTTTCAATTTTCCGCAGAACTTAAAACACCGTTTTAAAATGACGTCTCAAAACACAGATTATGACGTCATTTTCGCGGTTCCAAAAAAGCGTTGCTATTTGCTCTGAGCTCATTTGCATAATTATTTCACTAGGGTAATAACTCCCGTGAAATATCAAAGATATTCAACTGGGTTATTTCACTCCGGCGACGTAGGTCATATTATAAACATACATAACTATTTCTGAAATAAATTTTCGTGGCTAAGTAATCATGTGTCGGCTCCATGTTTTCGAATCCAGGGTCCTCCGATTTCGAGACCTTCGTCTTATGGAATGTAGGCCTATACCTTGGTTTATTTGACCCGAATTTGATCTCTGTGGGAAAAAATGCTTATATAGCAACAACCGACCTTTTTTTAATCAATTTAAAAAATTCTTTTACATTTAATACCGTTTGTTATTCCTTCTTATGAAAGTAATTGCAAAGCCGAGTAGGAATAATCAGATTTTTATTCATCAAAATAACAGGGGTCAGATTAGGGTCATTATAACCGCGGTAAACAAAAAAAGGAAGAAAGAAAACATTGAGTTGTTTCTATTTTTTTTTTTCATTTTTGGGTGTTCATGTAAATGCATTTCACAGAATGAGACAAAGTAATAAATAAAAGCCTCACAAAGGCGGAAATTTTATCTTATCAAGATGAAATAGATATATGATGATGATAATTATTCATGTAATGATGTTGAATTTAATTATGAAAATAAGAAAATGTAAAGAGCCCGAATTCGCTCATTTGACTTTGGGTTTGAATATAGGTATGAGGAAACTAATTCAATTTCGGTCCATATACCAAAAGTTTGAGTGGGATCTCTGATTGGTCAATTGAATTGAAATTCAAACTTATTTGAATATTTTTCACTGTTTATAATCTATTGTTGAAATACAATCCAAAAATAAAAAGATTTTAAATAATTCCCAGTCAAAGAGCTATTCGTAAACATGGTTATATCACTGAAGTGCCGATAAAATGATGACCGCTAATGGAAAATGAATAGCTATAAAAACTCTAATACAACCCCGGGGGTTTATTAGAATCATCTTATTTCTATTAGAAGGGGTGGGGGTTTATAAGAGGTTACAGTTGTTGAGAAGTGGCAAATGGCCAATTTTAGCCATTATTCCACGTCTCCACAACTGTAAATCTCCGGTATTCAAAACAGGCATTTTGAATAACCTAGCGTACAGTACACTCAGAAAATCAACTTAACATTTAGGCAAATGACTAATTTAAGCTTTGAATTAACACAAAAGTTTTAACATTTTACTCGGAAAAGTTAGGAAAAGTTACATTTACCCTACGTTCAAATCATCGTGACATCGAACTGGTTGGGATGGGGCGCTTATTTGAGGCTTTAGATTTTCTGATCATCATTAAAAATGGTCAATATTGACGTCCCAAGAAGGGGTTGGGCTAATTTTAGAGCACATGGCTCTATTAGAACTTTTACGGTACTACCCTTAGACCTACAAATGTACTGTTATTGCTGCTAATGAAAGCGAATTCTGGTGACACTGATAGTATCATTAATAGTATTAAGAAATATGAGACTGTGCGTGACATTTCCAACAATTTGAAATGTGTGTGAGATGCAAACAATTAGAAGGGTAGAATGCCACCTACTGTAAATGTAATGTTAACTGGCGATGTGCATGTACTTTGAGACCTAATCTATTTACTAACGCCTAGTGAAGACTCTGGTCAGACTGTGCGGATGCACAGGCTGGTCAGAGTCTTTACTATGCACATAGGTCATATTGTTGGAAATCTCACGCACAGGCTCATATAGTAATAACAAAAATGATTGATAGATAATTCTCGAGAAAATAACAACGATAAATTAATTATCAAGATAAAATATTAGTAAAAACCGGTAAAAAAAGGCACAGCAAAATAAGATTTGTCGTTGAAAGCAACACGATGTTGCTATGGTTACACAGGTCATTGTCATGGCAACAGTCTTTTCTGATACAACCACGCGATGTTTTCAGTTCATGCGTACAGTTAATAAAATCGTCCCTGGGCTCGCACGCTGTGGAACACCCGCGTACGGTGCTTTGGTACCGTTTGTGGTCCGTGTCGCTGTACATCTCGAAATATACTTTCTGCAAAAAAGAAACGTGACATGTTACGTAAAAATGACCATATAGTAACTACGTAAAATAGATATTTGAAAAAAGGATTGGTTCCAGTAGATGTCACATAAATATCGCATTTGAACATTCTTATACCAGATGCTAGTAAAATCATTCTAGATCCAAAAAGAAATCATCAAGGTGCGAGGATTCTAGCCTAGTCAGTCGGTGCCGTGTAAGAATGCTCACTTTACACACGTGTCTCTTACACTCTCACTTTATTTAGAAAGAAGAAACCGCAAACTTCTTCTGGAACGAGCATGAATTTGAAAGTTTTATAACAGGAAAACTTCGACACAATTTACATAAATGGAATGATAAATGAGAAATTGATTGCCCTATTCATACAACTAATAGAAATCAATGTTATTGTTGGGGAGAAATTATTCATAATTTGTGACACAAGAAATAAAAGAACAGCAACAAAATAGGAAAAAACGAAATTTGTATAATTATAATCAAACTAAGGTGGCTTTTCGGATACAATAACAACAACGACAATAACAGCAAAGTTTTCGGAGGTAAATAGCAGTCATCAGCCCTGCGTTTAGTATGACAAACCGATGCAAACTGTTTGCCAATTAAACCCCGCTTTGCACGTGCACTTGCGTGCAAAATTGACAAACAGTTGGTTGGTCGGTAGTTTTATTTGTCTGCTCAATTTCCCTACAACTATACCTGTGTGGTTTAACTGAAAACACAAAGCTTTTTCACTAAACATCTATCATTGATTTGCATATCGTTTTGGTTCATTGGCTTAAAACAGAGTTATGGTTTGGGGACAATTCTTGTCTGCTCAATTTCTAAGAAACTAATTTTGGAAAAAGAATAAAAAAATAAAGACTGGCTCGGTGTGAATCAGACATATGCTCATCCTACACTTGTTAAGGTACAGTAATGTAATGACTGCATTAACCTTAGGTCATTCAATTTAATTTTCAATTATAACACTGGAACTCTCTCACGACATTCTGCTTTATTGTTTAACTTTCGCATATTTGTGGAAACAAAAAACTTTGTATTCAGTCACACTTTGAAGCCTATGAGAGAAACATCAATTGCTGATAATTCACGGATAAGCCGATATAGTTGGTACGTGGATTTTCTATTTTCTTCGACTGCAACTTTTTATTTCAAGTTAATGATTTTATGAAAATAAATATATCATCATCTATATTCTAGGTGGGCAGTGAATATTATGTATTTGGGGCTTGGATAAGCTCTCTGATCTTAATCTGCGCTTTCCACTTTTAGTATTTTCAAAGATCAATATAACATCGATACAGGGACAATTTCAGTACAATTTGCAATCGGGTTTAGATTAATATTGTTTATCTAATAGTAATTATTTCAGTAAGTTTAGTATTTAACATGATTTCAAGAAATGTAGATTTAATATGAATTTCCATAGTTTTATCTTTCCTTTTTGTATTCTATGCAGTACCGACTTATCTCTTTCTTTATGAAATATTGTTTTGATGTGAACTTGTACTGATCATTGTATTATATATATTTTCAGTAAATCGTTTCCATACATATTGTAACAAAAGAAGCTTGTGTTACTTGTTTATTTTGCGGAGCGCATTTACTTCTGGCGAATCTTGACACTGGGCAGCATATTATTTACAACTTGGCTCATATATCGTGCACAATGCTAACTACTCGGAGTGCACAGAAGAAGATGGTCATAGATATGGGATTGTGACGGCGTATCACGGGGTACACAAAAGGCGCAGTTTTTTGTGATAAAAAAGGATATTGGATTACACAAATAAGTGTTTAATAAGAGATTCCAACGTTTCAAAAATTAGACTAGTGCGCAGTCAGAAACATTATTTACAATTTACAGCCTTCTGATTATTGAAAAGAGCGCTACTAGACCGGGGATTACAATAGTTAAAAAATATTTTCAATCGTTGAAGTAGATGGTCGCCGCGGATACGCACATTTTCGACATTTCACATTTGGAATTACTATACTAACGAGATGGCCAGTTCTGACGTAACCGACAACAGACAGAGGACACTTACGGAAAAAGGAAGATATTACGCTTTGCAGAGGAGTTTCGAGAAAAGAAGGCAGCTATCAAATAAATTGAAAAATCTTGTGACAAATCTCAGTGGTATCTTTAGTGACACGGATTTGCAAGTCAGTAATGATGACTTTCATTTAGATTATTCTTATGTTTTAAATTTGCATGAGGATTTAGTTAAGGAGCATGCAATTTGTCAGGAACTTTTACCAGACGATCAAAGGTATGAAGATGAAATCAATCATTTTAAATATTTTGATAATTTAGTTACAGAATTTAAACATAGGGCTGAGATCTTCATTAGTAGTCAACAAACACTGCATTCTATCAAGCCATCGGACAGTATATCACAGATTGGTAATAGATCGCGTCAATCGTCTGTCATTTCTCAGGCTTCTAATGATGGATCCTATCTTTCGATTGCACGATTGCAAGATGGAAGAAGAAGGGCAGAATTAGAAGCTAAAACTAGAGCCTTTGAGCAGGAGCAGGCTCTAACTGCTCAAAGATTAAAACTTGAAGAAGCTGTGAGAAATATCAAAATAGAAGAGCACAGGTTAAAAATGAGTACAGAATTAGAAGCTATTGAGGCAAGGAGTAGGGTTTTAGACAATGTTGCAGATGGGTCATATGTTACAAAATATACAACACATGAAATGAAAGATTCAGAAAATCTGCCTAGAAAAAATCCCCCTTTAAATAAGTTTGGCACCGAGGGTTTAAATCATTCTGCAGCTGCCTGGTCTTCACGAGCAGATAAAGCTTATAAGTCTGAAAATTATTTCGGAAACAGAGATACAAAACCCATACCCCATGCTTCAAATGATCAGACTCATTCAGAAAATCAAATGAAGAATCTCGACAGAAGTATATTAACATTAGCACATGAAATGCGAAAGCCCGTTCCAGAAATAAATACATTTAGCGGCAACATAATTGAATATACGTCATTTGTGCGTCAATTCAACGCCAGAGTATGTGCGACAACTGATTCATGCGACGAACGTTTGAATTATTTGTTGCAATATACCAGTGGTGAAGCTCATAGAATTGTCAAAGGATATTCTTATTTGAATGCAGAATTGGGTTTTCAAGCAGCGATGCATGAATTAAAAGAAAGGTACGGAGATCCCGAAAACATAGCACAGGCTTATGTAAAAAAAGCATTAGATTGGCCTCTTATCAAACCAGAAAGTTCTAAATCCTTGGATGAATTTGCTATTTTTCTAAGAGAATGTCAGTTTGCAGTCGACAATGTAGATGCCGCAAAAATTCTAGAATATTCAGAAAATCTTAGACTTCTGTTAAAGAAATTGCCTTACTATCTCCATGACAAATGGCGTAATATAGTATTTGAAACAAAGGAAAAGGGGTTTTGTATAAAGTTTTCTCAGTTTGTTGATTTTGTAAGACGGGAGGCCAAAAAGGCAAATGACCCGACTTTTGGTAGAGATCAATCGGACAGGACAACCAAAGCAAAAACTGAACTAAGAAATAACAAAAGTGCCCGAGGTAATTTTCAAAATTCAAAGTCATTCATTACGCAATTATCAAATTCGGCACATTCCAACAAGCAAAGCGAGATGAAAGAAAATAAGACTTACATTCAAAACAAAGGCTTAGCATTCATTTCTCCATGTCTATTTTGCAACAGTCAGTCACATTTTTTTTCAGATTGTGAAAACATTTTAGGAAAGGACATTAAAGACCGGTATTCGTTTCTTAAATCAAAAGGTCTTTGCTTTGGTTGCTTGAAATCTGGGCACCATAAGGATATATGTAGAAACAAATTGGTATGTCTTCATTGTAAGAAAAAACACCCCACTATATTGCATGTCGCACAGCGCAATGAGTCAGATGACAAATCTATTTCCGTGGCATGTACAAGTGATATAGGGGCCAGGAAACAAACTCTACCGATTGTCGCTGTCAGAGTTAAGCACAAAAGCAGTCAAAAATATATAGACACGTACGCATTTTTAGATTCCGGTAGCACCGCTACTTTTTGCACTGAATCATTAATGAATCGGTTAGGCGTAGAGGGTCAAAGGAAAACAGTAACTCTACATACAATGGGTGATGATAAAACTGACAGGTGTTTCGTGATAAAGCAGCTCGAGTTATGCTGTTTAGATAACAGTCACGTTATACCTTTACCGCCGGTGTTAAGCCGAAAAGAGCTACCTGTTTCAAACGCAGACATCATCAATGTATCTGATTTAAAGGAATGGCCGTATTTAGCAAACGTTCCGTTACTTAGAATAAATAGTAGCGTCGATCTTTTGATAGGTGTAAACGTACCTACGGCTATGGAACCATGGGAAGTTATTCCTAGTCAGAATAACGGACCCTTTGCAATCAAAATTGTCTTCGGGTGGGTAATTAATGGCCCAATAGAAATTGACCAAAGTCAGTTTAGTTCACATGTGTCGGTCAACCGCGTTGAAGCAACGTTACGTCCAACGTTAGACGAGAAACTTCAAAATTATTTTAATCAGGATTTTAATGAAAAGACCGTGAATGATACCCCAGAGCCTTCCAGGGCAGAAAAACAATTTCTCGATTTTGTTGAAAATTCAGCTAGATTAGAAGATGGACATTACGTAATAAATTTGCCATTTCGAGATAAGAATGTTTCAATGCCCAATAATAAAAAGCAAGCAGAACATGGGTTATGGCTACTGAAGAAACGTCTAAATAAAGACGAACGGTTCCGTCGCGAGTACACCGATTTCACGCAGAAAATTATTGAAAAGGGGTACGCGAAAACGGTTTCATCTGATGATTTAAATCAAAATGATGGCAGAGTTTGGTACTTGCCTCATCATGGGGTATACCACCCTCAAAAGAAAAAGTTAAGAGTAGTATTTGATTGTGCAGCTCGCTATCAAGGCACATCATTGAATGACAAGCTTTTACAAGGACCAAGTCTTACTAATTCGTTAGTTGGTACGTTGTTAAGGTTTAGAGAAGGAGAAATAGCTTTCATGGGAGATATCGAGAGCATGTTTTATCAAGTCCGTGTTCCATTGTCAGATGCAAGCTTTCTCAGGTTTTTGTGGTGGCAAGATGGCGATCTGAATAAGCCTATAGTGCAGTACCAAATGGGAGTTCATTTGTTTGGGGCTACTTCTTCACCCAGTGTGTGTAACTTTGCTCTTAGGAAGACTGCTTCAAATGCTAAGGGTAATTTTAGTGAGGAGGTAGTAGATACTGTTATGAACAATTTTTATGTTGACGACTGTTTGAAGTCCGTAAATTCTGTGGAAAATGCAAAATCAGTTATGACTGATCTTAAGGCTGTTCTGAGATCTGGAGGGTTTCACATTACAAAATGGGTGAGTAATAGTAGAGACGTAATGAAGTCAATTTCAAAGGGTGACTTGTCGTCAGAATTGAAAAACTTAGACCTTGAGCGGGACAGTCTGCCGATCGAGCGCGCATTAGGCGTATTTTGGAACGCAGAACTAGATGTGTTTGAATTCAAATTGGTCTTAAAGGAGAAACCTTTGACCAGAAGGGGTATTCTTTCTCTAGTTAGTTCGATATACGATCCGATCGGGCTTTTATCTCCTGTTGTTTTACCAGCAAAATGTTTGATTCAAGAGTCGTGTAGACTAGGGTTAGGATGGGATGATGAACTCCCAGAGCAGTTAAAGTTGTCTTGGACAAAATGGCTTGACGAAATTGAATTAGTAAAAGACTTTAAGGTAGCTCGGTGTTTAAAACCCTTTGATTTTGGAGAAGTTTGCGAGGCGGTATTACACCATTTTTCGGATGCTAGTAACGAAGGTTATGGAGTAGTCACTTATTTGTATTTGCGCAACTTCAAGGGTGAATGCCACGTGTCGTTAGTAACATCGAAATCCCGAGTTGCTCCGTTAAAACAAGTCACGATTCCTCGATTAGAGTTGACGGCGGCTACTGTTGCTGTCAGAGTTGATAGTATGCTAAAGCGTGAGTTAAGCATTCCAATTGACAGGTCATATTTCTGGACTGATAGCATGCCTGTGTTATATTACATTCGCAATGAAACGTGCCGTTTTCAGACTTTTGTCGCAAACCGATTAACGGTAATTCATGAAGGCTCTAATAAATCACAATGGTTATATATTCCTTCAAAATTAAACCCAGCTGACTTGGTTTCTAGGGGATGTACTGTGAGGCAATTTTTGTCACATCAGGAATGGGTTAGCGGGCCTATCTTTCTTAAACGAGGGTGTGAAGGTTGGCCAAATCAACCATCTTCATTAGATGTCACAGATACAAACCTTGAAATTAAAAGGAATAAGGATACTCAAACATTAATTGTTTCTAGTGCTGATATTTTTCAAAATGATTTTGAAAATCCTATTGAAAAAATGTCAAAATACTTTTCAAAATGGTCGACATTGAAAAGGGCGGTTGCTCACATTTTAAGATTGAGAAAGCTTCTACTTGGTAGAGTTTGTAGAAAAATGGGATCACAGTCAAAGGTATTTAGATTTAATGCCTGGTTATCATTGGAAGATATTGAGGAGGCAGAAAAGGTTATAGTTCAATATTTTCAGTCCAAGTGGTTTGCTGAAGAAATTGAATCTCTGAAAAGTGGGAATCCTGTAAAGGTTAGTAGCAAGATTAGGAATCTCAATCCTAGTTTAGAGGACGGACTGTTGAGAGTTGGAGGTCGCCTTTCTAGATCCATTATGCCTGAAGAATCCAAGCACCCATTTATCTTACAAAAGAATAGTTTGATTTCAGATCTTATAATTAGGGATATTCATGAGCGGGTTGGTCATTTGGGTAGAAACTCAGTCTTGGCTTGCTTGAGGGAAAGATTTTGGGTCATTAATGCTCCATCAGCAGTTAGAAAAGTTCTTGGGAGGTGTGTTCTATGTCGGAAATTGAGGGCAAAACCCAGCAATCAACAAATGGCAGATTTGCCAAGTGAGCGATTGGTCCCAGATGAACCCCCATTTACTATAGTAGGCATGGATTATTTTGGTCCTTTTGAGGTGAAGGTGAAACGGTCGCTTGTAAAACGTTACGGTGTTGTTTTTACATGTTTTAACACGCGCGCAATTCATTTAGAGGTAGCCGATAGCTTAGACACTAGTTCTTGCATTAACGCTATAAGGCGATTTATAGCACGACGTGGTCAATGCAGAAAGATTCTCTCTGATAACGGGACAAATTTAGTGGGCGCTCGTCGCGAACTTATGCAATCTATCAAAGATTGGAATGAAAATCAGATAAACAAGTATCTTTTACAACAAAACATTGACTGGCGTTTCAATCCCCCATCTGCATCCCACTTCGGCGGAGTATGGGAGCGGATGATTAGAGCTACTCGCCAGGTACTTCTTGCTGTACTTAAACAACAATCGCTAACTGACGAGTCGTTACGCACGGTTTTATGCGAAGTTGAGGCAATATTGAATGATCGGCCAATTACAAAATTGCCGGACAGTCACGATGATATAGAAGCTCTGACACCAAATCATCTGCTGTTGTTAAAACGCAATCCGACTTTACCGCCTGGATGCTTCAATGCAAATGACACGTACAGTACGCGTCGGTGGCGTCAGGTACAATACATAGCAAATTTATTTTGGAAGAGATGGATTCGTGAGTATCTCCCTCTTCTTCAGGAGAGACAAAAATGGATGAGACCAAAACGCAATATTGCGGTAGGTGATTTGGTACTCATTGCTGATAATAACGCCCCTCGCGGTTCATGGCCGTTAGCACGTGTTACTCAAACAATTTCAGATAAATATGGTAAGGTTCGGCGAGTGTTCGTAAAACACAGACAAATGTTTTGGAAAGACCTGTACATAAACTATGTTTAATTCTTGAGCATGCCAATTGAAGGTTTATTAGAAATGATTGTATCAATAATTTACTTTGTATTTTTGATGTATTAAGTCATATTTCTTGTATTGTACTTTTGTTTATGATATTACTATATTTGGTAATTGCTACTGGACGCAATTAAGGGGCCAGAATGTAATGACTGCATTAACCTTAGGTCATTCAATTTAATTTTCAATTATAACACTGGAACTCTCTCACGACATTCTGCTCTATTGTTTAACTTTCGCATATTTGTGGAAACAAAAAACTTTGTATTCAGTCACACTTTGAAGCCTATGAGAGAAACATCAATTGCTGATAATTCACGGATAAGCCGATATAGTTGGTACGTGGATTTTCTATTTTCTTCGACTGCAACTTTTTATTTCAAGTTAATGATTTTATGAAGATAAATATATCATCATCTATATTCTAGGTGGGCAGTGAATATTATGTATTTGGGACTTGGATAAGCTCTCTGATCTTAATCTGCGCTTTCCACTTTTAGTATTTTCAAAGATCAATATAACATCGATACAGGGACAATTTCAGTACAATTTGCAATCGGGTTTAGATTAATATTGTTTATCTAATAGTAATTATTTCAGTAAGTTTAGTATTTAACATGATTTCAAGAAATGTAGATTTAATATGAATTTCCATAGTTTTATCTTTCCTTTTTGTATTCTATGCAGTACCGACTTATCTCTTTCTTTATGAAATATTGTTTTGATGTGAACTTGTACTGATCATTGTATTATATATATTTTCAGTAAATCGTTTCCATACATATTGTAACAAAAGAAGCTTGTGTTACTTGTTTATTTTGCGGAGCGCATTTACTTCTGGCGAATCTTGACACTGGGCAGCATAAGTAAACACATCATGAAATTGACACTCATCTCGATTAAAACCATTCCCAATCACTCACTCTGCGCTTCATTCATTCATTCATTCATTCATTCATTCATTCATTCATTCATTCATTCATTCATTCATTCATTCATTCATTCATTCATTCATTCAAAACACTCACTCCAATAACTCAAAAACTCTTCGAAATAGAAAAAATACGCTTCAAAACCATTCATAAAATAACCGATTTTTTTTAAATCAAATCGACGTAATTATTGCACCAAGTTTTTGGATGGTGTTTTACTTTAAGGGCCTGATTTGTCCCTGCAGACTCAAGAACAGAAAATTACGTTGATTTTATAAAAGGGAGATAAAAATATCACTTATTTCGTTGGACAAATCAACCGATAGAGTTTAACCTCCTTTTGAAATTATCCAAAAATAGCGCCCCTCTCGCTCATTCAATTTCTATCCTATATACCATTAAAAAGTCGCCCCACTTGTTAATTTCTCGATATTCCTAACTCTCATATTTTTATTTTATTTTTTGCTATTTGATAGAAAATCTTGTCCTCTCAATTTCTCAGCAAGTTGCCGGTGGATCGGATTCAAACTTTACAGAAAAACTCCCTTTCAAACAGATAATTAACCTTCATATCTAATTACGGTTAATTTTATCGACCGAGTTATGGCCCTTTGATGAAAAATCTTATCTGCTTCATTGTTCAGCAATTTCTGGTTTTCGGGGGATAATATTCTAACTTGATAAAAGGTCGAGGTATGAAGAATGCATACACATTTATAAATACGTATAGAAATAAAATAAATGAGGCTGCTTGAGCAGATGATTTGCTCCACAGGCCGGAATCTACTGATATGTTAAGACACGAATTCAAGTTTATTAATGAATGTTCAGCTCAAGCAAATAAGTACTTTGTTGGAATATTTCTGTAAAGAAAAAAATATAATAGATAGTGGAACAACTTTGAATGAGGGTCACAAAAAAATCATTCCTGTGAAGTTTGGATAAAATTCATCCAATAGTTTCAAAGGAGAAGATTTTTTAAAGAAAACGTTTACGACCGGACGGACGGACGGACAGACGCAAGACGGACACAGTGCCATGACAAAGGCCCAGTGGCCTTCGGCCATTAGAGCTAAAAATCATTAGATGGATAAATAGAAAAAAATATTAAAAACTATGTGAGAGGCTCACCTGGCAAGCCTGACCAGGCTGACAAGCTCTTTCTGACGCTTTATAATTCTCTATAGGATCTGTATCACAGTCGTCTGATATACAATGCCAACATCGTAAACTGAGCGCTCCCTCTGAAAATAGATGGGATGTATAAAATCTACTTGAGCAATAATGATATCACGGTCATCTGATATACAATGTCAACATCGCAAACTGAGCGCTCCCTCTGAAAATAGATGGGATGAATAAAATGTACTTGAGCAATGATGATATCAAGGTCATCTGATATACAATGTCAACATCGCAAACTGAGCGCTTCCTCAAAAATAGAAGGGGCGTGTAAAATGTACTTGAACAATGATGATATCACGGTCATCTGATATACAATATCAACATCGCAAACTGAGCGCTCCCTCTAAAAATAGACGGGATGTATAAAATTGCTTGAGCAATGATGATATCACAGTCGTCTGATATACAATGTCAATATCGCAAACTGAGCGCTCCATCTGAAAATAGATGGGATGTACAAAATGTACTTGAGTTATGATCATATCATGGTCATCTGATATGCAATGAGCTCTCCCTCTGAACAAAGAAAGTGCGTATAAAATGTACTGTACTTATGATTAAATGTAAATCACTATCTTCTGATATGGAAAACCATCATCTAAACTGATCGATCCCTCTGAAAATGTGAAAATAAAAGGGGTGTATAAAATGCACTGAAGTAATGGTGATATCACAATCATCTGATATGTAATTTCAGCATCTCAACTGAGCGCCCCATCTGAAAATAGATGGCTCGCATAAAATGTTCTGATGATATCATAGTTTTTTTTATTATGTAATATCAACATCTTAGGCTTAGTACTTATCTGAAGGATCGTGTACTAAAATGTACTAAAGTAAGGTTGATATCACAATCGTCTGAAATGTGTCACCAATATCTTAAACAGAGTGTTCAATCTTGAAAAAGAAGGGACGTTGTTCGTAGTTAAGATAATTTCACAGTCGTCTGACATACAATTTTATATAACAAAACATAACATAACAGAACAGAACAGATATTTTATTTAGAATATCGACTTGAACACATCATAACCAACCAATCAACCAACCAACCAACCAACCAACCAACAAACAAACAGACAAACAAAATAGAATAAACAAACAAACTAAACAGAATAAACATGATAAAACAAAAACAAAACCGTCAGACGACAACATGAATCAAACTTTGGCCAGGGTGAAAGCGACCAATTTACTATACATAGGTTGAACTTTTATGAGAAATAAGCACAACGAATTACATAACATAATATGAGTAATTTACATTCTTGCTTCAGTAAGTGTTATCTAGCAATTTCAGCTGATAGCATGATAAAGGTTATTCGAATAGATATCATTCCATCTCAAAGTTAGAAATGTTTTTAACGTCTTGTAAATTGTTTTAAACTTGATGAAAAACAAAAAAGTACCAAAAAGTCATTTTTTGTTATTCATATATATTCAATTCATTTCAAGTTCGGATTAATTTCTATTACTTCCTGTAAATTCTTGAAACTAAATAAATAACAAAAAAGTAACGAAAGGTGCTTTTTGTTATTTATATTTATTGCAATTCATCTCAAGTTTGAAACGCTTTCTAATACTTTTTGTAAATTCCTTTAACTTCCTACGCCGTACAATGGGTACAGTGATTCTTCCAAATCATTCGGAACATCACCCGGCCATTTTCGGAAACTGCAACAGATCTCGGATGTACATAAGGCGGATGGGTATGTAACAAAATATTGCATTTTGTTAGGCAGAAACAGTGTAAGAAAAAATAGTGCGGAAACAACCGGCGATATCTTTGGATTGATATTTTTTACTTTAAATAACGGCTGAAAAAATCTCAATTTTTGAGAATGATGAATCATTCTCAAAAATTAAGATATTTCAGCCGTTATTTAAGAATCAAAAGATATTTATGTTAGGATACGATGGTTTCACGTCAGTGACTTAAACGAGTAGCGTTGGCGACGACAAATGTTCTCACTCAAAGTTTCGAGGACTTACGCCATTTTAACTGACGTCATCGAGTTTTTCAAAGTCTTTCCCGTATTTTTTATAAAAAATAGTCCGTCTATGTATATCCGCTGTAGATCGTGAGATTGGCCGAGTGTTGTTCCGGCTGTCTTCCCAATATGGAGTAAAGTCAATGATACGATAATAAGAAATTACTCAACTCCCCTTACAGTAATCAGGTATGCAGACAACGTATAAAATCGCCGGGAATGATTAGAATTTGGTCTGTTATCGCCTAATTCTTAGATAATTAGAAAACCGTCTCGAATCAAAATTGTTTGAATCATAAGAGTTTTATAAGACTCACAATCTATGAATTACTTTTTTTACGCATGACATTTTACGTTTAAACAGCATTTTCTTTGGTAAAAAAGTAGCAACCTATAATGCATGTTTTAAAGTAAGTAACCTGCCTTTCCGAAGTATGTGAAGCATACTGTGCGACTGAGGCACTAACCTATGGCTTTTTTGCATATTTTCTCACACTAGTTCAGCCGAGACATTCCATCAGAGCAACATCGTGAACAAAGTGATTGATTTTGAAATGATTTCGGAATCAAATTTATTGCGCGAGACGAGCTCGTTTTGAATTACATCAAAGGCAAGTAATATGATATCTTGGTCCAGTTAAACGATGAACGATATTTTTTTTATCTCCCTTTTAAATATCTACATAGTTTTCTGTTTGTGTGCCTTCGAGGACGTATCATATATTGTAAGGATCTCAACAGATTATAAAATAGTGCATTGATTTGTTCGATTTGAATGAAAGGTTGATCTTTAATAATGACTTGGAATCGTTTTTGGTCGCTTTCGGAGCGTTTTTTGAGAGACTGCAGTGATTGTTTAGGATTAAAAAATGTAGCGCAAAGTGAGTGACTTTTTGTCGGTAAGAAGTGCCAAGTTCACATGGTCGTTGGCTTGACCAAGTAACAGCGTATTATAGCATTCCCAAAGTGGGTGTGTATCGGGGCGGCCGGAATTTTGTGAAAACAGCAACAACAACAACAACAACAAAAAAGTTGCTATGAAAGTGGAAATGTTTAGTCCCTTTTCACTGTAAATAATTATCTTCAAAACTATTGGAGATTTTAAAAAGTACGTGGCAAAATGCGAAATTCCCCTCCTGAAATAGACAATAAAGAGCGTGCCAAAAGACGCTCTTTTAGAGAGTTTTCATAACAATTCAAATTTCGAGTCATTGTTGTATTTAACCCTTGTCATGCTGAACACGGAATTTTCCTGCTTTGGAAGGAGGTATAGACAAAGATCAGCCTGCACCTATGTGCTGTCTGATCTTATTCTTTACCGCCTGTTTGTCCCCTTTCAAGGCAGAGTTATTCATTCTAAATCAATTTTTCAAAATAAAAATTGCCCTACCCCCTTGGATTTTAGGGCTTTCGGTACTTTGATATGAGTGCAATTTTGAAAGAGGATTTTAATTCCGCATGACAAGGCTCAATAAAGAATCGTATTTTTCGGTGTGTGGTAGATTTAAAAATCCTTCATTGAGTGAACAACAAAAGCAATATTTCAATATTTTGTCTGCAAGTTCTTTTTATTCCGACTAGTCTCATATTTTGAGGTACTTTTTTTTTCGTCTGGTAATCATTTAAGAACATTTCTAAAGACTATTTGACGGTAAATAACCGTAATTGATAATGGCATCAACATTACGGGGAAACCGACCAAACTAATTGAACACATTATCTTCCCTACGTCAGGGAAATCAAGTTGAGACGAATATCTTTTAGAATAGATTTTCACAAGAACACTAGAATTTAAAAAATCCGGATGCAATTTTGGCAGAAAATTGTTATCTGGATCTTGTATCCTAATGTCCCAAGTATAAGGAGCCACATAGACACCAGAAGCCAGTAAGATACATGATCAATCGGTCAAAAATCAAAACCGACTAGTATTTATTGTGACCTTTTGGAACCATATTTTCGGTTGGTGTTGTGTTATCATCCTTTCTTCTTCCCGAGTACATAAAAGTAAATGATATCATTCCTACACATTGAACGATTTTTTTATGTGAAAATAATTGTGATTGTAAGGATCACATCGAGAAATCGACACTCATCTCGATCATAATAATTCAAAATCGCTCGCTAAACGCTACAATCATTCAATCAAAACACTCACTCAAATCACTAAAAACAAACAGAAATCATTCAAAATGATCAACATTGCAATCAAATCAATCAAAGGTGTACGCTTTTAATTGTCTGGTATTAATCTTTTAAGCTTCTTAACTGTCCGCGAAGACCCAAAATGAGAAAATTACTTAGATTTAATAGGGAGGTTAAAATTTGACGAAATAAGCGAAATTGGTTTACCTCCCTTGAAAATCAGTCAAAACTCGCTTCTCCTACTATTTTAATTTCATTCCAAAACCATTCCAAAATAATTCAACTTGCCAGCTTGATGATGGTCCTCCCTGAAGATTTGTAAACTCAGATGCAGGTCGCACTCCAATTATACTCAGTTTGCACAATCCGCGCAGGCTTGACCGCAAAGGTTCTGCAACATTTCACAACTCGTAAACTTTCACGATGTTGACCGAGGTTTCCTAATAAAAATCATTTGGGAACCTCGGTTAACACAGTAAAAGTTCATTACTTCCCAAAAGTTGCGCAACTATTACGGGTCCACAAAGAGGGTTCGGCTATGTTGTATTTGAAAAAAAATATATATATACATGGTCTGTAGTGCGGACACAATTAAAGTTAAACGAAATCTGAGAGTAGAGGATTTTTTGTGTGTCTCGATTAAACTACAAAATTGTTCAAAATATAAACAGATTTATTTGATTCGTAAGGAATCCATGTTGCGCAACAGTAATTTTATAAGTCATATAGGCCACAAATCAACTCTATAAGTAGCGTAATTCCATTCTATAATATCTGCAGAAAATATAACAATATTGATTAATGCTCTTCAAACACGGAAATATTCTCATAACCATGCTGAGAACCTATTGTTATGAAATAAGGACCTATTTTCTATTTTATGTCATTGTGAGACTTGCCAATTCATCGACGAGAGAATCGTATATAAGCCAGTGCGTGACATTTCCAACAATTTGGCATTGGTGTAACATGGACACGCACACACAACAATAAAGTTAACATCATCGTGAAATTGACATGGTGAATGATTTTTGAATGATTTAGGAATGAAATTGAATGAGAGTGTGGAGCGAGTTTTAACGGGAGGTAATCCTTATCACAAATTTTGTTCAGGATGAACAAAATTAGCGACATTGATTACCCCCCCCCCCCTCTAATGAAATAAACATTCAAGTTCTATAGATAGCTTCCTATTTCTTCTAGCACCGATTGGACGCTTACAAATCGAATTATGTCAGTGAAATCGCGATTTTTCTCTATCCAAATTTATTTTGAATGGCGTTGTTGATTCTATATTTTTCAATGAGTTTGGGCGTTTTTGAACGGTTTGAGTGAGTGTCTTGAATTACTTAGCGGAGCGCTGAATGAGCGATTTAGAATGGTTTTAATTGAGGTGAATGTCAATTTCACGATGTAACTAAATGTAAACTAATAAAATTCTCTGACTGCCTGTAGAAGGATTAAGGCCGTATCTATCTCAAGAGTGTATAAAAAACACTCTGGTCAGCCTGTGTGAATGCACAAGCAGACCAAAAATGTTAGAAATTGTTGGAAATGTCACGCACAGGCTCATATAGTTTTCACTTCAGCCGTTGATTATGGTATTCGGTATTTAATTTTTCGTTTATCATAATACGGCGACGTAAATGGCATATCGTATAACATGCCTTAGATGAGAAACGGATACAAAATACCATACACCGTCTTTATGCGTAAATTCGAGAATTCTTTCGTTAAAAACGTCTTCATCGTAACGTTCTGGGTCCGAGGTTACAAAACTTATCTCAACTGAGAATTTTCTCAAATTGTATTTTTCAACAACTTATCATTTTGTCTTATATCCCGCCCAAAATGGCGACTATCCAATATCGCTTCTAAATGACGTTCCCTGCTTAATGCCGTAGTTTAGTCACTCCTAAATCAGGGGTAAAATAGTCTGCCTGGTTGATTTTAACACAAAAATCACGGATGACGTCCACGTCATGAAAAATTATGAAATTATCGCATTTTCGTGTTGATGTGTCCAGGAATAAAGTATGATGGGGGAGGAGTTATATGCAAAAGGTAAAATCCTAGGGCGGAGACCCCCATCAGACTTTATTTATAGACACATCCTCGCTATAATGAAATTACAAATGTAAATCCATAATAACACAATGATAATTCTGAAATAAGTTTTATTACCATTTTCTTTGGTTGTTTAATAGTAAAATTTAATTTCTCTGGATGTAAAATTAATAAATAAGTAATGATATTGACGTTGGGACAATTTCACAGAAAACGAAGCGTCATATAGCACGTGGGTTATAGGACGTCAAAAGCATCAATGTTCCCGCTAAAGATGAAGTATGGCGCCATAAAAGGGTGAAGCTATATACGTTCACAGTAAAACACACGACATATGAATTTTATTGCGAAAAAGTTCTATGTAGTTCTTCTTATTTCATATATGCGTTTTACGCCATAGTGTTATAATTGTGACATACGTCGAGGGAGTAAGATAACGTCGCAATTTTTATATAACTCGCGTATGCAAATGAGCTCACAGCGCTACTTTGTAACTATGGAAGCGGGGTCATGATGGATGCGATGAACTCATTTTACAAACGGCGTTTTAAGTTACGCAGAAAATGTCAATCAATGATCTTCAATAATTACGTTGATTTATCGCTAAATTCGGGTAATATCTTAAATAGAATATCAAATCTGTACTTATAAAAACTCGTCATCTAAAACCGATAAAATCTAGACAAAGCCTCGTTTTTATCTGTTCATAAATGTCTCATTTAATCGATTTTGTATTTCATGCTCACTCATTAATATTTTATATCCCGGTCGCATATTCTCGACTCTCTTAAGAAGGGCTTAGCTTACAGGCATTCAAATGATGCCTAACCTGAGCATTCACTCCTCACAGCGGCCACTTACTCTTTTTGTTATAGGTAGAAATGATACGTGGTTTCAAACCGTTTTTAAATAGAAACATGTAGCCAAAACATTTATGAAGTAAACGGGTAAAAAGCAACAAAGAAATCCGACAATGAATGCCTAAAAATTTAACGAATGCAAGAGACCCCTCCATTTCAAAGTTAACATTGTTGAGTGGGGTATTTAACATATTTCTTGTTATAATAAGGAATGTGCCGAATGTTGTGACATTTCGCTTGGTATTTTTAAGGTAGTCTGACACCATTATGCACTTGTTCAAATCTTTATCAAATAAAGATATTTCGAAGAGTGTACCTTTCCGATAATGTGATAAAAAAATAGCATAGCTTTCCATGCATTTTTCGGAGAAAATGGGATTTTTTGAAAATACCATTTTTTCTTGAAAATGCCAAGAAAAGGAAGATAAGAAGCTGAATGATACCCTTACAATGATTGTGAGTTGGTACACATGATTCATTGAACACAAGGAATTGTAAATATTTGATAAGTAACACTTACAAGACGAAAATGCAGGGAAAAAAGTTCTCGAAAAAATACTCGTTTATTCACCAAAATCAAAGTTTAATTTTTAAATCAACACAAAACATACTCCTACATTAAATAGAGTTGAAAAAATAAGATAGAAAATTAGCTTAACATTAGTAGAATAAGAAAAAAGTAAGCTAAAGTAGATTCTAGGCATTTTTGCCACTTTGCTTTCCTTGCACCACCAACCCTCCAAATTCAGCCGCTTACCTATTTTCGTATTCTGTGAATAAATATCCACAAGACAAGAGTTAAATTATATTTGCTGTAATACAAAAAATGCACCTCATTGATATTTGTATTTAACTACTATTTAAGTTTTAAATACTGATAACCCAGGCACGTGGGAGGCCATTTAGGGAATGGGTGGGTTAGATGAAGACTTGTTCCTTTGGGGCTCTTCTTTCCTTACAAGACAAAGTAAAAATTCGATATCTACACGCGTGATAATTACTGAGAAGGAAGGATGCTTCTACTTCTTCTTTACTTTTACAAAGGAAACTGCATATGCAAATATGCAAGAATAAAATATTTATAAACAGACCAATCATCATGTATATCAGTCATTAGGTGATGCATTACAAGCAACAATTTTAAGCGTTCATGTCATACTAAATAACTAAGTCCCATTTGTTTAATCGTGTAGAAAAAATAAATCAAATGACAAAAAAGTATAAAGATAATGCAATGGCGTTAGAAAAGTCAGGTTATAACATGAAAAGAAAAGGAAACATTCCTTGCAACAAGAGTTTTCTCACTTTCCAACAAAATATCCCAATATTTCAAAGCGTTGGCTAAGTAAGAAATAAACGTTCGCCATTTAAGCTTCTGTGGCATTGTTGCCTACCAAATTTAATTCCAATGTCCCAGTCGGAAAAAGTACTTGTAAAAATTGAAATGGACCCCCCCAATCAATATTTCACAATTTTTAAAAGGGTTTACAATTTTATACCGAATAATTTAAACCTCAGCAGCAAAAATCATTTCATTGCAATATAATTTCAAAACAACATAACAATAGACTACCAAAACACACGAATCTTTGATACAAAAAATAACGATAGGGATAATTTTTAATTGTGCGGAAGCACAATTAGAGTGGTTCTGCCCGGGTTGTATCTAATGAAAATTTGCAAAATAACCTTTTTTCCAACTCATATCAATTTTGTAAACAGTTTGTTTCGAAAATTGCTGGCATAAATTGAGCTTCTTATTTTCTCTGGTTGTTAATTAGTGTTTTATTTTCAGTGTATTCCATGAAGGGTTTAATAGTTCATTAATTTAGCTTAATAATAGAATTTTAACATAAGTTTACTAAAATGCAGTTGTAAATTTGCACTTCGTACCTATGAGGGAAAAAGCTACAGAGATGGATTGTGGGATGAATTACCTAATACCCGCTCTTTGGAATAACCCCTTATAATTCACCTATTAACCTCTTCACTATTTACAAAGTGTAGGTGCATTGTGTCACTCCTCGCTCTATAGCTTTGTGTATTTGTCTATGTCTGCCTGTGATTTATCTACATGTACATTTCTGAAACTTGTTACTACAACTCTTCAAGAAGTGGCACGAGATAAATTTTCCAAAGACCTACAATACTGAATGCTTAGCGTGTTTTACAAGGAGCTTTTTAGCATAAAAAGAATGGAGATATATTCCCGTATATATTCAAACCTAAAACTATGAATGAAGCAAATTCCATTTCTTATATTTGGCAGTTAGATGTTGAATTAATTTTGAAAACGTCCTTGATAGAATATTTGTATAATGAACGTTTCCCACAAGTTTTTGGGATAACTTTAAAAGTGACATGTATGGTTTGACTATATCTGCAACAATAACTTGGTTTGGATTTTTTGTCTATTTATTTATTTATTGTTTCAATGCTATATATACATAAACTCCTGAAACAACAATAAGCAGTTCAGTCATTCAGTACCGCACAATTACAGTGCTTACAGCACTTTGATTTTATTAAAGGTAGGTTAAACTTTTGCTAAAACGAGTTAAGGTTTCCAATTGTGTCTGATAGCCTTAAGTCCACAGACGTTTAGCTATTGACTTTAGTCCGTTTAAATGATAGGTTTTGACTTATTCACGAGTCCAAATTTTATATTTTCTCCTTAAACTATCATTTTTGTGACTTTTGAAATTGAGGGTACTGGCATTTGATTCATTATTGAAAAGTTCCCGATGTATGCTTTTATAAAACAATTAGACAAGATGATGACCCAATACCACTCGTTCAAAAGGTAAAGTCTGCATTTTCATACAAAGGCAAAAACTGTGTGAAAAGAAGAAAATGTAAGGTGGCCGCTTAGAACTATTGTGTAGTTTATATTTAGCTTAATGAAAAAATCAAAGCGCTGAGAGCACTGGAGGTGGACGTTTCTGGTGGCATTGTGGTGAATATAAAACGAGACGAAAAGAAATTATGTTAGTAAACATGTGATAAATGTAAAATGTTTCGACCCAAGATCGGCAAGTTTCAATGTTAATGCAAACTTTATAGGAATTAAAATGTGTTTTTAAACCTCTTTTTGTTGAGCCTATGTTTACGGTTCAAAATACGAATGAATTATGAAATTAACACCTTAGGTTTATTTTGATTATGAAATATGTGCGACCCGTCACGCAAAAATAGGAGAACCCGAAAAAGAATTTAAAAAAAAGATCGGTTCAAGTGCCGGTCAACCAGTGGTCGCATTTCCAAAAATAAAATATTTTACGCAATACCCAGATCGTTCCTTTTTGAATGGCGGTTCACATAATAACAAGGGGCATCCAACCCTCTTTAATCCGCATGAGCTGTTTACTTCACATTTAATATAAAATTGACTCTAAATTTCAAAGTAATTAAGAGTGTGCTTATGAGACTTCGTGATAGATTAGTTACTTTAATGTACATATCTACATATATCACCAAACAACTATATTGAAAAGGAACAAAGAAATCTCACAAATTCAGCTGCGGCTTCAAGGTTAATGATATCATTGAAATTCTATGTCTTAAAACGTAGGTCTACAATTCTTTGTCTAAATTTTGTGTATGCGAAAAAAAATGAATTGCAAGACACTATTTTGCTTGTGTTGGTTCTTCTCATTTTTTTTCCACGAAGCTTGGTTAAAAACATCATAAATCATTAATGGGAAAACGAATATTTCTGGTATACCTGTAAGCATTTGGAAGAGAAAAAAATGAATGAAAGACAAAAGAGATTGTCAAAAAGTATAGAGAGTTAATAGGCATCGCGCCCGCGTTCTAAATATTTTAAAATTGGGTTGAACGGTTGATTATAAATCCGCTATCCACGCTATAGGCATGTCAAATGCTATGGAAAATACATCTTATTTTTAGATGTAGACAATGTATGCATGTCCAAAAATGGCTTTTTATTGTTTGAAGTTGTCCGGAGAATCAATGTCGTAACTCCGTTTATCACGAACAGTATCTGACGTCACTAGTCTGGTCTCCGGGCCTGGTAAAGCGCAAAACCTCCAGAGAAAGGCACTGAGTATTCCCCTTGGGGTGTACCATCTCGGAAGGAATTGCTCTTTGATATCCAGGTCAGGAGACTTCTTTGCGAATGCGATCGTTTTCCGTTACCCATGCAATAAAAGAAAGAAGAAAACAAACCGAAGTGTAAATAACAAAAAGATGAGAAAAGTTGATCGCATGTCGTGCGAATTAATATCCCTCACAGACCCCGCAACGGCATTTAGATCGGCGGGAGTATAGGTGCCTAAATAAACCATAAGACGATTGTCTGTAGTAAACGACATAGAGATATATAAGTTAACAAAAAAGATATTTTGTCTACCCGAAATATAAGCGGAGAACAACTCAACGTAGGCCTGATGACTTTAATTTTAGCTTTCCTTCAGTAATTTTTAAGAAAACATCGCGCACTGAGTAAATAATAGATTTTGATGTTTGTGATTAAAATGTCCTAACTCCCTGTATAGCTTTATCTGAGTTACGACATTCTAGCCACAACCCGAAAAAACGCTAAATTTATGAAAAGTGTACAGGATTGATCACCGAAGAGAGATTCGTCTAGAAATCATTGCATTTGTGCCTCCGTTGAGCGTTTCTCCCCCAAAAAACTTTGAAAAAGCCAATGTAACCCTTCCGCGTAAACACAGGTTATACGGTCATTCGAGTTAGGCGGAGTAGACTGCCGGCTATTTATAGAATACAGGTACATTGTCGATAGCAGACGACGTAGTTTAATTAATTCTAGAAAGATATCAAAATGTCCTATTTGTTATTGGAAGACCCCTCAACCGAGAGCAAATGACTTATATTTTAGGCTCCTTTCGTAGTAAAAGAGTTAAAACCACGTAGAGCGTCAAAAGTTGACCTCTATGCGTTCGAGATCAGAGTGTCCTAACTAACTATAGTTATACAAGGGATTTACGACCTTCTTATCACAAACCCTAAAACAGCAAAATTCCTGGAGATGTTCGGGATTGTTCACCGAGGTCATCTAGACCCAATAAGTTCTGTATAAGTGAAAGATCTTCGTAAAATCAGTATCTAAATGAGGGCTACTAAATCAGTCACCTCGTTTTTATCCCCCTTACCCAATAGGCGAATCACCGCCTTGTCTATAAATAGCATTCTTGCGCGAAACAAAAAACAAAACAAAAAAAAAAAACACAAAAAAAAACAAAACAAAAAAAAAAAAAAAAAAACCAACGCGTGATCTAGGATTTGCAGATGATTTCGCATAAAATAGATGTCTTTGATTAATAATCTAATTGCATAGAATTCTTGAATAGTGCCATTTTCAAAATGCACAGTTGTCGAGCGGAGGTAAGTCTTGTAACAATGAAAATTGAACCAAAGTCGGTACTACTTTTTTGTTAAGCTATTAACAACTGACAGGATAGTTCTCACGTAGTACTAACACTTGGTGACGTAGAAACGTCCCCAAGAAATATGATCAAAAAACGTTCTTTTTCTTGACAAAGGACTTTTCTATATAAAAACCCTCAGCGTTATTTCTGAATATCCCTCGTATTAGAGAAACATTCTGCTCAAAGACAACTATTGTTTCATCTATATAGCCATTGGCATAAGATCGAAGTGTATTGTTGTAAATCAAAATGTCGGGATCAGATATTGTTATTCTGACATTGTAGACTAGAAACGGGGGTTTCTTTTGTAGAAATAGGTCAGTTACAAGAATAGTGGTATTGACCTTAACCAGCTTTGTGATAACAGCTTAATTTCAAGGAGACTTTTTCAGACATGTATTCGAAAAATGAGAAAAAAAAAAAAAAAAAAAAAAAAAACCGAATATGTTGCAATTTTCAATTGTTATTTATGGGAATCAATTCTAAATGGTGAAACACGCGCAAAATAAATACACATCAAATGGACTTGTACATAAAATGAGCCTGTGTGTGACAATTCAAACAAATTCAAATGAACTCCATGCAAAGACTCGAGCCAGCCTGTATATCTGCACAGTCTGACCAGAGTCTTCTTTTTGCGCTTTCTACATATACACTGAAACGAACTTCTAAACTGTCACTTGGTTTTTACTAAAAAAGTTATATTTTCTTTGGTATGAAAAATAGGAAGTAGTCGGGTTATATTTAAAAAATCATTAAGGGAGAATCTTCAATAAATATCGACTTTAAAAATTATGAGATAAAAATGAATTTGACAGGAATTCAAGGGTACCCCTGATTCAAATTAACATTGGTGGCTGGGGTAATTTTAGCATTTTATCCTTGTGTGAGAAAAAAAAGAGCCACCATGTTATTTTCTTCAGTGATTTGGTATATGACACACAAAAGCCATCGAAGTTTGTCACTTATAGGATTAATCGCCGAGTATTTCTTCGACCGAAAATTTGAAATTCTTCGAAAATGGGCAACTTTTGTGAATTTCGTGATGGAAGGTTCTTGTGTTTGATCGTTTGCTACAGAAACCAAGGTCAAACATTCGAATTTATTTTTCTTTTAGAATACGCCAAATTGAACGGTTTTTCATATGAAAATAGAATATAATTCATTAAATGACTATAGATATGTTAAAATGTGGCAAATGCAAGGTGGCCGTTTAGAAGTTCGTTTCAGTGTATATGGTCTTAAAGTGTCTTAAGTCAGCCAGGGTATCTTCCAATCACACTATGTAGCTGTTCAGGATGCTTTAATAATGGCCCTTCACAATATTTCAAGTCGTTTGAAATGTCAGACACACGCTTAAAATTATATATTGAGAAAGAAAATGGCTTTTCATGCTGATCACTTTTAAGTTCCAAATCAAGTTTTGGAAAACAAATGATTTCAGCTTCGCTTTTATACGGCCAACTATGAAATAAACCCATTTTTATTCTTTACTGCAAAAAATACTGTATGATAAAATATTAACTGATTTCCCGATATTTTTCTTTATAATGACCCAGGAGATTAAATGTTTCTTAGAAAACAATCAAATAATCCCAGATTCCGATAACAAGCAATAAAGTGACCGTTAGCCATCAATTTCCGGCTATTCCATTTCCGTTTCCGCCCAAAAGGATTGTAGGTCGGTAATTATCACGTGATGAATCGGTTTCTATTGACAACTTAATCGGAATCCTTTTTTTCATTTTTCGTTCCATTTGTGATGGAAATATGCTCTTTCGAAGAAATTGAATTTTATCTGAACATTTGTGCTTAAACGATTCGCTTCCTTGCTGTTAGATAAGGACAAAACCCTTTTTCAAGTTTTAATAAATCCATTAACTTACAACATTTTTTCAAAACAGGTCAAATTTAAAGGTGTTGCAAGTTAATGAACGATGAACCCATTATTAGACGATACAATTTCAGGCTGGTCCAAATTCAAAGAAGTTGTAGACGACATTTTTTAGATGAGGAACATATATATATATAATACGTACTTAGTGTTTTGAAAAACAATTTCTTGCGAGGTAGGGGGAAATGATAATTTTCCAGACAATTATCAATTTCAACAACAGAGCTAGATATTTTTGCATTCAAGACACTTACTACGTATTATATTTATCTTAAAACCTCTTTTTGCCTTGTTTTCGTCGATGTTTCTAAAAGAAAAACACGTTTCTAAAGATAATCGCATTATGTCATTGTTTTAAAAATATCCATCTGAATATCATGAATAATATCATATGGGATGTTATCATTCGGATATTTGTATAGTTATAAGATAAATGAAAATATCCTATATAATAGAATATTTTCTATAATGTGTTTCCAAATTAAGTTCTTTAGGGAAGATAAAAAATGGGGAACTTGAATGCTCGGGAATGTCTGAAAAAGCTTTGTCTGTAGATAAAAATAATCATTGTTGGAAATAAATTAATCTATTTTTACAAACATTCTTTATACATGTAGTTTCTTAGTGTTTTCAAGAGCCTTTTCTATTTTGGAAAATAATAAGCGAAAATACGAGAGATTATGTTAAAACTTAGAAAAATGCGTACAACTGCAGTTCACTTAAAGCTGCTCTTTCACAGTTCTTCATCGAAAAATTACAAAACTGGTTCTTAGATTCGGTAACTTGTGCATTTTCCGATGTTTAAGAGTTGAACATGGGTATGTTACTAATAACAACTCATTTAAAAAAAAGTTGCAGCTTGAATCTTCTAAGCGAAAAGTTCAGTGACGGAACCAGTCTATTTGTTTCCAGTTTATAAATTACAAAATTGATATTTTTCATGTATAATTGATATAAAGTCACCCAATTGACAACTACTTTGACCTTGACTTTAATAAAATGGGACAAACAGGCGGAATTGCATGCATAATTAGTTGGCTCAAAATTTGAAAATAATCTTTTAGGCGTTAATATTCGCTTTATTTGTTCAGAATGGAATTCCGCTTAAGGGTTTACCGCGATTTGAATTCACAGAAACTGAGTCAATGGACATGAAATTAAAAACTCATACAAAGTAATCTATTGGACCAAAACTGATATAGTAG
This sequence comes from Fragum whitleyi, assembly GCA_948146395.1. Lineage (NCBI taxonomy): Eukaryota > Metazoa > Mollusca > Bivalvia > Cardiida > Cardiidae > Fragum > Fragum whitleyi. The sequence goes on along the minus strand of OX411556.1, from coordinate 28,773,996 downwards.
CTTTAAAATATTACTAAAGAATGCAAAATAGTTTGGATATGTAGAAAAAAATATCAAAAAGTGTCTTTAAAGCATGAAAATATGACACTTTTACAACATTTTCTATTTGCGTTCAACTAAAGATTCAGTTGCACAATAGATAAAACAAGAAATGTCTACATGTAGAGGAAAGGCTAAAGAACAATGAAGGAGGCTTAAATTTTGCATAAACATTTCACATAACTCACATTTTGCATCTGAAAATGACCAACTCCAGAAAAATAATTTGCAAATGGCAGACATAGAGTTTGTTTACATTTACTATTCCCGAGCCAAATGACATTTCATTCATAAAAAGAAAGTAGACCGCTTCATAACATATGGTGACCAAGTTAATACTATGTCTGAACATTTCAAGTTGTTGAATTAATTTTTACCTGTTACCTGTGCGTCGGGACCATCAAATTTCACTTTAAAGAGGAAGATAAATATCAAAACTATATGATAACCTCTGATTTTTGATTGATATTTGCAAAATAAATAAAAAAAACCCCATCAAAATATAGTGGAAATACGTATGGTTCCTTTTGGTCTCCATAGGTAAGATTATTTGAAAGATTTCTGTTGTAAAAACATCACGTGAAATCTACGTTTAGCGTAAATAAACAAAATTGGCTGATTTTATTGATTTAACTCAAATTATTTGGCGTTTCCTTCTGCCTGCATATAAGGAATGATGTAATGAACAGAAAAATGGCAAAAACTACCTTGATCTATCGATTAAGCTTTTGATTTTCCAGGTTTTCTTCGATTTTCACCTTCTTCGATTTTTCGCGGAAAAACCCAACTACACTTCCGGTTTTTGTTCTTGTGCAAAAAGTAGGCCCATTTTAATTTTAGACTTGTCCCTCTGTCGACTTTCATAAAAGCCGACAGGTAGTCACCAAAATACTGTCACACGGTATTGGCTTTTCAATATATGATGACGTACGCGCACCTAGCACTTCTGATTGGCTAATGAATTGATTGTAAACAACAAGTCAGGAGGGGCGCCATTTTGCCTTTCGCGTTTGTTTGATTTTTAAGGTTATGTCCGTAAAGAAAGTATACATTCATAGATAATCTATATCACCCTAAAGATTTTCTTTAGTATGTAATCTTTTTACACATAGATTAATGATTAAACGCCATTATCGCTTTAACTTTGTAACGGACCGGAGCCTCGTTTTCATTTTTATACACTAAAAAATTTGAAGGGATAGGTCTCTAGACTATGGACGAAGAAATCGGTGTAAACCTGTCGGCTTCATACATGAGTCGACAGTAGAACCAGTCTATTTTAATTTAGACTGGCTTGCCTGTACTCATTTATCGATACTAGATCCTAAAGTAAGCATGAACACCATTGGTCCGTTGCTTCCTCTCATTTCATTGGTCAAAATGTATTGAGGCCTTTGATTGGTCATCTCACGTACGAGCGTAGCGTGTTTAAACTGTAGAAAGGGAAAGAACGGAATTTATGACTTTCATGGTTTTTATTGGAGCTTAATAAATAAAGTATCATATGCTAAAGATTTTGAATACACAGTTTCTAAGCAGATTTTTTTTTTTTAATAAGGTTGACTTTTGATATCCAGATTAGTAATTATTATAATTTTGAAGAAACTTGACTCTCTCCTCTATTCTTCTTTCTCTCTCTATTTCCCTCTCAAAATTAATAAAACGCATAGTTTCTTATCCCCAAAACTTAGCTCTTCGTTGTGTCAAGCGGAAAACGGTTTTGATAAAATATAATTTATTACTGCATTTTCAAACATTATTTATAATCAAGACAACAGGCTTAAACGCTTGAAATACCGGATAATAAGATGACATTTGATAACAGTCAATTTAATCCTAAAAAAAACTGTTGTTAATAAAGTGTTTTATAAAAAGAGTACAGAGTTTATATAAACCTATTGTTAATAAAGTGTTTTATAAAAAGAGTACAGAGTATATATTTAGAGTGCATATATTATCATACGGAAAAGGTGTCCTCCAGGGAGTTGTATTAAGTGTCCTTCGATTATACAGAAGAAAATAGGAAACATTAACGAAATTAAGTGTTACTTTTTTCCATTTTGAAAAAGTACAAATTAACGTTTTTTGAATTGCCTCACCCTTTAAAACCTTTACTCTCTAAATAAATTTCTGGCGTTATAGAGAATATACCAATTAGATATGTAAAACATTCAATCTCTGCGAGCCTCCTTTTTGAATGACTCAACCATACCTGTCTTTGAATGTGGTCCGATTATTCGGTCATAAACTATTTACAACAGATAGCGAGCCGCTGGGCATCATGCCAATGTGTGGGTAGATCAGGTGACCTTGTTCTGTTAGGAATGTATACATACAAGAGGTATATAAAGGCGCCCACAGAGCGGTGAGCGGGGAGAGACTTCTTTGGAAGATAAGAAGACAGACAAAATTTAGTTAAACGTTTATTAAAGAAGTGTAGTGGAGAAAATTTGACTTTGATTCATTTCACCAATATAAATATTGGTGTCACAGTCTTTCTTTATACGATTTGCTGCAAAATATAAAGTATGATTATGACCACATTATTATCAACATGTTCTTCACAATTCCTTGTTGATAGTAGGGCAAAATTTCACAATAGAGCTTGTGATGGTATCTCCTTTGTTCAATTGAAATTACTCAAAGGCTGAAGCTCAATTAAAGAAGTCATATTTTCATTCTGATGTATGCAATCCCAATATGTTATTCGTGTTTGAATTAAAGTGGTAGATTTCGCAAACGAAACGTCAAAAAAGGGCCACCCACACTTGGATTGTCTTTTGAACTCAATAACAATGATACAATATAATTAAAAGTAATTTTCAAGCGCAAATTTTGCTTATCATAATATCTTTTTTTCAATCTATTACCATGAAAAAATATGTTTTCAGGATTTTTGAAAGTAAAATAATGATTTTGTCTGTCCGTCTACATGAAACTCCTGGCCTATTACAACTTATTGTTTCTATAATAAGGGAAAAGTGAAGTGTCTTTCTCAAAATAGGTACCAATTTGCATCGAATCAAAATATGATAATTTTAAAGGAGCCGGTTTTTTGTGTTTTTTTTTTTTTTTTTTTTTTTTTTTTTTTTTTTTTTTTATATATTTAATCTCGAGTATTTCTATAAAATTAATTATGTTTGTGTTCGTGAACCATTTGACAAGATATTGATAATCGCCTATATCTTTTCATGGATGAACCCTGTACTCTCTAATTCGGACCAATCAAATCACGGATTATTTAACGAAATCGTTGCGTTTTTCACGAGATATAACAAGTAAATAGCGAGTTATGAACGGTAAAAAATACGTGATATTTGAGTTTAAAATTGAGTACCGTCGATATGAAAATACGCATATCCAACAAAAGAAAATTGGTCATTTATTGTGTCAAAAGTTTAGTATAAAAACACAATTTTTTAGTATATGTGTACATATTCTTACTACTTAGCAGCCTTAAGAGTGGAAAATGCGAAAAATTATCATTTACTAAGTAGACAAAGGCATCATTTTGGAACCATTTTATAGTCTAAAATTAATTTGGATTAAGCTAAAATTAAGATATTACTACATACAAAAGATTTTACCAACGTATTTTTGTGTAATTGGTGAAAACACCGGTCCTTATACAAGTCAATCGGACTATAATAATAACACATTTATATGAATAAGGGTATTGGTCCTTAATTTGAAACAAACCTTTATAGATGTAATGTGAGATACTGAAACAAGTAAATTGAGGTGTATTTGTATTGAAATAAACCAAAAAATAAAGCTATTTAATTTGTGATCTTATTAAAAAAAGATGTATAAAATGTATAAATCGAGCCATTAATTGAATATATTCTTATATGACATAAAAAAAATAATTTTTGCTTTTTTTACCAAATGAGTAAAAGTTTTGACTTGGTATTGACTGGTTTTAGCGAATTTGGGGTCGTTTTGACTTTGGGCCGTTTTGACTTCAGGCCGTTTTAACTTGCTCTCAAATAAGTATGAAAGGTCCCACTCTATTTTTTTTAGAGGAGTGATATTTTTATCTCTTTTCGGTGAAGCGGTTCATAACAAATTTCCCACGGCAGTTTTTTTATTTGACAGCTGAGAAAAACAGAACAAAAGCAAGGATTTCTAAGCAGAAATCAAGGTAAATTTAGTCTCATTTTTAAAGTAGAAATGCCCAAGAGTGATAATGGACGGTCCCCTTTGGCTTTCAAGGAATACGATCGTTGCAATTCCTTAAAACATCTTTGTTTACATGTTTTGTTGTTGTAAAAAAAGGCTGCCATGTTTCCTTGAAAATAAACACGTGTCTTTCAACGCTGAAATATCTTTCCCACAGGCATTTTAGCCAAAAGTAAGCCTCGTTGATTGTACTCTGGATATTCCAGTTGTCGTCTGCAAGTTTTTGTCCCAAATGCATCGGTACATTTTTCAAATGGATGCAAATGCGAAAGTGCAATGTGGAACTCTGTTTTCAGCTATAAAAGCATTCTTTGCAAATATTTGTATCAAAAACATCTTCATTTCCCCTTTTTAATACATTTTATAACATATTCAGTTGACTTTGCATAAAGAAAAGCCTTAATTTTGCATATAAAATTTTGGCCAAAAATACAAATGGCCTCCATTTATATTTGCGGCTAACCCTTAATTCAGGAATATCTGTCTTTTTTACTTGCCTTACCAGATCGAATCTTATTATTGGAGAGTTTTTTACACGATGAAGTCAAATTTCCGATTTATTTTACAAAACATTTCAAAATTGCATTTTCCCAATCTGTGAAAGAGCAGCTTTAAAATGGGCTTTTCCAAAAAGACACTTTTTTAAGCTACTATTGCTATTGCTATATTAACTAAAGAAATAAGGTCCGTTTTAATATTCATGCTCTTAATCACACTTAATCAAAAGACTTTGCATTGGAGATTGACTGCTAACCCATGCAGTAGTCGATCCAGAGGGGATTCGGGAGGTTCAGACTTACCCCCTCTGGAGCCCAATAATTTATATTTTCATGTATAAAATCAATTTTTACTCTCCTGCTATCCACGAATTCCTGTTGTAAACAAATCCACGGCAGACAGTATAGACAAAGATCACTTATGCAGTCTGATCTTAGCATATACTGTCTTCCTTCTATTTGATTTTAGTTGTAAAATTCCTAAAGCAGTTGATATGTATAGAAATAGTAAATTTGTTAGAAAAACAAATTCATCAGAATAAGGGTTGAAACTGAATAAGACTAGGAAAACGAACCCCTTTATGTATGTTCGAACCCCCTTCGCAGAAATCCTGGATCCGCCACAAACATTGCGCATCTAGCAGCCACAAAACTTAGACCTACGACTCTCACAGGTACGCACGTGTGAAGAGGGGAGAGGCGTAGCGTTATCTTTTTACCCATTAATGTCCGCGCTTCGGACGAGATTCGATCCCGAGACACTCTGACTCGAATCCATCGTCCTAACCTATAGACTGCGGTCTCCTCGAGTTAAAAAATGATAGAGATTAAGGCTGTGTGCATTTAGAAATAATATAGAAAATAGAAAAGATAATTGTAATAAATCTTTTTTTTTCTATTAGTATGTCGCAGGTGGCCTTTCTTTTCGGCTAGACACATTTATTTTAATAAGGGATTACAAAGCAAAGGTTACTGTTCGAAAATTCACGAGCTGTTTTGTGGTGGAGCGACGATTTTTTTCTTCTTCTGAAGAATAAGAATGTCGCAGGTGGCCATTCTTTTTGGATAGACATATTTGTCGTAAAAAGAAAGACACAAAAAAGTTCCTGTCTGAAATTCCACTTTATCTTAAAAAGAAATCCCACAAAAGCAAAGAAAACCACACATACGTATAAATACGAGGAGAAAAAACATAAAAGAAATCGTTTTTGCCCTCTATATGGTTGGTCGTATTTGTTCAGCACACGAATTTGTACAAGAAATGAATATAATATAATTCTACCAGGTTAACAATTAAATGTATCATTATGAATGATATATGTGCTAAAAATAAGTATATAAAGTTTCTAATTCGTTATAGATCCACCTGATAGAGCAGAAGTCCGTGTTTTTTCATTTACAAACATGACTTTAAACATCGCGGAAAATCGTTATTAAATGAAATTATTTCAAAATCCTTTCATTTTGCTAGAAGATTTTTTTTAACAATTCTAATACTTTAAATAACTTATGAAATAACAATAGTTATAGTCAAAATTTAAAAATACTGATAACAAAATAATATAAATCAAGTTCATGTTAAAAGAATTCGATAAAAAAAAATAATAATAATAAAATAAAAGGAATAGCAAATGCGCTTCGTAACAACAATAATTGAAGCCGAGTAGCCTTCTTACCTATGAAAAATATTAATCCACCAATAATGCCATAATATACAGAGACTCGATACATTTCCTAGCGATATATCATACTCACAACGTCAATAACAACATTAACACTGACTCCTGTGGTATAACGGCTCTCTCAGTTATGATTTCTATGGCATAACATTGGCTTTCTACTCTCTGAAGCCGACTACGTACGTAGGCTACTAGAGGGAAAAAAATCATCCAAAGATTTCGCTGGTGGTATAACATATAAACCTAAATCTGTTACAGTAAGTTGTTTCTGAAAATTGACACGAACCCAGTAGGCAATATATCGAAATTTTGACTCTAATCCCCGATCAGAACGATTCATAATCGCTCGTTAACAGCTGTATTCAAAGCATTAAAATCACTCGTTCAAATCGTTTAAGCGCTGAGAAATCGATAAAACCAAACGCTCAAAATGTTCGACAACTTAATTCAAATAGAAGAATGTTCGACAACTTCATTCAAATAGAAGAACTCATTTCGTGATTTTATTGACTGGCGCAAATTTTGAACTTTCTTATCGCCCTGTCTAGACAGACGAATCTATTTTTGGAAAAAAAGTTCTTATAATTTATAAAAGGGGGTAATACAATATTGCTAATTTCGTTCATATTGAACGAAATAAGCAATATTCTTTTGCCTTCCTTTAGATTCATCCAAATTTGCTCATCCTACTTTTTCAACTTCAATTAGCAATAATTTCATTTTCACACACCTTGTCGTTTTTACGGCGTTATTAATTATAAGTCGAGAACTCGCATAAGAAATATACATGTATTAATCCACCAATAATGCCAAAATATACAGAGACTCGATACATTTCCTAGTCATATATCATACTAACAACGTCAATAACAACATTAACACTGACTCCTGTGGTATAAAGGCTATAGAAGTTATGATCCTCTATAGCAAAACATTGGGTTTCTACTCTCTGAAAAGATAGAGAGAGGAATTATACAAGATTTCCATCGAAGGTTTTTCATAATCATTCCATTGGTTCAATGCTGTACTGTAGAAAGTGTCATTTTTTCTATCTATTGCCAAGTCATGTGAGACCAGTCAGGCGAAAACGGCCATTTGGGTAGTTCGAAAAGTATAGGCCCTGGTCAGAATGATCGAAAGTATATATTATTCTTTTGATTGATTGATATAGGATTCTCTGAACATAAAAAGAATAAATCTATAACTTCCTAAATAAGCGGTCATCATAGCGCAGTTTTTAGCGCGTCGGCCTCCCACTCACGAGGTCACGGTTTCGATCCCCGACGGTGGCACTCACCCTTTCCCTTGTCTACGACCAATGGGTTGATAGTCATAGACCTATGTGGGATAGTAGTTGGAAGCTAGGAAAGGATGTAATTGTACTACTGGTTTTACAAATACCAGTAATCCATTGTTAAGTTCTCTAGCCTACGCGGTATAACCGAAAGATTGTTGAAAGCTACACCAAACTCCATTCAAACAAGAAATGATATATGAATGCATAAATTATCTCTAGTTTAGACCAAAAAGTTGCAAGTTCAAGTTACCTTTTCAAATATTCATAGAAGCCACCGCCATAACGCAGTTGGTAACTAAACGCATCAGACTGTCAATCTAGATGTCCTTGGTTCCATTACCGACGGCGGCACTTTCCTTTCTGTCTATATGTCTTCCACAAATGGGTTGATAAACGTAGTAGACATATGAGGACGGTAGCTGGAGATTAGGAAAGGTTGTAAAGGTAGTACCAGCGTGAGAAATACAAATAATCCATTGTTAGGTGCTCCAGTCTCAGCGATATGACTAAAAGATTGCTGAAAGCGACGTAAAACAACATTCAAACAAATAAAATATTCATACGAAGTTATCAGAGATGATCCTCTTTTATGTGACCCGACACGAGAAAATAAACCAACGCAAGCTGACTAGGGTCAAAACCTTTAAAAAATGGCTATTTTTATAATCTAGAATGGCCATTCTATCTTTTTGTATATGAATTTTAGAAATTAGACTTCTGATAGACCTATGCTGGATCCAATCTCATTTTCAATTGTTTATTTTACAATTTTACATATTCCCCTGGTGGTCCCTTTTCGCGTGATGGGTCACAGTATATATTACTTGAAATTTTGCGGTGAAATGTAAGACCTATTATGTGGAACTCAGTAATATTACATTCAATACTGTTGATTTCTTTGAAATTTCTGCGATACATATTACATCATATTTTGCGTAAGACAAAAATTTTAGTTGCTCGTAGATTAATAACTAAATATGGATTTCTGTTTTGCATTTTCTCATTGGGATCGTCTTCTAAAGACGATTCCAATGAGATATTGCAAGACAGAATCTAACCATGAATAAAAACACCAGGTACTATTTTAGATTTTGACTTACGATCAATTTTTTCGTAAGAAGTTTAGTTAAACGGGCCCCTGGTCTTCGTCCTTTTGTCTACCAAATATTTATGTTAAGCGGGAATATGCCGTGAACAGCATTTTTTTTCGAAGATAGTCTATGAATCAAAAATAAACAACTCTTGGCACCTGCAATCAGTGTTCAAAGTATGACAAAATTTAAAATATAGGAGACACAGCAAAATATTTGAACACTCGTATTTCAATATTTCGGCAAAAATTTAGATTCCCTTTTTCAAGAAAAACGAAGCAAACCTTTACACTACACAAGACTGTAAAATATTATATAGCCAATCAATGATAAGCTTATTAATAAGTAAAATGAGTGTATTGATTTACGACGTTGTAGTGTTAATACTTGTTTCCTTTTTCTTGAAAATAACAATTTTTGCCGAAATATTGAAATACCGAGAATTCTTGAAATGTTTAGCCTATTCCCTTTGGTATAATTTTGTTATTATATTAAAATATACCTCTCTGTATGTTTCATTAAAAAAATAAATAAACAAACTGAGTTTGAGAAATTGAACTTCAATTTGCCAAACCCTCAAGCAATAAAACACAAAACAGAAAACACTAGAGATTAATAACAATGTAAGTGGTGGGCGATCAAATTGTCGTAATTACAGTAGTTACGACATTTTAGTCATCCATTGTGCGATTTATAAATTCTACTTCCATGTAAATATTATTTCTTTGACAGTAAATGTCTTTAGAGAATCATATTCACTTGCAATGCATGATATAAAACAAGCAAAACGTCTTCAAATTCATAAAACGGTAACCCTTCAAACGAAAAGGAACGATTTACAAATATCACGACGAAGGTTCTTTGGATTCTACTAAAGTTTTTTTTTTTGAGAAAACTATTTGAGCCCGTGGTTGATATTTCTAACAATTTCACATGTTCATGAAGCGGAAACTTTGAACAGCCTGGACAATCACACAGTATATTTACAAGATTACTTGACTATCTAAAGGCACCTTGAGACCAAATCTGTCTACAAAGTACACAGTAAAGACCTTGGCCAGACTGTGCGGATGCACAGACTGGCAAGAGTCTTTGCTTTGCGTACATTTGAAATTGTTTAAAATGTAACGCACAGGTTCATTTGTTTCAATGAACACTTGGCGTTCCTGGATGCCCGTTCACAATTTAATTGTATTCCTCGGATAATTTCTATAACTTATGGCGTGAAAAGATGTCTATTTATTGATATCTATAACATATTTGATACAGTTGATATCAGATTATACATGTATTTCTGAATCTAGAAAAGACAAACGTTTTACTTGTGTTGAAATGTGTATCTACATATATATATATATGTAAAACAACAGAGAACCCTTACAAGGTGTGATTTATGACCAGTTTACCGGAGACAGAATTCTAGGAAATATTTACACATGATGTCCCAAGATAACCGTTCACATTTTATTGAATTCTCCTGGTATTTTTTATAAGTTAAGGTGTGAAAATGGTGTCTACGAAGCTGACATCTTATATAACGTATTTGACGCTGTTAATATAACTCGATAATATGACAACTGACTTCATTTTTTTTTTACTTTTCGCGCTTTCCTGTACGCTTTGTTGATCTGGTTTAAACGTATCTAACAGCTCTTTTTTTAATAAGTCTTCGAGAAAGTCTAAACTAAAGCAAGCCCTAGGAAATTGAAATTTAACGTGACGTATTTGATTATTCTAATATGACCAGACAATTTTGTCACATCTTTTACTGTTGTCTGAAACATGTTATTTTGTGGAATCCATGGCCAAGAAGAAGGGAACGCAGCCGACTTGATGTTCGATGATCGGAGGTTAAAGTGAAAAGTCGATTGAAAATGCTTAGCATAGAAAAAGATTATAAACCCACCTTCAGCTTTCATTTCAATTTTTTCGGATCTAATTCCCTATTTGAAGTTTGTGTTAGTTTTTAATTTCTGTTCAATTGCGGTCGATATCAACTGGTGATGGATTGATTTATCAATTATAATCAATTATTAGTTGGTTTGGGCTTCAGATTATGATAATCAAATAAGAAATTTCATAACCGATTAATCAGTTCCCATCACATGATTGATGAAAGCAATAACATTATTTTTTTCAACCCGACCTCAGTTTAATTGCTCAGCATGAAACAGTTGTAACTGCCAATATGTTTATAGGCAGTTACAACTGTTTCACACTGAGCCATGGAGTTGGTAGAAAAATCTTCAAACTGAGTTATAAAATCAAGAGCTTAAACTAAGCTTCCATGCCTCGTTCTTAAAAGAATGATACTGGGACTGCTGTATTTATTTCTAAGAAAACGATTGTATATTCGATCATTAGTGGAAATACTCTAATAACTAAAAACGATTATCGATTTTGCTTTGAAACCGATTGCTCGACACTAATACATGTATCACCAAATTTCTTTGACGCGAAAAATAGGCTATGTGAAAAATAGTAACTAGACATTTTCTGTCGTTTCTGTGGTTATATGACACCGACACACATGTTCTAAAGAGAAGAGAACGTGCTTACTTTTCCTGGCATCATCTGGCATTATTCAAGGAGACATCATACGTTCAATAATGGACAATAATTAACAGGTGGAGCTTCGGTCGTTTCGGAGAAATTATTTATGTCCCGTCAGGGGAGAAAGTAACATCTTAGGTATGCGAAAAGTGTCGACGCTGGTCAGCCTTAGCGGGCTGCGAAGGCTTAACAAGATCTAACATTTTTGTTGTAGGATATTTTTCTGAATCGACAATGAAAAATCTATCTTCCTTAATTATTATTTTCGACAGGCGACTTCTGTCCTGCGTTCGAAACGGACATAAATGACAAAACGGTGAAAACTGTTTGCAAATTATACCCCGCTTTGCACGTGCACTTGTATAACTTGCAAACAGTTTGTACCGTTTTGTCAGCCTGGACGCAGGATTGGTTGCCCGCTGCTGTAGCCATTGTTTCCAAAATCTTTATTTAACGGATTTCCCAGGTTAAATTGAGGTTAATGGCCCCTTTGTCGTTGATGGGCAGTTTCGATTAGGAATTTGAAATGAGCTCCGGCATATCACTTTCAAATTTAACAACACTGTCATATTTTGGCAGATTATTGTATAGTTTTTTCTGAGACCGTAGAATGAACTTGTGAACTGCATTTTGAGCGTTGATTTACGGCAAATCATACTATGCAACCCGTCATACGAAAAGGTATAATCACGGTTGAATACGTTAAGTTTCGGCTCTATACAGACTGCACTGACCAAATTATAACTCTAGTGTAACTTTATTGAGTTTTCTTAAGGTAGTGGACCCGTAATAGTTCTGCAACATTTCGGAACTCATGAATTTTCATAATGCTGACAGAGGTTTCCTAATGAAAATCACTTGGAAAACACTTGGAAACATCGGTTAACACTGTTAAAGTTCATAACTCCCGAAGCATTGCAGAACTATTAAGGGTCCGCTACCTTAACCCTTTGCTGTTTAATCCCTGCTTTTTACGTGCCTATGATTTTATGATTGAGAAAACACTGTGAAAAAAGAAGAAATTGCTTCTGACAAGCAATTTCTTCTTTTTCCACACTATTTTCTACCCTACTGAATGGTTATTTTTCAAATTAAACCCACTTTAAATTTTCGTCTGCAAAACCTTTGAATTTGGACAGGTCCAAAATTTTGTAAAGCAGGAAAGGGTTAAGAAATTGAGCTCCTCTTCATTACCCTGAATCAAAATTCGATCCTTCCATTCATTCAATTTTCTTTCCAAAATCATTCACTTTATACATTCCAGGATGTTATTACTTTAATTATATTTTTGAGAATACGCTGCGAAAGTGACCTATGGACCTGCATTTGACATCTTATTTAATGGTGCACAAATATGATTTGAATAAATTGAAACTTTCACGGCAGATTCGTGTGGTTATTAGCAAGGCTGTTCCGAGAATTGGGAGGAACTATCTGGTAACATGATAAAAGTATTTGTAACTTTTGTTGAACTGAAAATCATTTTGTCCTCATGATAATGGATTGAAGGTATTTTCTTTAATAGAGCTGATTGGGATTTTAATCTTACTTACTGAGTTTAAATAGTTTTTACTAATTACCTTGGAAATGCATTTTACATTAGCTTTGACGTACGTTTTGGGTACACCATGGGAGTAACCTACAGTTAGAAAGATCGTGATATGGACATTCGACGATCAAAACAATTCTTAATCGATCTATCAGCGCTACATTCATTGTATTCGAACCATTCAGTCCAATCACTCAAAAATGCTCCGAAATTGTCTAAAAAGGCTTTGAAATTGTCTAAAAACGCTTCGGAATGGTTTATAAAATCATTATCTCTATCATGTCGATTAATTTATTGCGCTAATTTATTCTCTGGTTGCGAATTTCAAATAGTGTAATTAGTCCGTAAAAATCGGAAAGTGCTTTGTTTTAAAGGGAGGTAATAAATGTAGATAATTTCGTTCAACTTTGGACGAATTTATCGATATAGTTATCACCCTTGAATTTCGTTTAAAGCCACTCCACAGACTCATTAACTATGATTCCGAAATCATTAAAAAAACATTCAATTTGTCAATTCCACGATGTTTTAACTGTAAACTTTTTTTCGGTGGAGTTGTTATCATATTTTAAGATGATTTTCTTCAGGGAAATAAATGGAAATCGAAGAAGCCACGGGGTTAGTACAGACGGAGATAATTCAGTCAGATAAAAATCTAACATAGAATATAAATCATACATGAACAAGAGAAACATGATGGCCCTCAACCGCTCACTTCGGCCTTACTTTAAATTCAAGGAGCACTCACGTAGAAGTTTTGCCGCCATGATTGCGCAGATATCGTTGCGAGCCGGATTGTCAATATTAAGGTCCCAGGTTCATAAATCACCTTTCCGACAATTTGTGTCCCACCAATGGGTTGATAGTCGTAGACCAATGTGAGATTTCAGCTAGAGTCGAGATAAGGATTTAATTGTAGAACTGGTGTGAGGAAATTCCAGGAATCTTTTGTTTTCTCGAACCGACGCGATATGTCCAAAGTATTTTTGAATTTGTCGTTAAACCCCATGCAAACAAACAAACAAACAAAAATAAAAAAGACCCAGATACAAAACAAACAAACGAACAAACAAACAGATAAACAAGCAAACAATAGCAACAACAAAAACTGTAGAATTGATCTTAAAACTTTCCAGGTCTCTTGAATAAAAGTCCATGAGAATGAACTGTATTCAATATACTAATGTAGCTTTTGCTCGAGATAAAATCAAAGCACTGAAAGTACTGATGGTGGACGTTTCTGTTGGCATACTAGAGTGATTCTTCCATTTGTTGAGAAAAGAGAAATTTTACATGTAAAATTACGATAAAATGAAAATGACCTGACCCAAGTTCGCATCTTGCTTCAGATATACATTTCTCAACATATATCGTCGATCGTCAACCAAAGCCCTGTAATTACAAGGGTTCGATAATTTTCGGCATTATGCCAAGTGTAGTTTAAAGAGTGATTGTCTTATCCATTGGCTATAAAAGGAAAGAAATGACAATTAGATGATCTAGGTTATTATTCTGATTTTATAATACTAATCGATTCCCCGTAATCCCATAATCAAAATTATGGTGTTATCTGCTTTAAAAATTCTATAAAAGGACAATAATTAATTGTTCCACGAAAATTACCGATATTGGATTACCTCCCTTTAATTTCACTCAAAACTCGCTCCACTAATTCAATTTCAGTCGAAATTCATTCCAAAATCATTCATGTTGTCAATTTCACGATGTTTTAAACTGGATGACTTGAAGCAGAAGCAAGATGCAATACTGATCTGAAAATATCATTCAATGATTCATTGTGATTTGGCGTTCAGTTTGCAAGATACATCAATATTACTTCGCTTTATCCTGACAATCTCCTTATTTGGTAAATAGTGGAATATAATTGGTATGTGAAACATTCATGAATGTATTTTCTCTGTAGGATTTACCCGGGGCAATACATCATGCGATTACAGGGACAACATGGTGATATGAAAAGCCCTAATTTTATGACCTCTTTCCATATAAGGAAAAAATGACAGAAATGGATATTATCAGGAAAATAAGTGCCCTTTGTCTCCATAGGCGCTTCTTTTATGATCCTTAATTAGATGTATATATCAATGAAAATTTTATTTCATCTCAGCAATTTCTCTGTATTCTTTGTACCTGTATGTAATTACAAATTGAAATTGTTACCTACAATATCTTTCATCACGAAAAATGCTTGTTTAAAAAACGAAATATTATACTTTTGATTTCTACTACCATAAACGACTGTGCTGATTTACTAAAAATAGATTTCCTTCAGCTGCTGGGTTAAAAATTAGCAATAACGTTTTTGATGGACTATTCATATATTTTTTTTTAAATTATCCACCCCCTCATTCAAAATTATGAGATGAAATAAAATAAATGAATATAGAAGTCATCAAAATACGAACTTTAAATGGGTTTTCTAAGCGATCTTCGGTGTTCGTATTGTTTAAGTCATTGGGAAACAAATTCAATTTACTTTTATCGCTTAATTTTATTATGTGTCAATTCTGTAATGTGAAGTTTTTTGCTACCAATTCAAAGTGAACATCTCTCAAGTTAATATAGTAGAGTTATAGGCTTACTCACAAAAGGTATATGATAAGTAAATAGAAGTGACCTCAGTTAAATCAACAGAATCAAGGTAATAAAAAGATTAAGATTGAGTCTATGAAAATATTATTAGTCGGTTATGAACATATTATCAGGCGGTTATAACGCTATACGATATGTAGACGATAAACAATACCAATATGAGATCACATACGTTTGCCAGATGGTAACGTTCCTTGTTCATATAACCCCAATTTGAAAAAAAAAAAAAAAAAAAAAAAAAAAAGAAAAATCAAGAGGAAAGCGGGTACAAACAATTCGCGATTTTAAGACATACACAGCGTTCAGAATAAAAAAGGTTTTTGAATCTTTTAAGAGATGATACCGAACTTTACTCGAAAACATACGTGTAAAGCGGCGTTCTATTTCAAAAAAACCACGAAAATTTTTGCATTTTGAAAGCAGCTCTTGTAAAGAATGAAACGATGGTTAAAAAAAGTTCGTTATCGGTACAAATACACCGCAAGCAATCGTTTCATGATCTATATTCGTCATAAAAGCTATTCAATATAACCATATAATAACATAAAAAGTATATGTGATTATGAAACAATTGCCTGTGAGGTACACAGTGACAGTTAAAAAAATCGACTTGAAAAGAATTCCCCGATTTCAACGAAATATGACTTGATCTTAAAAACTAGGAATACAACGAAATTAAAATGAAAATTTTCTGTTATTGAACACCATTTACTACTTTCACTACGTACAACACAGGCATTTTCCTATTCACATATGTCTTCTATAATTTCATTAGGTTTACAACTTTCATATGAAGATTTATATATAAAATTATCTCTTGCATTTTCAAGTAGAGGTTTAGGACCTAAATCTCGCAAAATCAGCCATGATTACGACATTTTGATAGCTCAACAACGACAGACAAAAACATGATCTATATAGGACTATGTCAATTAAGTTCTCTTTGGCGAGCCATTGTACAAACGCAAATTCACGACCAAAAAGTCTTATCTAAAGCTCTAGATAAACTCTTTTGTTGCCATCAACAATAAGCACGGACCAACAAGCATCTCTAAATGCAAATGCTTTGTAAAATAAAAAAAAACCTTTGCACTATGTTCGGGTTGAAAAGCCATGCGTTGAAAATCATTGAAACGTTAGCGAAATATCTAAGAAAATGTACCCAGCTTTTCACGTGAGTACACGTGAAAAGCTGGGTACCATTCCTAAACGTTTATAATCAATTCTGTATCTCAAACACAAGACATTCCTGAAAACTCACCTTGAAATAGTAAGGTTATCTCCAAGACAAGCAAATAAAGTGTTAAAGTATTCATGTTCACCTATGTTAACCACATTATTCCAATCACCGCTCGATCAACAATGATGCGAAATGGCACCGTTCCGATAATATATACGATACCAAGAATAAACAATCCAGTAGAAATCAAAGCGCTGAAAACGCCGATATGTCGCTTTGATAACGCGTGGTAAAACTTACAACATATATCGTTAACGAGGGTTTAGTGCAAGACTATATCAAGTGTATATACAATGTTTTTACACTTAGTACACTCTTCCGCTAAACCCTCGATATACGATACCAAAAATAAATAAGCGAGTAGACAATCAAAGGGCTGAAAATTCCAAATTGAAAGTGAATGAAAGTGTCAAAAAAAGAAAAAAATAATAATAATAAAATAAATTTGACGTGCCCAAAGAGTAATTGCAAGATTATTAAAGCGGTTCTCTAAAGTATATTCTTCTTTTTGCTGTTGTCGGAAAGTAATCACGTGTTTCAACGACTAATTAAAACTGGATCTCCCCTGAATGTCAGATACGATATTACTCCGAAAGTTGTGGTAGTTGAGTTGCCACCACTAGCGGTGTAACTATATGTTGAAATAATGAAAAACTCTTTCATAAAGCCATCTTTAGAATTAAGCTGATAACTCCCCGAAGACCCCTCGAAGTAAAAGTAAACCCAGGGAAATGGTTATTTAGTTTGAAAAATGAATAATCACCAAGTGAAAAAAAAAAAAAAAAAAAAAAAAAAAACCACGCGCGCACATCACACATTTATGTGGGCTGTCGGGGCGATAAGAACTATCTGGGGACTACTCGCACTGCAACGGCTTTTCAGAGACAATCCCTTGTACCTGTCTGCTTCTTTAAAAAGAAAAAAAAACCCACCCCCACCCCCCACACACAAAGAAAAAGCATTCTATACCTTCCTGCATAAGTCCAGAAGCATTTTTGAAATGCGGCATCTAGTTGACCTCTTTTCAGAAATAATCTATGTACAATTTGTAACATTGTGACATTGACCAAATTAGTAATCATTGAATAAATGAAACTGAGAAAATATGATGAGGTTATTATTTTCAAACATCGATAAATTCGTCCAATTAGCACACACACTTTCGTTTATTTCTGATACAACAAATCTAATGTAAGCAAATTCAACAACAACAAATGAAAAACCCTATATGGTCTAATTTACAGTAAGCGCTGAATAAAAACAAATGTCATCCAGATTCTCTGTTGTGTCTATTGAGAGTTATGCGGTTTAACTATAGAAAAAAAAAGCATTTTAGGAAATGAGAAATCGTTTTTCTCGCGTCTATCTTTGTCTTCCATTACGAACAGCCATCAAAGATATCCTTGTCTTACACTAATGAAGGAAACATTATAAATGACGTCATCATGACGTCATGTGACGCACGTGATCGCGACATTTTCATCATCTAGGCATTAAAAAATAGTGTTTTCACGCACTTAACTGGTGTTTATGTGAGAAGAGGAATCTGAATCTGTTACACGAAAACATTCGGAACACCACTCGGCCAACCTCACGATCAGCCTCGGATGTACATAGACTGACTTAAAAAAAAAAAAAAAAAAAAAAACAAAACCACGGGAAAACCTTGGAAAAAGTCGATGCCGTCAGTTAAAATGGTGTTAGCCCTCGAAACTTTGAGTGAAAACATTTGACGTTGCCAATGCTACTCGCTTAAGTCACTGACGTGAAACCATCGTATCCTTATATGAATATCTTAGGATTCTTAAATATCGGCTGAAAAATTTTGATTTTTGAGAATGATTCGTCATTCTCAAAAATTAAGATTTTTCAGCCGTTATTTACTGTAAAAGATATAATTCTACAGTGCTAGTTTTTCTTACACTGTTTCCGCCTAACAAAATGCACGATTTCGTTACTTACCGATCGCCCTATTTTTTTCCTCCAATGAAAGGCCGCTATTTCGTTTGAAATTCAAAAAATATATCCCGTAACCTGACGATCTGCTCGAATAAGTGAGCTACCTAATACTTAGGTCATAAAGGGCGGGGACTACATTCAATACCAGACAGTGACGTCATAATCTTGTCTGATTAAATGTCCCGAAAGACCCTTAACTTGTAATCGAGTATTTATGAAAAAAGTTTTGTGAGTGTTTTTTTTATTGCCTATACACAGTTACTCGATAAAAGGAGGAGAACATTCTTAAATAATTTGTCTGTATGTTCACCAAGAGAAGATTTAGCTGAACAATCAATGATTCTGAAAACAAAATATCAATCTACATGGTATACTGCAGTAAGAGTGACATCGACGAGTTTGGTCGAACCAAACCTTTCTGAACTCAACATTTTCACATTCACATAAAAAGAAAAGACTTCAGGGTTGAAACAACATAAAATCTCACTTCCTTTTTAAAATGAATACTCTTGAACAACATTTTAAATTAGTAGTATCTCAAATCCTAATCTTAACAAAATGCAATCATATGTTCCTATAAAAGGTACATGTATGCGAATTAATTGTAGAGAAAATATAAAATGCCTAGATCTACTTCACGGATTCTTTTCTAGGTATACCAATATTTGCAGAAAGAAAGTGATTCAAAACATGTTAGGCCTGTGATAGCTGCTCAATATCGAAAGCCAACGTGACCCGTTTAACTGTGACGTTTGGGTGGGGATCCAAAACTTGGTAACTGCAGCTTTTCAATACACTATAAATGTTATTTACTTACGTCTTGTTGCAAATATCATATTATTGATAATGAATATGCAGTGTGTTTTTTTCCCCATGGGTTTTAACACTGCTTTTAACAATCTTTCAGTTATATCTCTGTGGCTCTGTGGAGCACCCAACAACGAATTCCTGGTTTTTCCTAAACCAGTACTACCATTCCTTTCCTAACCTACAGCTGCTATCCCACATAGGTCTACGACTATCGACCCATTGGTGGGAGACAACTAGTCGGAAAGGATGAGTGCCGCCGTCGGGGATCGAACGCGGGACATTTTGATTAATAGTCCGACTCACTTTCACTGTGTGGCTGAATATGCGATACAAAATCCAAAAAGGGAGGCATTATGTCCGAAAAAAAAAAAAACATCTGAAAAGAATACAAAACCCAATAGCAGCAACAACGAGGTTGTGTTCACCGCACGTTCTCAACAGATTTTGTCTCGCCAAATGACAAAATAATTACAGAAACGAAATGGAAATTAAATTCGCTCCTCCCACTTTTTGTTTACCTTGATTTGATTGAAGAATGTATGACGCAACAAAAATGACTGACATCATTGATTGACGCACAGCTCATTTGACCTGGCGTTATTTGATGAAAAAATAAGTCGATCGGTAAAACAGTTAAAGTTCATATTCTGACAATTTACGCGTATAACCTTGCGCTCCGCTAACGCTCCGCTTAGGTTATATCGCGTAAATTGTCAGAAATGAACAATAACTATTACATACCAATCCGCCTTACATACATCCGAGGTATGTTGTAGTTTACGGAAATGGCCGAATGATGTTCCGAATGGGCTTATCAATAGACTTAACGATCATGGCGACATACATAGTGCATGGTTTTTCAGTGGCAGTGTTTTCGGACGTACTCATGGAGGAACACGCGTGAAATTTGAACTCTTTGATGAGATAGATGAAGTTTTGAAACGCCACATTTAATTGTCGTTTGTGACAATCACAGAAAAGTATCTGTAAATGTATATGTAAATAAATGGATTCTGTTTTCTTGTTTACCTTGCACAGCATTGCTTAATCATGATACAATTTGAAAATCTTTGGTGTTCTGCTCCTAAAGTCTCGTAACAACAGCTTGTTTAAGCTTTGGCTACGAGGTTTTGGTAGAGAATCGACGATATTATACTTACCAAAACAATGACAAAAGTTTGTCGGTAATTAGATATAATGAGAGTGTTAAGCTTTAGCCAAAATTCAGTGTTGAATGTTCCCGGAAAATCGCAAAGTCAGCTTGAAAGGGTTGAGTCTACGAAATTATGGTAACCCAGAAGCGATTAACTGTTGCAATGTATTTGTAAGGGCAAATAAATATCAAAGCATCCACTTTACTTCACATTTAGGGGCAACAGCTCATAATCATACTTCGCCCAGCCATGCCAAATCATTGATTTTACTTGTTTAATAATTTGAATAATATAGTATATAATAATAATACATGCAGATTTTTCCGATGCATTATTCAAGTAGATGTTTTGATTACACAAGAACATAATATACAAATAGTAAATCCCCACAATTTAATTGATTAATTCTATTTCAATTTATACAAACGTCATTTAAAATGATAAGAATAAAAAAAATAATAATAGGAAGATTCTTCCAAAGAAGATTTACAAAATGCAT
Source organism: Fragum whitleyi (assembly GCA_948146395.1). Taxonomy (NCBI): domain Eukaryota; kingdom Metazoa; phylum Mollusca; class Bivalvia; order Cardiida; family Cardiidae; genus Fragum; species Fragum whitleyi. The sequence continues at coordinate 28,752,834 of OX411556.1, read as the reverse complement.
GAGTAATTTTTTTTTTTTTTTTTTTTTTGCATGAGTAATAACACAATGAATTTATGCTAGTCGGAACTCACGAATCTCTTTAGTGGTGACCAAAACTTCGAAACTACATTTTCTAAAATTCTGTTTGTACTGCATACAAAATTTTTGGTACAAAAACAATAACTGCTTTTAATTCTGAATAAAAGAAGCTCAGACAATGTTTGATAAGAAACATATAACTTTTACAATTGAGTTGAATGAACCATTATTGTAATATTGGTTATAAAAAATTGATAGAAGATGAGTGACATCCCTGTGATTTAATTAGGCTTCTCTTACAAGTTCTCCGACAAAAGAAATTTTAAAATGCCTTTGTCTATAGCCCATGTAAATATGTCGCAACGAATCAATCAATATCAAGACATATTAAATGCAACTTAAACTTAAATCATAAAATGTTTGGTTTCAATTTTGACATGGTAAAGTATTAAATTTTACATTGTTGATCTGATCTTGGAAACATTGTATTCTTAAAAAAAATATGTTAAGTTATGATCAGCACACCGTACAACCGGTTGCGGCGATGACGGGTGAGAGTCAACGATGACAGCATCGGAACATTATGCCGAGGAGACGGTAGGTCAAATAAGAGAGGGTCATTTTTCTTACTACATGTCGTCTTTGGGGACCCGCTGTGTGCTTATTTTTTTGAATTATGGCTTCAAATTTGGAAGAAATATCGGCGGGTGATAAGGCTTCAGCTGTGTACAAGTTAAAATAGCATTTATTTAGAGATAGACGAAATATGAGAGCATAAAGTCTAATTTCGTAACTTTTCATGGAAAACCTCCGAAATAATCAATGATTGTGGCCTTATTTGGGAGGGATATGAGAAAAGATTTATTCTATAGAAGCGCTGAACACTTACACGATCATTTATCTGCTTTAGCATACCAAAGCTTCAATCGTTTATTTACACGAATAAATTTATTTGACCTACCGTCTCCTCGGCATAATGTTTCGATGCTGTCATCGTTGACTCTCACCCGTCATCGCCGCAACCGGTTGTACGGTTAACTCCGCATATAGCGATACTCTTTGGACAACAGAAAAATGAATCGCAATATCGGAAATTTATCTATTAGTTGACCTTGTTCGTAAAAGAGTCTATTTGAGATCATATATTAAATTTCAATCTACCGGTTTACTGCAACAGTTTACAGAAGAAATGTGCAGTAAGCGAACACTTACAGGTCGCGTGGTACACATTTTATCTACAAATAAGAAACATTATTTTGATTGAATATGTTAATCGTAGACCTATGTGAGATAGCAGCTGGAGGTTAGGAAAGGGTACGGTGGTTGTACTGGTGAGAGAAATACCAGGAATCCATTGTTAGGTGCTCCATCCGCCGCGATATAACTGAAAGAATATTTAAAGTGGCGTAAAACTCCATTCAATCAATCAATCAATCAATTTGATAGAATATGTGTGTTATTACGAATATGTCAATAATCTTGTGTGGTTGAAGCTACAAAAAATCGTATCATTAAGGCGATGCAAGTGAGTTTAACAACACAGGATTCGTTTCAATCATTACTATCAATTGAATATTTTTTTCCATTTTAGGAACGGAAATTTGAACTTAGTCGCTTATTAGATGTGGTCGCTTGAGCAAGATAGCATGTATGTGTATGCATGTGTGCCATCTTTTACGTATATTTGGGTTGATGTATATGTATGTTGGCGATCTAAAACGTTTGCGAACGCCTTGTAATTTGACACTAGTATTCTAAAAGTGTGAATGCAAAATGAGGGTAGCAATTACTTGTGATTAGATGAGTCTTATTTTACTGAACTTAACATCTTTTAGAAACATAGCTAGTAGTATTGTGAAATTGACAAGATGAATGACTTTGGAGCGATTTTGGATGGAAATTGAATGAGAACAAGGGAGCGGGCTTTGAATGTAATTACAGGAGGTAACGCAATGTCGCTAACTGCTTTCACGATGAACTCAGTTGGCGAAAACTGTTACCCCCTCTAATAAAATCTATGTACTCTTCTGATTTTGTGTCTTTGCTGACAAACTGATCGCATAGTTATCAGCACAAGCACAGCCAATAGGATCACGTTATTATATAATCAATTGTTTGCAATGTCGATCTTTTAAAAAAAATCAGAGCGATTTTGAGTGTTTGGAATGAACGACCGGAGCGTTGATTAAGAAAGATTTGAACGAGATGAGTGTCAATTTCGTGATGTAATTATCTGTAGAAGTCATGTTGTTCGTTGCATGGGACAGGGAAATGTCGCAGACGCATCGCAAACTGAGCTGCGTGTGCGACGTTTCAGTGTTCTAGTGGCGAAGGGTTACTTGGTTTCGCATCGAAAACAAAAGTAGAAAACTTAGCGCGATGTAAGAAATGACAAGTGTGAATCATAACTCATTAACATTCCACAAATTTACAACTGATCCAGAAGGAAAAAAATTAATTATAATAAGACCTACGTCGTCGGAGTGAAATAACCCCGTTGAATATTTTTAATATTACACGGGTGTTATTACACTAGTGGAATAAATATGCAAATGAGCTCAGAACGAATAGCAAATCTATTTTTGTAACCGCCAAAATGACGTCATAATCTATGTTTTGTGACGTCAGTTTCAAACGGCGTCATAAGTTTCGCGGAAAATTGAAATGTTGATTATCAAGAATTTTGAAGATTTTTCGCAGAAATTCGAGTCATATTTTAAACTGAATATAAAATTTGTGCTCATAAAATACAGAATTTATTAAACTCGTCATCTAAAACAAATAAAAACTCGGCACAGCCTCGTTTTTATCTGTTCATAGATGACTCGTTTAATAAATTCGGTATTCAATGACCACTCATTCAATATCCTCTATGTACATTATAATACCGTCCTTGTGGTTCTGAAACCTCGTAATTACAGCCGAGTTAAGCTGTGGTTATGGGATTAAGGAACAACATCAACGATATAAAATTCATATGTCATGTGTTTTAACAGATAGCTCCGCCCATTTTTTACGCTAAGTCATCTTTTGCGCGAACGTTGAGTGTTTTGACGTCATATAACCGCTCCACTAAATCACGAGCTTCGCTTTCTGTGAAATTCTCAATTTCGTTACATTTTCATTAACCCTTTGCAGTTTAATCCCTGCTTTCTACGTGCCTGTCATTTTATAATTGAGAAAACATCGTGAAAAAAGAAGAAATTGCTTCTGACAAGCAATTTCTTCTTTTTCCACACTATTTTCTACCCTACTGAATGGTTATTTTTCAAATTAAATCCACTTTAAATTTTCGCCTGCAAAACCTTTGAATTTGGACAGGTCAAAAATTTTGAAAAACAGGAAAGGGTTAATTTCACATCCAGAGAAATGCTTAATTACTATCTTACACCCAGAAGAGGGTAAAAAAATATTCCCATTCTCGATGATGTGGCCACAAATAATGTCTGATGGGGGAGGAGGTAGGGCCTAAATGCAAAGATAAATCCTCGGGCTCCGCCCTAGGATTTTCCTTTTGGAATATTTCCTCTCCCATCAGGCTTAATTAGTGAACACATCAACGCAAAAATGAAATTATTTCATAATTAGAAATTCGTTTAAGTTAAGCAAATGAGGAAATGCATGGCATTTCCAAGAATTTCACAAGTGCATATGTAGCGTGGTTGAGTATAAGGGGTGTTTGTACTGCCTAGCAATTCAAGTGAGCTTTTATAGCGACGAGGTAGAACACTGGCTTTGGGTCACAGAGGTCGCGGGTACGAGTCCGTAGTGTTATCTGGTCGAGGTTGGGAGAATTTATCATGACGAGGCTTTGATTCATTTTGCTGTGCATTCTGCATCAAAGGTGTACATATTTCACAAACGACAAATATTTTTTTTCCAAATATGTCAGTCCATGGGATGCACGATGAAAAGATTTAAGCAATACTTGTTACAAATCTTTCATACTGAATTGTGAAAATGACCAAACTTTTGTTGGCTTAACTTAACCTGCCAAACAAGTTATATAAGCACCTGCGGTAAAGAAGTAAAAATAATAAACTCGGAGACTAGATCAAGCTCTGAATTTATTATCTCAATGTGCAATATTCCTACATAGGCTTTATGTCCATGTGAAGTTGGGAACAGGTTGGGACTCGGAGTCATTGTTTCAAATTATGCTGGTCCTAGGGACTCTTTCTTTCAAATTCCAAAAAGGATCACGTGTTTGTATTGTCTTTTATGTTCAAACATTTAATCTATTCTTACAGAATTACAGCTTTAATCACAGGTTTAAATTTGAGTAAATGCTTCGTTTCGATTGAGAAAATGTTTGCAATATATTTCACATATCTGATCCCAATGTTCTTTGATAACCGGATCGGGCTTTGTTCACGTAACGAGTTTAAAAGGTGATAATTACAATTTTCTCTTAATAACGAATTCAAATACTTCGATTTTGTTCTCAGAAAACTGATTTTGCCTCATCAGGGCCCAGGGTTATAAAACTTTTCTCAGGCTCAGGCTCAATTTTCTAAAATTGTAAATGGAAATAAATGTATGAAAAATAAATGATAATATTAATAAGTTGTTATTTATAACAACACATTAATATCATCTTTTATGTTAATACATTAAAATGACTAAAAAGCAGATTTACGGCTTTTGTCTCAAATTGAAATATTAGAAAATTTTGAATTGAGCCTGAGAAAAGTTTTATAACCTCGGGTACAGATTCTTTTATTATAATTTTTGTTCAACCCTTTGCTGTTTAATCCCTGCTTTTTACGTGCCTGTGTTTTTATGATTGAGAAAACATTGTGAAAAAAAGAAAAAAATGCTTCTGACAAGCAATTTCTTCTTTTTCCACACTATTTTCTACCCTACTGAATGGTTATTTTTCAAATTAAATCCACTTTATTTTTTTGTCTGCAAAACCTTTGAATTTGGACAGGTCCAAAATTTGAAAAAACAGGGAGGGTTAACTTATTCGAACCAGAATTTTAGACGAATAATTTAATTTGATGTCCGCATGAAAGAGATCAGATTTCGCAGGCAGTACCGACACCAATGTCGCAGCCTATAAGAGACCATTTGTGACCTTCGTATCCATTAATCATCGCACAGTCGTGATGAAAACCGTCGTCGACATATTCTTCTGCCCAGTCGTTGAACGTTACAGGACTGCCGTCACTGCTCCAGACACGATTAGCGCTATCCAGACTTTCGCCGTCCTCGACCGCAGCCATTCCCAACCAAGTCGTTGGAAAGCCTGAAATATTTGGGTCATTTACGGTGAAGGAAATAAAAGAATTGGCACTCATTCCGATCAAAATCATTCTTAAGGACACGGAATAGCGCTCCATTAATTCATTCCAAACACTGATTCAAGCCAATCAAATCGCTCCAATATTATTATTAACCTAACAAAAACTCAAAAATTATTCAAATATGTGTATTTACGTTTATTTATCGTCGCAACCTAAGCAAATGCTCACATAAGCGAACCCCAGAACAGGATACGTTGTTACGGGGAATAGTGCAAGAATACATGAAAATTTTGCTGAGATCCGCCATGGTTTTTTAACGCGCTCGATGTAAAGCGCCGTCATACGTCCCAACCGAGACAATGATTTTTCTGGTATATCAGCCCGGGACGGGACTCGAACCTACGATATCGACACTCAGTTGTTTTGAAATCAGGTGCTCTTCCGACTGAGCTACTGAGGCTGTCACTACATTAACCCTTTCCTGTTTTACAAAATTTTGGACCAGTCCAAATTGAAAGGGTTTGCAGACGAAAATTTAAAGTGGATTTAATTTGAAAAATAACCATTAAGTGGGGTAGAAAATAGTGTGAAAAAGAAGAAATTGCTTGTCAGAAGCAATTTCTACTTTTTTTCCACAATGTTTTCTCAATCATAAAATCACTGACACGTAAAAAGCAGGGATTAAACAGCAAAGGGTTAAATAGCACCAAAAATATCTATTGAATTACTAAGTTGTTTGAAGTTTGACGCGCCTTCTCATGTTATTGGTTCGTGAAATACAGAATCATTTATCTAATCTAATAAACCATCATACACGTGCTATAGATTAGATAAATGATTCTGTATTTCACGAACCAATAAGGCGCGTCAAACTTCAAACAACTTAGTAATTCAATAGATATTTTGGTGCACCTGATTTCAAAACAACTGAGTGTCGATATGGGTATGACTAAAATACGAATATGACATTTTCGGCGAATATGACTTTTGATAATCGTATTACCAGTATAACTGATTTATAAATACAAGTTTATGTATCATTTTAGTATCGCATGTTCAATTAAACGCAATTTTAATCGTGTTTTTATTCAAATTCCGAATAAACGAAGACATATGATTGAAAAAATAGTTGAAACAAATTGCCCAAATTAATGTACCCGTAGATAGCTGCAACAAATATTTCCCTTTGGGGTATAATTAGTAAATGGCTCATTAAGATCTTCCAGACATTTGTTGCGTGTTTAGGATTTTGAAGACTATAAAAATCGTAAAAATTCCAAGCAGGAAAAAACATAGAAACAAGGAAAATTCTTCTATAATTTGGTTAAGTTCATAACTTTGGTCATATTCGCTGTAAGTCAAAATTGGTCTCGGCCGGGTTGAAAAAAATTTGTTTCCTAATCAAAAACCCCAAAGAGTTTTACAATTTGAGTATTTAATACTCTTTAAAAAATCACATAAATATATCATATCAGATTTAAAGTATTAAACTATAGTTGAAATCAACTAGGAGGAAAAATAAAGTCATATACGTAACACATGTAGTCATATTCGCCTCACCGAAAAATGGAAATTTCTTGTAATACACAAAATCAATATAATATAAAAGAATGAGCAAAATTTGATTAAAATAAACATAAATAACGATTTCTTGAATATTAAAAAGTGGAATGAAGGTTTAAAAGTCTCCACTAAACCCCTTTTCTATAATCAAAAGTCATATTCGCTCATATTCGCCCATATTCGCCGAAGATGTCATATTCGTATTTTAGTCATACCGGTTTATCTTTAGAAAGTGCATGTGTATCTTTTAGGAAAGGTATTAACCTTGTCATGCTGAATGAATTTTGGCTAAAAAATGTCATCAAAATCAAAGGGCAAAAAGCACTGAAAGTACAGATTGTAGGTCAATTTTTTATTTGAACAATTAAATCTATTGACAATTCTGGATTAAAAGTGAGAAACAGGTGGTGTAGACTAACATCAGACTGCACATATGTGCAGGCTGATGTTGTTCTATAGCTCCTTCCAAAGCAGGACTATTCCGGGCTCAGCATGACAAGGGCTAAATAGTGCTAATTGCAATTAACGATTTGTGTTACAATTTAGCTTTATTTAAAACTCACCAATCCAACTCATTCAATTTCATTCCATTATCATTACAAAATTATCCAATTTCACGATGCTTTTCAGTGGCATGACCCATAAGGCAAAAGCTTATCTTTTTAGTAGTCACGAGCTATGCCGGATTACATAATTGCTAAAGCTGACAGGTTTAGTGTTCAGGATGCGGAAACGTTCGCAAGCGTTCAAATCTAGTGCACTTCCTTTGCACGAAAGCATAAGTTGAAATTCAATGAGCGCGATGAGCGAATTTTGAATGAATTTGAAGGGGCGTAATACAATATAGCTAATTTTGTTCAAGATGAACGCATTTATAGATATTTATTACGTTCCTTTAAATATATGCATACATTTACTACTAATAGATTTTTATGTCTTCACAAAGCGATCAGATACTTATAAAATTAAATTAAGTTAATAGTGAAATCGTTTATCATTTTCTAGCGATTTTGGTGGACGTTTATTGGTGGACGTTTACGTTCACCAGTGTTATATACCATGTAAGAACAATCCAGTCAGATGTTAATAGGTTTTCAAAAAAGGGGTGCTCACTTAGATTCAATTTACACTTTTTCAAGAATTGTATCTGTATGACAACTTTGTATTTTGAAAATGGCGTGAAACAAGGATTCTACATAACTTGTTGATACCGTAAAGACAACTTTTAAATGCAAAATCATATACAATTTTGAGATCGGGCGAACGTTTTGCTTGCGTAGATCTACTTTTCAGACCGAGTGAGTAATTTGCCCTTTGTTTCCCAATGGTCCATTGGAGGTTACTCATGACTTAGTTAATTGAATTACACGAATTGTAACCTCCCCTGATAATACTCCTGTACATAAAACAATTCCTGAAAATACCGGAGTATACATGAATTTTTGACAGTATAATTGTTTATGCGGGTGGAAACGACGCAGCGAATGGAACACCGATGAAATCTCTTTATGAGGAGCTTAGACGTTTGATGAATACAGTAGCATCACAGTGCAAAGTTTTCTTATGCACAGTCTGTCCGCGACAAGATACCGAGGTGACACCTTTGAACGATTTAATCAAGCAAGTATGCGAACAGTCAGACGCCTCACTAATTGACTGTTACACTTCGTTCGTGTATGGAACTGGCGAAACAGTTGATGCGCTTTATTATAGAGATGGTATACATTTGATGCCAACAGGGACAAGAACATTGATTAAAGTGATCGAAAAATCTATTCCTATAGTCAAGTGCAAGTTACCTGAGAAAAAGTCGGGTTTTAAAACTTCCAAAGATGAGTCGAAAAATGGCGAGAGAAAACAAATGGTTTACGATAACGGTCATGGACATAATAACGGTGCACAAAACAGAAAGCGTTGTTGGCATTGTGGAAGATCGAACCATTACTCATATGAATGTTGGGACAAAACATGGTAGGACAGGTCGGACATACATGACTCTTTGATTTGTGGCAACAGATTTGACGTACTCTCAGATTTATGTATCACTTGTAATGACTATTTAATTAATTGTCAGTGTAATTCTACAGTGACTTCTGCAGAATTATCAACGATAATTACTCATGCTAGTAATATTACTAAACCTATTCAATGTACAAGTACTTCTTCTTGCAATGCTCATTCAACGTGTATTGAAGAAGACGTATCTTCAAATCAAAGTAAAAATTCAACTATTAAGAAAAGTCATCACATCAAATCTTCAAATTCTAATGCTATAAAAGAAAACAATGGTACAGATCTTATTAACATTAATATGGAAAGTATCCAACTTTTCGATTTTAAGCAGAAAGGTTTGCATGTTGCTTATTTGAATATTCAACATTTACTCCCTAAAATTGATGAAATTAAATTAATTTTAAACGGGTCTGAATTGCTCAATATCTTTTGTTTCGCAGAAACATTTCTAAATAGTAATGTTGAAGATTCGCGAATAAATATCAATGGCTTCAAAATTGAAAGAAAAGACAGAAAAGGTAAACTTGGTGGAGGATTAATAGTATACATATCAAATGAAGTACAATATAGAAGAAGATCGGACTTAGAATTCGGCGATATTGAATGTATTTGGATTGAAATAAAGTTGTCACATAGTAAACCCATTTTATTAAGTTTCATATATAGACCACCAAGTAGCGGTCAAAATTGGGTTGACATATATGAAAATCAATTAAACAACGCAGAAAACAGTAACCTGGATTTCATCATTGCAGGAGACTTTAACATAAATATTTCATCAAGTGGTACATATAATAATTCAAAATGGTCGAAATTAGTAAATGACTTAGGTCTTCATCAACATATCAAAACTCCAACAAGGAAAACGAAGAATTCAGAAAGCATAATTGATCATATATACAGTACATGTCCCCAATTTATCTCTGAAACGATTATTCCTAAAATAGGTATAAGTGATCATTATCCAATCGGATTTACATTTAAATGTAATCATTTATTCAAAAATACAAAAGCCAATCAAACAATAAATTACAGATGTTTTTCAAGGTTAGAAATTGACCCCTTTTTACACGATCTGTCATGCATCAATTTTGATGTGCTAGAAATAATCGTTGATCCAAATCACGCACTGGAGTACTTTTATGATCGCCTGAATACCCTTCTTAATAAACACATACCAATTAAAGAAAAGCGAGTTAAGCGACCAAAACAACCAGATTGGTATAATAATGAAATTAAAAATGCTATAGATGTAAGGGATAAATTTAAACGCACAAACAACTGGAAAATGTATAAAATCTGGCGAAATAAAGTAAACTCGAAAATAAGAAAAAAGTAAACGAGAATTTTTTAACAATGCTGTGAAGAATCGGACTGACCAAAAAATCTTATGGCAAAACTTGAGAACTATTTCGGATAATACTGCTCCTATTCAAAAAGTACCGTCATGTTTACGTGTAAATGACATTTTGGTAGAGGGTACAGAGTCAATCGTTAATGAGCTGAATAAACATTTTTCCAATATTTCAAACATAATTGAGGTCCGTGAAGTTGGCAGCCTAGCAGCCTAGCAGCCTAGCAGCCTAGCAGAGTGAAGTTGGCAGCCTAGCAGCCTAGCAGACTAAAAAATTTTTTATCAAATTTATTGATATATAACCCTAGTATTAAACACTAGAAGTCACTTCAAACCGTAAACACTGAAATTCTAGCGAATGTAGAACTGTTCCGGATAAATCACGTTATTCAACTTTTCCGACCAAAATGTCAAGAAAATTGCCCGCAACATATCAATATCGCCCTAACAAATATAAGAACTTTAATCTTTTGATAAAAAAACGATAGTGGTCGTTTGAGGATGCTACGCTGCTAGACTGCTGGAAATGTGAAGTTGGCAGTCTGGCAGCCTAGCAGCCTAGCAGAGTGAAGTTGGCAGCCTAGCAGCCTAGCAGCCTAGCAGACTAAAATTTTTTTTATCAAATTTATTGATATATAACCCTAGTATTAAACACTAGAAGTCACTTCAAACCGTTAACACTGAAATTCTAGCGAATGTAGAACTGTTCCGGATAAATCACGTTATTCAACTTTTCCGACCAAAATGTCCCGAAAATTGCCCGCAACATATCAATATCGCCCTAACAAATATAAGAACTTTAATCTTTTGATAAAAAAACGATAGTGGTCGTTTGAGGACGCTACGCTGCTAGACTGCTGGAAATGTGAAGTTGGCAGTCTGGCAGCCTAGCAGCCTAGCAGAGTGAAGTTGGCAGCCTAGCAGACTAAAAATTTTTTTTATCAAATTCATTGATATATAACCCTAGTATTAAACACTAGAAGTCACTTCAAACCGTAAACACTGAAATTCTAGCGAATGTAGAACTGTTCCGGATAAATCACCTTATTTAACTTTTCCGACCAAAATGTCCCGAAAATTGCCCGCAACATATCAATATCGCCCTAACAAATATAAGAACTTTAATCTTTTAATAAAAAAAACGATAGTGGTCGTTTGAGGATGCTAAGCTGCTAGACTGCTGGAAATGTGAAGTTGGCAGTCTGGCAGCCTAGCAGCCTAGCAGCCTAGCAGAGTGAAGTTGGCAGCCTAGCAGCCTAGCAGCCTAGCAGACTAAAATTTTTTTTTATCAAATTTATTGATATATAACCCTAGTATTAAACACTAGAAGTCACTTCAAACCGTAAACACTGAAATTCTAGTGAATGTAGAACTGTTCCGGATAAATCACGTTATTCAACTTTTCCGACCAAAATGTCCCGAAAATTGCCCGCAACATATCAATCACGCCCTAACAAATATAAGAACTTTAATCTTTTGATAAAAAAACGATAGTGGTCGTTTGAGGATGCTACGCTGCTAGACTGCTGGAAATGTGAAGTTGGCAGTCTGGCAGCCTAGCAGCCTAGCAGAGTGAAGTTGGCAGCCTAGCAGCCTAGCAGCCTAGCAGACTGAAATTTTTTTTATCAAATTTATTGATATATAACACTAGTATTAAACACTAGAAGTCACGTCAAACCGAAAACACTGAAATTCTAGTGAATGTAGAACTGTTCCGGATAAATCACGTTATTCAACTTATCCGACCAAAATGTCCCGAAAATTGCCCGCAACATATCAATCTCGCCCTAACAAATATAAGAACTTTAATCTTTTGATAAAAAAACGATAGTGGTCGTTTGAGGATACTACGCTGCTAGACTGCTGGAAATGTGAAGTTGGCAGTCTGGCAGCCTAGCAGCCTAGCAGAGTGAAGTTGGCAGCCTAGCAGCCTAGCAGCCTAGCAGACTGAAATTTTTTTATCAGATTTATTGATATATAACCCTAGTATTAAACACTAGAAGTCACTTCAAACCGAAAACAATGAAATTCTAGTGAATGTAGAACTGTTCCGGATAAATCACGTTATTCAACTTTTCCGACCAAAATGTCCCGAAAATTGCCCGCAACATATCAATCTCGCCCGAACAAATATTAGAACTTTAATCTTTTGGTAAAAAAACGATAGTGGTCGTTTGAGGATGCTACGCTGCTAGACTGCTGGAAATGAGAAGTTGGCAGTCTGGCAGCCTAGCAGCCTAGCAGAGTGAAGTTGGCAGCCTAGCAGCCTAGCAGACTAAAATTTTTTTTTATCAAATTTATTGATATATAACCCTAGTATTAAACACTAGAAGTCACTTCAAACCGTAAACACTGAAATTCTAGTGAATGTAGAACTGTTCCGGATAAATCACGTTATTCAACTTTTCCGACCAAAATGTCCCGAAAATTGCCCGCAACATATCAATCTCGCCCTAACAAATATAAGAACTTTAATCTTTTGATAAAAAAACGATAGTGGTCGTTTGAGGATGCTACGCTGCTAGACTGCTGGAAATGTGAAGTTGGCAGTCTGGCAGCCTAGCAGCCTAGCAGAGTGAAGTTGGCAGCCTAGCAGCCTAGCAGCCTAGCAGACTAAAAAATTTTTTATCAAATTTATTGATATAAAACCCTAGTATTAAACACTAGAAGTCACTTCAAACCGTAAACACTGAAATTCTATTGAATGTAGAACTGTTCCGGATATATCACGTTATTCAACTTTTCCGACCAAAATGTCCCGAAAATTGCCCGCAACATATCAATATCGCCCTAACAAATATGACAACTTTAATCTTTTGATAAAAAAACGATAGTGGTCGTTTGAGGATGCTACGCCGCTAGACTGCTGGAAATGTGAAGTTGGTAGTCTGGCAGCCTAGCAGCCTAGCAGAGTGAAGTTTGCAGCCTAGCAGCCTAGCAGCCTAGCAGACTAAATTTTTTTTTTTATCAAATTCATTGATATATAACCCTAGTATTAAACACTAGAAGTCACTTCAAACCGTAAACACTGAAATTCTAGCGAATGTAGAACTGTTCCGGATAAATCACGTTATTTAACTTTTCCGACCAAAATGTCCCGAAAATTGCCCGCAACATATCAATATCGCCCTAACAAATATAAGAACTTTAATCTTTTGGTAAAAAAAACGATAGTGGTCGTTTGAGGATGCTACGCTGTTAGACTGCTGGAAATGTGAAGTTGGCAGTCTGGCAGCCTAGCAGAGTGAAGTTGGCAGTCTAGCAGCCTAGCAGCCTAGCAGACTAAAATTTTTTTTATCAAATTTATTGATATATAACCCTAGTATTAAACACTAGAAGTCACTTCAAACCGTAAACACTGAAATTCTAGTGAATGTAGAACTGTTCCCGATAAATCACGTTATTCAACTTTTCCGACCAAAATGTCCCGAAAATTGCCAGCAACATATCAATCTCGCCCTAACAAATATAAGAATTTTAATCTTTTGATAAAAAAACGATAGTGGTCGTTTGAGGATGCTACGCTGCTAGACTGCTGGAAATGTGAAGTTGGCAGTCTGGCAGCCTAGCAGAGTGAAGTTGGCAGCCTAGCAGCCTAGCAGCCTAGCAGACTGAAATTTTTTTATCAGATTTATTGATATATAACACTAGTATTAAACACTAGAAGTCACTTCAAACCGAAAACAATGAAATTCTAGCAAATGTAGAACTGTTCCGGATAAATCACGTTATTCAACTTTTCCGACCAAAATGTCCCGAAAATTGCCCGCAACATATCAATCTCGCCCAAACAAATATTAGAACTTTAATCTTTTGATTAAAAAACGATAGTGGTCGTTTGAGGATGCTACGCTGCTAGACTGCTGGAAATGAGAAGTTGGCAGTCTGGCAGCCTAGCAGCCTAGCAGAGTGAAGTTGGCAGCCTAGCAGCCTAGCAGACTAAAAATTTTTTTATCAAATTTATTGATATATAACCCTAGTATATAAAGTCACTTCAAACCGAAAACACTGAAATTCTAGTGAATGTAGAACTGTTCCGGATAGGCTGCCAGACTGCCAACTTCACATTTCCAGCAGTCTAACAGCGTAGCATCCTCAAACGACCACTATCGTTTTTTTATCAAAAGATTAAAGTTCTTATATTTGTTAGGGCGATATTGATATGTTGCGGGCAATTTTCGGGACATTTTGATCGGAAAAGTTGAATAACGTGATTTATCCGGAACAGTTCTACATTCACTAGAATTTCAGTGTTTTCGGTTTGACGTGACTTCTAGTTTTTAATACTAGTGTTATATATCAATAAATTTGATAAAAAAAATTTCAGTCTGCTAGGCTGCTAGGCTGCTAGACTGCCAACTTCACTCTGCTAGGCTGCTAGGCTGCCAGACTACCAACTTCACATTTCCAGCAGTCTAACAGCGTAGCATCCTCAAACGACCACTATCGTTTTTTTATCAAAAGATTAAAGTTCTCATATTTGTTAGGGCGATATTGATATGTTGCGGGCAATTTTCGGGACATTTTGGTCGGAAAAGTTGAATAACGTGATTAATCCGGAACAGTTCTACATTCAATAGAATTTCAGTGTTTACGGTTTGAAGTGACTTCTAGTGTTTAATACTAGGGTTATATATCAATGAATTTGATAAAAAAAATTTTAGTCTGCTAGGCTGCTAGGCTGCTAGGCTGCCAACTTCACTCTGCTAGGCTGCTAGGCTGCTAGGCTGCCAGACTGCCAACTTCACATTTCCAGCAGTCTAGCAGCGTAGCATCCTCAAACGACCACTATCGTTTTTTTTATCAAAAGATTAAAGTTCTTATATTTGTTAGGACGAGATTGATATGTTGCGGGCAATTTTCGGGACATTTTGGTCGGAAAAGTTGAATAACGTGATATATCCGGAACAATTCTACATTCGCTAGAATTTCAGTGTTTACGGTTTGAAGTGACTTCTAGTGTTTAATACTAGGGTTATATATCAATAAATTTGATAAAAAAAAATTTAGTCTGCTAGGCTGCTAGGCTGCTAGGCTGCCAACTTCACTCTGCTAGGCTGCTAGGCTGCTAGGCTGCCAGACTGCCAACTTCACATTTCCAGCAGTCTAGCAGCGTAGCATCCTCAAACGACCACTATCGTTTTTTTATCAAAAGATTAAAGTTCTTATATTTGTTAGGGCGAGATTGATATGTTGCGGGCAATTTTCGGGACATTTTGGTCGGAAAAGTTGAATAACGTGATTTATCCGGAACAGTTCTACATTCGCTAGAATTTCAGTGTTTACGGTTTGAAGTGACTTCTAGTGTTTAATACTAGGGTTATATATCAATAAATTTGATAAAAAAATTTTAGTCTGCTAGGCTGCTAGGCTGCCAACTTCACTCTGCTAGGCTGCTAGGCTGCCAGACTGCCAACTTCACATTTCCAGCAGTCTAGCAGCGTAGCATCCTCAAACGACCACTATCGTTTTTTTTATCAAAAGATTAAAGTTCTTATATTTGTTAGGGCGATATTGATATGTTGCGGGCAATTTTCGGGACATTTTGGTCGGAAAAGTTGAATAACGTGATTTATCCGGAACAGTTCTACATTCGCTAGAATTTCAGTGTTTACGGTTTGAAGTGACTTCTAGTGTTTAATACTAGGGTTATATATCAATGAATTTGATAAAAAAAATTTTAGTCTGCTAGGCTGCTAGGCTGCTAGGCTGCCAACTTCACCCTGCTAGGCTGCTAGGCTGCTAGGCTGCCAGACTGCCAACTTCACATTTCCAGCAGACTAGCAGCGTAGCATCCTCAAACGACCACTATCGTTTTTTTTATCAAAAGATTAAAGTTCTTATATTTGTTAGGGCGATATTGATATGTTGCGGGCAATTTTCGGGACATTTTGGTCGGAAAAGTTGAATAACGTGATTTATCCGGAACAGTTCTACATTCGCTAGAATTTCAGTGTTTACGGTTTGAAGTGACTTCTAGTGTTTAATACTAGGGTTATATATCAATAAATTTGATAAAAAAAATTTTAGTCTGCTAGGCTGCTAGGCTGCCAACTTCACTCTGCTAGGCTGCTAGGCTGCCAGACTGCCAACTTCACATTTCCAGCAGTCTAGCAGCGTAGCATCCTCAAACGACCACTATCGTTTTTTTATCAAAAGATTAAAGTTCTTATATTTGTTAGGGCGAGATTGATATGTTGCGGGCAATTTTCGGGACATTTTGGTCGGAAAAGTTGAATAACGTGATTTATCCGGAACAGTTCTACATTCACTAGAATTTCAGTGTTTACGGTTTGAAGTGACTTCTAGTGTTTAATACTAGGGTTATATATCAATAAATTTGATAAAAAAATTTTAGTCTGCTAGGCTGCTAGGCTGCTAGGCTGCCAACTTCACTCTGCTAGACTGCTAGGCTGCCAGACTGCCAACTTCACATTTCAAGCAGTCTAGCAGCGTAGCATCCTCAAACGACCACTATCGTTTTTTTTATCAAAAGATTAAAGTTTTTATATTTGTTAGGGCGATATTGATATGTTGCGGGCAATTTTTGGGACATTTTGGTCGGAAAAGTTAAATAGCGTGATTTATCCGGAACAGTTCTACATTCGCTAGAATTTCAGTGTTTACGGTTTGAAGTGACTTCTAGTGTTTAATACTAGGGTTATATATCAATGAATTTGATAAAAAAAATTTTAGTCTGCTAGGCTGCTAGGCTGCTAGGCTGCCAACTTCACTCTGCTAGGCTGCTAGGCTGCTAGGCTGCCAACTTCACGGACCTACATAATTGATAGAAGTCTATTAGACATTTCAAACTTTAAAACCTTAGAATCTTATTTAAACGAAAAACTTTTGGATATGTATTTCGATATAGGATTCATATCACCATTAGAGGTTAAACATATTATTGAAAATTTAGACTCTAAAAAATCATCTGGTTGCGACAATATCGGTGCTAACATATTGAAATTATGTAAAGACTTCATTTCAACACCAATATCCTGTATTTTAAATAAATGTATTTCAAATGGCATATTTCCTACAGATTTCAAAAAAGCTAATGTGACACCTATTTTTAAAGGCGGTGATAAAGAGGACCCTAATAATTACAGACCGATTTCAATACTACCAACCATGTCAAAAATATTTGAAAGACATATTGCTAACCAACTTAATAATTTTATAGAGAAAACAAATATATTATATTCACGGCAGTCAGGCTTCAGAGCAAACCATTCATGCCAAACAGCCCTTATCCACTTGATAGATACGTGGTTAACTGACATTGATAAAGGAAATGTAATTGGATCTGTTTTTCTTGATTTTAGAAAAGCGTTCGATCTCGTTGATCATGAAATACTTTTGCACAAGTTGAAATTGTATCACTTCTCGGAAAATTCTTGCAAGCTATTCAATTCATATTTAAAAAGTAGATTCCAAGTTGTCAAACATGGAACGGTCGCGTCTGATGCAAGACTAGTTTTATCTGGGGTCCCTCAGGGATCTATTCTCGGCCCTATCTTGTTTTTGCTTTACATGAATGACTTGCCAATTAATGTGTCTTCAAGACTCGATATGTATGCCGATGACGCAACTTTACACGAGTCTAGTTCTTGTATCAAACAAATCAACGAAGTTTTACAAAATGATCTTTTAAAAGTGGAGAAATGGTGTGTAAAAAATAACATGGTTCTGAATCCACAAAAGACAACCTGTATGCTGATAGGGAGTAATAATAGACTTAGAAACACTCAAAATCTCAATCTACATACATCCGATAGTGTAATAGAAAATGTTCCAACGCAAAAATTGTTAGGAGTGTATATAGATAAAACACTGTCTTGGAAAACTCATGTGGAAAATACCTGTGCGAAATTGTCATCTAAAATACATTTACTCAAACGAATAAAATATTTTTTGACACCGGAAATGCAGCAGAGTTTTTATAATTCGTATATAACACCATATTTTGATTACGGTTGTATAACATGGAGTCAATGCAATTCTTCTTTTATGAATAGATTAACAAAAGTCCAAAAAAGAGCAGCACGATTGATTCTCAATAAGCCAACAAGGTCTTGTTCCAAAGATAATTTAGTCTCTCTAAAATGGCTAACTTTCAAGACTCGTTGTGTATACTTCACCGTTTTGATGGTCTATAAAACTATTAACGGATTAACTCCATCATACATGTCGAATCTTTTCAATCTAAGCAGGAACCGGTTTTACACACTAAGATCCGAAACAAATAATGAAATTACTCATAAGTATATTTCAAAAACCGAGTATATCAAAAAATCATTTTCTGTGTGTGGTATGAAATACTGGAATTCAATTCCGTTAAGCATTAGATCCATTACTAACATAACTAGATTCAAAAAAAGCCTAAAAAGCTATTTGATTACTGTGAATGACTTTTCTTAATATTGCTACAAAACAACCACTGGATTATTTCTTTTATAATTTTTTAATCAGCGTGTGTGTCCAAATTCCTGTGTATGAGTGTGTACATGTGTGTAATTTTCGTCTGTGTGTGTGTGTGTTTGTGTGTGTGTGTGTGTGTGTGTGTGTGTGTGTGTGTGTGCGTGCTCGAGTGAGTGTGTGTTTGCGTGTGCGTGTGTGCTTGCGCGCGCGTGTGTGTGTGTGTGCGCGTGTCGGTGTACATCTGCTTGTGTGTGTGATTAATGTTAGAATGACTATTTCTTGAATTTCACGGTTAACCGAAGGCCTTATTGAAAATAAGTAAATCACTGTACTATTGTTTTATGTACTATGTTTTCTTAATAAGCTACCTTCGCTAAATAAAGTTATTATTATTATTATTATTATTATTATTATGAATATCGATACAAAGCGAGCAGGTAAAGAAAAATAGTAAGGTCGTGCGATAAGGGTTTATGCAGTGGGATTTACATTACTTTTCAACTACCGACAGTCAATCCCGAGACGAGTGCCTTCAACTTTTGTACGTGTTTATGTAAACACTTACCTTTTCCTTTTTTATTTGAGAATAGAAATCTCAGAACAATTAATTGATATCCTTTAATAGAATTTTTCAACCAGATAATAACAGAATGTTAATTGAGACATCGAAGAATCGATAAGTGTTGCAAAAATGAATATTATTTAGATAATATAATTGTCTATTCTTTCATTTAATGTATATTGGAATCAGAAACCTTGTAATTACAGGGCTTTGTTGGACGATCTCTCTCTCTCTCTCTCTCTCTCTCTCTCTCTCTCTCTCTCTCTCTCTCTCTCTCTCTCTCTCTCTCTCTCTCTCTCTCTCTCTCTCTCTCTCTCTCTCTCTCTCTCTCTCTCTCTCTCTCTCTCTCTCTCTCTCTCTCTCTCTCTAGCATAGGTTAAAACCAGACAACGTCTCACTGGTAATGTGTTTTGCTAAATTATTTCATTAGATTCGAGGTACCATCAAAACTGTTTCAACAAAATTCACAAAAGGACGCACTTTATGTTACTCAGTTGTGAAATGGCGGCCTGAATATGTGATTTTCATAATTGAATCGGTCTCACTCGAATAAGACATCTCTCTTCTTATAAATGTTTATGTAAAAAAATCTATCTCAAAAGTTGCCGTAAATTTATTACAGGACTGTTTCAGCTTGAAGTAACTGGCATCGCACCAAAAGTCGTTTTGCGAAAAAAAAACTCTGCTTATTGCAATGAATCGCTACAACATCTACAATTGCACGTATTTCAAAACTTTGTCATCGAAAAACTCATTCAAAGACCAAACAAATAAAAAAATCTCGAAAACTCTTCTCATTTTCATTTGAAAGTGACATTAAGTACACAATGGCGTCTTGTTTAAAATCCCAAGTTGTTCTTCCTGTTTTCCAACTTTAGTCGGGTAAACCTATTCTAAACGTTTGTGAGATAAAGACACCGTTCATGGTGAAAATGGGCGTCAATGTTTTCCGTTTTCGGGACCTACAGGTTGACGTAAAGCACTTAACTTTCAAATGTACCACAATGCATAATATTGCATCGATTCTACTTAGATTAAATGTTTTGCATAACATATATATTTGACGAAAGGGAAAAATAGGAAATTCAAAAGTTTAAAGTTTTCATTTTTGCTTTGTATATTTACAGCAAACATAAAATGAGAAAATTATGTAATGTATTATTGTAGCGTTTTCTACCATTTTTTTTCTTTTGTAATGTAATATTTAAGAACTATTTTGACATGAAAAAAGGTTTAGGAATTCACAAAATTGGGTCAGGTCGGTTTTCTTTTATCTTAATTTTACATGTACCAATTCTCTTTTCGTAACGAATGGAAGAATCACTATTGTATGCCAAAAGAAACGTCACCCATCAGTACTTTCAGTGCTTTGATTAATTGAATGTAGATCTTTTAAGTGATTTAGGACGAGATTTCCGTACAATAGTCGCATCGACACCTTAAGCACTTTAGTGAAAGGTTAATAAAAACCGTCATACAAACACCGTAAAAAGAAGATAATGACCCATCAAAACATATCAGGCTTCGAATGGCTATCGCACGGCGTCTATGGAAAATGTAAACCAGGCTCTTGTGACGGAAATGTTGCATCCAATGATTAAATCAAACGTTCATGATCTCAATTCGCAAAACATACAAAATACATATGTATTTCCTTTATATTACCCACAACCTCATTGTGATCATGTTTATAGGCCCAGAATCCTAAACGAACTCGACCAAACTTCTATCAAACTTATCCTATTTAGATCTTCTGAATAAATGATATCATATGTCAAATTATGTTTTTGACGTCATTATCATAGATATTTCACCAACTACATAAAATTGGAATCAAAATAATCGCCGAGACAAAATGAAGCAATTTCTGGAATTTCAAAGTAATCGAAAAAGTATATAACCTTCGCAGGTAAGGGCGTAAATCCCATTATGAAATTTACGCAAGTGTGTAAAAGAAATAATACTCTGTTGAATGACATCGTTGATGAATGATCATAG
Source organism: Fragum whitleyi (assembly GCA_948146395.1). Taxonomy (NCBI): domain Eukaryota; kingdom Metazoa; phylum Mollusca; class Bivalvia; order Cardiida; family Cardiidae; genus Fragum; species Fragum whitleyi. The sequence goes on along the minus strand of OX411556.1, from coordinate 28,731,656 downwards.
CATCGAAACTACAGCTTATTTAATCGAATTTCAACCATTTCACGATTTTATTGGGTTTTAATTAGTACGTTTAGACACCCAAACAAAATGTTGGTAGATTCCCACAAAGGGAAGTAAAAGTATATAGATAATTTCGTCCGTATTACCCCCCTTTAATCTTATTTCATTCTATCCTCACACTCATTCAATTTCGTGGCGGAATCATTCCAAAATCATTCACTCTGTCAATTACACGATGTTGTTAAATGTATTTACCCCTTTAATTTCTTGCATAATTTTATCCTCACACTCATTCAAATTCATTCCGAAATCACCCCAAAATCAATCCCCTTCAATTTCATGATGCTGTTAAGGTAGTGGACCCGTAATCGCTCCACAACATTACGGACCACATGATCTTTCAAAATGTTATCCGAGGTTTCCTAATGAAGACCTTTAGGAAACCTCGGTTTACACTGTTAAACGTTCATGATTCCGAAACGTTGCGGAACTATTACAGATCTACTACCTTAACTGTAAAGATACCTATTACTCCAAATTTTTGGTTCAAGTAGTTTTTGATAAGCTGGTTCATGGCACTCGTCCTGGGTTCTATCAGCTTTCCTCCTAATTCCTCACAATATTTCTATAAATAAAAAAATAGATAAATAAATGTTGATCGATTGATTGAATGACGTTTTACGCCGCTTTCAACATTTTTTCAGTTATATCGCGGCGGCTGGAGCACCTAACAATGGTTTCCTGGTATTGTTCTCACCAGTACAACCATCACATTCTTTATTAGCCCCCAGCTACTATCTCACATAGGTTTACGATTATCAACCCATTGGTGAGAGACAAATAGTCGGAAAGAATGAGTGCCGCCGTCGGGGATCGAGTCGGGGATCTCTAGATTGACAGTCCGACGCGCTACCAACTTCGCTTTGACGGCGGCGATAACTAAATGTGACCCGTCACGCGAAAAGGGACTATCCTAAAATTCTGTAAAATGAATAATTGTAAAACGGATTTGATCCAGCGTAGGTCAACCAGAAGTCGCATTTCAAAAATTCTGTCACTTGAAGGTAGATTAAAAATTCCAAATTCAGAAAATAGGCGTGGTGTGAAAAGTTTCGACCCTAGTCAGTCTGCGCAGTCCGCGCAGTCTGACTAGGGTCGACACTTAACGCACTACCCAGATGGTCCCTTTTCAGGTGACGGGTCACAAATAAATAAGAAAGAAAATAAATAATCAAATAAATGAATAAATAAGTAAATAAATAAACAAATAAATAAAAATGAATAAATAAATAAATGAATAAATAAATAAATAAAAAATGAATAAACGAATAAATGAATACATAAAGGTCCTTTCGTGTGGTTTATCAAAATCACGTTGTAGATTATAGATGGGTATTTTAACAGAAAAATCATTTAAATCATCAAACTCATTAAAAAAAGACTGAGCCATTTCTTTCCTATCTCTCCCTTGGCACTCGTGTCATCTTAGCCGATTCCTTACCCAATTGTACAGATAACGTCGACTTACCATATGAGGGTTGTTCAAATTTTATCCGGATTAGGACAATTAATCATACGTGATAAAGCCTTTTGCGAAAAATGTAAATGCATATTAACCATGCTAAAAACTGAAGCAATCGGAAGATTTATCTTGGGCCAACTTATTTCTCGCCCTATCGGGGGCCCGTTGTTGTTGTTTTTTCAGCTTGAAACCCGCCCTGCATTCAGGCTGGAAAAATATTGCAAACCGTTTTTAAATTATACCCCGCTTTACACGCAAGTATACGGGTAAAGCGGGATATTAGGTTTGTCATCCTGAACGCAGGGCTGGATTCAAGCTTAAAAAACAACAACAACGGGCCCCGATAGGGCGAGAAATGTGTTGGCCCATTGATTTCAAACGCAAACCAAAACACACAGGTATTCGATGGCGGCGCACAGTACTTGGCGTTGGCAACGCTGTCGGAAATTCAGACAATTGCTGTTGTGAAATTTAGCTTGTCACAGCTAGTTATTCAACGAAGGGGGGCTTCAATCTTCCCGTCCTAAGTGTTCTAAGTGTTTTTTATGGTTTGTATAGTTTTATAATTGAATAGTACGAAATCAAATTTCTCGTTCCGAACGTCCATCCGCCACTATCTAAGATCGCTGCGGACACATAGCGGGTCATTTTTAGGTCCAAATTTCAAAATGTCTGCAAGTATTGCCTTTTGCGATAAAAATGAATTTAAAAATACCCGCTTTCATTTATAGGTCATTAAAATGGATTCCAAAACGTTGACGTTATGACATCATCAAGGGGCCGACCCCATCTTAGGGACCAAATTCAGCATTTGTCCGTTTTTTCGGAAGGAATTAACAAATCCTTATTCCGAAACGCCATTTGGCGTGATTACTCCCAGTCCACATCGATTCAATATGTCGTACTATAATAATCAAAACACGTACGTATAATGTACATGATTACGTTAACGTTACGAGGCTTTGATAACCCGAGCGTTAAATAGAGAATAGATGGTTGGTGACTTGATATGGAAAAGTTTATCGGGCAAGGCGTAGGAATTTATCTGGTGAGCCGGAGGCGAACCGGATAAATTCCGCAGCCGAGCCCGATAAACTTTTCCATCTCAAGTCACCTATCATCTATTCTATTTATCCTGTTACAATCTTTTTTCTAAACTCTAATCGTTATTTATTTACGAAAATACAATCCGATTCCGATTTACAACTTCGATATCGGCGTGTCCTCGTCATAAGGGTGAATGGGTGGAGGAGTTTGGGTGATCGCTAACGGCTTAAGAACTCGATAATTGAAAGGATTTCTAATGCTGTAGCAAGAAAATATTTAACAAAAGAAAACTGTAATACTTTCATACCTTAATGATTAAGAAGATTTTAATCTGGTGATTTTCGCAATCTCATACGTCTTTTTTTCTCCGAAGTTTTGTTGTCATGCAGCTAAAAGCAAATCTCAATTCAATGCCTTCCTTGCTCTAAATCAGAGGATGGACATAGATTGAGATCAGATGCAAAGCTACTATCTTCGAAATCCTCCTCATGCGAATAATATCTGCGTTGAATCCAATCAGATAAAGGTTTTAAAATCCTGACAGTTTTCGAGGTCGAATGTAAACTTCAAGATAAGCTTCATCACAATTTTATAGATTACGTCATCAGTCATGCCCTACGTCATCTGAACTGGTACTCCGATGTCTGTGAGAGACAACGGGTAGTGTATAAATCTTACGGCAATCTGATTGGATGTGTGTTTTTCATGACAAGTAAGTTATTACAAACCGTAAGAATTTTCCCATCATGCATGTCGATATCCGTTGAAATTTGGCGGCATTATTTAAAATGGAACGACTGAAATTCTGTTGCTTATACAAATATGATCTTTGCGAGATAAACATACGGAAGAAAAACAAACAATCAACTCATTATTTGTTGTTTTCGCTGCATTCATCGTGCTTTTCGATCAACTGCATGTCGCAAATCCGCTACCAAACGCTTTACGATTTTCTAGCTTCCATTTAACGTTGATCAAATGACGTCACTATCGGGTCACATGACCTTACGAAAATTTGTAAAATACCTGTCTCTAGTATCGATAGATCTAGGGGCAGTAACCCAGTCAATACGTCATCGATATGGTCGCGACTTGATTTTAAAAATATATGAGAATCGAGTGAAATGTTTTTATCAGAAGTAGACACTCAAATTCAAAAGAAAAAAAATGTTAGAGAGAACTGTTTCCAGATCTAATAGCCGCAAAAAGAAGATCCGGCAGGTCACGTGACCAAGTGACATGATAAAGCTGTCACGTGATCAAGTGACCTGATATCAACTAGTTTATCATACCCCCTTTTATCAAGCAACATTTACAGCTAGTGACAGGATAAATATAATTATGTGAGCACGTTAATTCTCTTTGATTTAAAATACAGATATTTACACCCGTTAACGTTATTTGCCGAAAGACTTTTGAAAGAACGAGAAATATTGAAAAGTAAACCTACTAAATTACGTCAAGATTCAGGCAAGTCCTGTAAGGTGAAAAATAAAGAAGAATAACAAACTTTGCATAAATGATCCATTGTTACTTAAGTTAAAAAATAAATATACTATCGTACAGAGTTTTCATACAGTGTTTGCATTTCAAGGTAGTGGAACCGTAATAGTTGCGCAACATTTCGGAGCTCGTGGTCTTTCCCATTGTTTACCGAGGTTTCCTAATGAAATCATTAGGAAACCTCGGTTAACACTGTTTAAGTGAATGGCTTCCGAAATGTTGATGAACTATCAAGGGTCCACTTCCTTAAATAAATATTTGTTCACCTTAGCATTCCAGTAAGTTCTGTCTATAACAAGGAACTTGTAACACAAATCTCCCAACAGGACCCAGCCATCAGAACATCCTGAAATAAAGTAAAACTTGTTGTAAACGAGCACTAAGGGGACTACCACAAAGTGGTTGTTTACTGGAAATGGTCACTTAATACAATATTTGATAAAAAATGAGGCAAGCAAAATAGCAAAATAGAATAGATCGTCACAATCTTGTACTTATTCCTATGATGTTTGAACCCATTAGATTCGTCTCATGGACACTATTCTACGATAGAGTTAATATACGTTTTTGATGGCGTTAGCATTTGCAGAGACCGAGTGCGAAGCGAATATTTGTGAAAAAAAAAACAAAAAAAAAAACAAAAACAAAAAAAAAAAACAGTGTAAGCATTTAAATTCGATTTAAGTTCGTTGATCGGGACTGTGGAAATTTATTGGCGTTAACGGCACGTGAGTTTAATGAATAATCCGCCTTTCTCTTCGTTAACAACGTTTTTACATATACCCAAAACGTCACGAAAACGTACAATTTATGCACAAATGGGCTCCAACAACGTAAGATTCTATAGTAAACTATTTTCGTCAAGAATGCCTACTTTTTCAAAGATATTACTAACAGTGAAGGGTATTTTTTGATTGTCGCTTAAAAAGTGATCGCCTTAAAGAAAGTGTCGCTTAAGCAATGTCGACTGTTATTATAGTGCGGTTTTATTAACTTGAATCTGACCCCTGCTATTTAGATGAATAAAAATATGATTAATCCTACTTGGCTTTGCACATGCTTTCATAGGAATGAATAACAAACGATATTGAATGTATTATACATTTTGTTTATTGATAAAATTTGTCAGTAATTGTTATTTAAGCATTTTTTCCACAGAGGTCAAAGTCGGGTGAAATTAACCAGGCTATACAGTCAAATTAAGTTTCATCTTAAAAAAAGAACAGCTTTTCGATCAGCTGAAAAGCAGCTTTTTATGTTTTTGCATAAAGCAGACCCGCCGAAAGACTCACAGATGTAGTAAGATACTTGCTTTTTTCGAGTCAAGTACTTTTTTTTCCACTATGTCGGTACTACCCCAGTATAGGTCGATTAACCCTTTCCTGTTTTACAAAATTTTGGACCTGTCCAAATTCAAAGGTTTCGCAGACGAAAATTTAAAGTGGATTTAATTTCAAAAATAACCATTCAGTAGGGTAGAAAATAGTGTGGAAAAAGAAGAAATTGCTTGTCAAGAGCAATTTCTTCTTTTTTCACAATATTTTCTCAACCATAAAATCACAGGCACGTAAAAAGTAGGGATTAAACAGCAAAGGGTTAAACATATCCGTGGCTCAACGCGATACAGTTGAAACTGCCTATAAAGATATAGGAAGTTTCAACCGTTTAACGCTTCAGGCATTGATTTTACCTATTATCGCCTTGAAATACAAGTGAAGCAATACAATCCGTAAGACAATCGTTTTTTTTTAAAAAAGATGCCGTATAATTAATACTATGTGAATTTATTTGAACACAAGGAAGACAAACCTTGCGTCAGCGTCAACTGACAAGCACTTATTTAGTGATTGTCTCCCTTCCAAAATATTATAAGATGGTAAAAAATAGAAAAGCTTTAACTGAGTTAAGCAATCAAGAATTTGCCTACAGTTAATATAATGGATTCCAGTCGTCTTACTTCAAAGTTGACTAGCCAGATTCTAATAACAGGTTTTCATAATTAGTCTGATAATTTTGGTATATGGATCTGAGAGTTGGCTCATGATCTTTTCCTATTTTGTTCGCGTTGGTTTCGTTTGTGCAGTACCCTGATAGTGGGGAGAATTTGAATGAAGATTTATAAAGGAATTTTATTGAATGTGATGGAAATTATTAGAAGTGAATAAAGGATTATTTTTTAACTAAAATACTAATCACACATATGTATGAGTATAGTCCTCCTCCTATTTATGCTACTACTACTTTAACAACTTCTACTACTACAACTACTACTACTACTACTACTACTACTACTACTACTACTACTACTACTACTACTACTACTACTACTTCCACTACTACTACTACTACTACTACTACTACTACTACTCCTCCTACTCCTCCTCCTCCTACTACTACTACTACTACTACTACTACTTCTACTACTACTACTACTACTACTACTACTACTACTACTACTACTACTACTACTACTACTACTACTACTACTACTACTACTTCTACTACTACTACTACTACTACTACTACTACTACTACTACTACTACTACTACTACTACTACTACTACTACTACTACTACTACTACTACTACTACTACTACTACTACTTCAACTACTACTACTTATAATAATAATAATAATAATAATAATAATAATAATAATAATAATAATAATAATAATAATAATAATAATAATAATAATAATAATAATAATAATAATTGGAATAATAATAATAATAATAATAATTAGAAGAATATAGATTAAAATCAATAACCTGAGCCATAACCTATTTGTAAGAAGAAAATTCTCTAAGACCAAGTTGGTTTATGCATGAAATAAAAACATCTTAAGACAACAAACAATCTAATATGAAAGTACCTTTTTCCATGACACAGAATAACATTTAGGAGAGATTTATCGTGTGTATTGTCACATAAATAGTAACATTTTATGATAGTTGTATGAAATCTGACAATAATTAAATAATAGTACAAGGTTCGGTTATAAGAAATGTTGCATCACAAATACCCCATTTCCATGACAGAGCAACATAATCACCAAGAAAGAAATCAGAGAGAGATCTATCGAAAGAACAATCCTGACATCATTTGCTTCAGAAAATTAATTTCAGAGTAGCAGATATTTTTTTACATTTTGTCATATGGCACATTTTTTTTCACTGACTCGAAAGCACCAAAGTTCTTTCTCAATCATAATTTGAGGAAGAAATTTAAGAGAGCATGTCTTATATGAAATTTGGTTGAATACTAACCATAATTATAATATGACCTACGTCGCGGGAGTGAAAAAAACCCGTTGAATAATTTTTATATTACACTATGCAAATGAGCTAAAAACGAATGGTAACGCTTTTTGTAACCGCGAAATGACGTCATAATGTGTAAATTGTGACGTCAGTTTTACAGAGCGTTATAAGTTCGCGGGAAATTGAAACGTTAAATTTGAAGAATTTTGACGATTTTTCGCTAAAATTCGGGTCATATTATAAACAGAGCATAAAAATTGTGCTCATAAAATACAGAGTTTGTTAAACTCGTCAACTAAAACAGATGAAAACTCGGCACAGCCTCGTTTTCATTTTTTAATAGATGACTCTTTTAATAGATTTATAGATGACGCGACAGACCAAAGCACCCAAGTTAAAGGCCTGATCAGGGTAAAATTGATGAATCTGAAAAGAGCACGACACAAGAACCATTCCTCTATAAATTTGGTTGAACTTTGACTTGTATTTTCAGAAAAAGAAGATTTTTTTATCTTTCACCATTAGGCGCCATTTTGTGATGATTCGACGACCCAAAGCACCCAAGTTATCAGCCGGATCAGGATAAAATGGCGGAATCTGAAACGGCATCCCACAAGCACCATTCCTGTGAAATTTGGTTGAATTCTGACATGTACTTTCAGAGAAGAAGACTTTTATCTTTCACCATAACATAGGCGTAACTAGGACTTTGAAATCGGAAGACGACCAACATAAACTGCAATATGTATACTGTTACAAAGATGAATCCCTCCGTCCGCTCCCCTTTTCTATGAATTGAGTACTGGTGAATAATTAAAACATCGTAACTACAGCTTGAATAAGCTGTAGTTTCGATGTTATGATCATTCATTAACGATAATTTTCAACAGATGATTATTTCTTTTACGCACTTGTGTAAATTGCGTAATGGGTGTTACACCCTGTCTGAAACAGTATGTCCTTAGCATCATTCCTGGGATATTTGGTTAAATTCTGCTCATCAGTTTCACAGAAGATTTTTTTTTACTTTTCGCGATAAGGGGCCCTTTTTGGTAACTAGGCAATTCGTAACGCTCAAGTTTTCAGTCTGTTCAATATTAAAAGAAAGGATCCGAGAAAGCATGCCCTACGCACCATTCCTGTGAAACTTGATTGAATTCTGATCAGTAGTTTCAAAGAAATGGAAGATCAAAGCAAAAGTTTACGCACGGACGCACGGTCGCACAATCGACAAATGGTCATGACATACAGATAGTTTGTTTGTTCGTTTTAATGGGGTTTAACGCCGCTTGCAAGATCATTGAGACATATGACTAATGTCAAATGAAGGTTGAGCCAGATTTCGAACTCGCTACCCTAGGCTTAACGTCCCGTCGCTTTAACCATCGACTGAACTAACCAGATTGGACTGATTCTCTTAATACAGTCGATCTTGCTATTGCAAAAACCTATGTTAAGCGATCGTCTCTAGTAAACCAACTATGGGCCAACTTATTTCTCCCCCGGGCGGGGCCCGATTTGGTTGTTTTTCAGCCGGGCCACAATTAAAAACCAGCCCCTGTGTTCCGGTTGACAAGATGCTACAAAGTTTTCTAATTATACCCCGCTTTGCGCGTACACATGCTTGCCAAAACGGGTATGATTTGAAAACGGTTTGTTTTGGGCCAACTTATTTCTGACCCTGGGCGGGTACTGTTGTCCGCATAATCAGAGTATCTCTCAAAAAGCGGGCTACCAGCTCTAGACTGGTCAACATATCGACTATCAGAATTCTGATATTCGAAAGTGAGACCAGTCTACACCCTACCCGAAAGCGGGTCAGAAATAAGTTGGCCCTTAAATCTTGTCAGCTGGAATACAGGGGCTGGTTTCAAATTGTGGCCCGGCTGATCGGGACCCTTTCGGGCGAGAAATAAGTTGGCCCTATGTCAAAAGTCCCTTTGACAAAATCGAAATCTCGTAAACTAATACATGTACTCTTTCTACTTGCATTTTCTTTAATTAAATTCTCAATGAGACTGTTCTTATGAGTTCTAACACCATAGGAATAAGTTTGAATGAAGCAGTAGCCATATTTTTGCATTTACTTAGTCATGATTATTTGAAAAAAAAGTGTAACAAGCGACCATCCTCTTAAGGTGGACTCGTAATGGTTCTGCAATATTCCAAAATTGTGATCTTTCACCGTTAAATGTTAACCCAGGTTTTCTAATGAAATCATTAGGAAACCTTTGTAAACACTATTGAAATTCATTACTTCCAAAACGTTGCGGAACTATCACGAGTCCAATGACGTTACGCAAGATACTGGTGACACTTTACAAAAACGTCGACATTGTTACCTTGTTTTTGCTATAAAATCCGTATTTTTCATCGGAAATTAATGAAATATACACCAAACTTAGCATCAAATAACATTCGACATGATTATTTGGTAAGATCCGTATTATGATGAATGTGCATAGGATATTTTGCCTTCTAAACGTTTAAAAATAGTGTAAAAACGACGTGTCCCGCGTTACACTTTCCTCCGATCGAGGTCTTTCTTTTTGCTGTCTTTATTACCTAGCCGTTAACATCATAATAATTTTGTATCAGGACGAAGTAATAATGTTTCTATTTTCGTCAGTGGTATTTTTTAAAAATGTAGTTGAAAAAATAAAGATCGTACGAATGATTAATTAAAAACATAAAAGATGTCCCACCTTAACGACGATGAAAGTGAATTAGCGTTCTTGTCTATACCGTTCTATGTAAAGTTCACTTACCATACCGATTTTTACATAAAAAAATACATTTTTTCTATAGATTCGAATAATGTAAATAAATTTATTCTTTGAATTGTCGTTAAGAAGCATTGCCAAAATACAAAAGTCACCAAAATGTCCCACTGTCATTTTTTGACGTTGATAATCAAAAATTGCTATTTTCCATGCAATATTTTTTATCTTTAACTTGATGCATTGAATTAAATTTTCTACATAAAAATACATTTTCTTTTCTGTTTACAAAAATATGATTGTTTCAATTCTATGCCTTATAGTTACTATTTTATTGATAAATACAAAAGTCACCCGAAAATGTCCCACCAACGTTGTTTTTCAGAACGCGACGTTGATTTTTTCCAAAGATGAATAAATATGATTTAACGCATTCGCATTTTACATGGGTTATTTGACAAATTTGTATTTTATATTTTATTTCACACGATGATACTTATTAAAATAATTAGAAGTGAATAATTTAAACTGCTCCAAATTTAAGCATTATATACAGAAACAAGATAGAGATTCAAACTTCAATCATTATGAAAATATAATAAAAGCATAATAAAAAAATGAATAATTAAAAAAATAATGATACTGTCATAAACTTATCAGTTTGAGAAGGCCCTGAACAGAAAACATAGTATCAAACTGAATAAAAAAGCAGTAAAAAATCAAATTTGTATTCCAAGTATGATTTCTTCAGTGGTAAGATCGAGCGGTTCAGATTTACGCGATTTTTTTCGGGATCATCTTGCAAATCTTAATTGAAAATCCTTGATATAAATAATTAGATCTAATCAGTAATTTGAAAATAAATATTTCTAGTAAATAGAAATCACATTTTTGAACCACTAGAAATATTTGTTATCGTCCGCATATTTTTACTTTAATGAGTATATCAAAATCACACCGAATCAATTCTTCTCTACATTATATCATTGAATATGCGCCGGAGTCTTTGGAAATCAGTGTCCATTTTATGTCATGAAAATACCAAACTTTTTGTATTTAGATATTTTCACAATTATTGGCAAAGTTTAACAGTGTTTCAATTAAAGAAATATATCGTTTGCAAATGTTTGCGTGAAAAAGTTTAGTAAAAATGGAACGTTATGTTTACGCCGACGTCAAAACTATTTGTAACGCGAAGGGTCACCAGTATCTTGCGTAACGTCAATAGCTTAAGAGGCCACCTTTTTGCGGACCATTGAGCGGTCGTTTATTACTAGATTTACAGCATTTACTACCAGTTAAAACATCGTGAAATAGACAAGATGAATGACTTCGAAATGAAATTGAATGAGTGTGTGGAGCGAATTTTGCATGAAATTATACGGAGGTAATCCAATAGAGCTATTTTTTGTTCAAGGAAATATGCATACAAGTTCTATAAATTGCCTCCTAATTCTTCAAAGACCAATCACCCGAAAGCTTACAATTTTAATTATGTCAGTTAAATCCCGATTTTTCCATTTATATGTATTTTAAATGTAGCTGTTGAATGTATCTTTTTAAATTATTTTGGAGTATTTATGATCGATTTGAGTGAGTGTTTGGAATGAATGAATTGAGCGCTGTTTGGGTGATTTAGAATGGTTTTGATTGAGATGAATGTCAATTTCACGATGTAACTAACGGTAGTACTTACCCTTTCTATACAGCACTTGCGATGCTAGATCCGGTTCAGTCCATTCTTGGATGCTGGACGAATTGACGCTGTACTCCGAGAGGTTGCAGGCTCGAGTATTGCCAATGTACGAGGCCATTGTACACTTTCCTTCATTCAAACAGCGAGCCGCACATCCCATGAGGTTGCGGGCCTCCGTTTTCAAATAGGTGAACCTGGTTTTGATTCTGCTTTCACGATGACTTACGAAACGCGTCAAGTCCACGTCAGCCAATGCGTGTTGAAAAAGACTGTATGTTACCAAGGCTATCATGTAGCCGCTTCGTGTTGAAGCAGAGTAAAAGTTCTCCATTCTGAAAGGAATACGCGTGAGATATTGCAAGAGTAACTTAAAATTTTGACGCCAATTATTGTCACACAAAGCTAAACTTTGGTTTAACCCTTTGCTGTTTAATCCCTGCTTTTTACGTGCCTGTGATTTTATGAGTGAGAAAACATTGTGAAAAAAGAAGAAATTGCTTCTGACAAGCAATTTCTTCTTTTTCCACACTATTTTCTACCCTACTGAATGGTTATTTTTCAATTAAATCCACTTTAAATTTTCGTCTGCAAAACCTTTGAATTTGGACAGGTCCAAAATATGTAAAACAGGAAAGGGTTAAATTATTGTGTATTTTGGTCAATACGCTTCACGGAAAATAAATCTCTTAAATGTTTTCTGATTGTCTTGAGAATTCTTTGGGACATATTATACATTGATTACTTAACGCAGTAAAACAAAATCAAGTTATTGTATGCCAAATTTTATTTTTTTTGTTGATTTCATTTTTGCAACGTCATATTTGACGTAAACCCACATGCGAAATGACGCGCTTTTATGGCTCGACCGGTATAATCCTGAGGTCTTTACCGTAGAATCGCCGAAGGTTCCTGATTGCAAGTACCCAATCCTTTACCAGCCTCTAGCTGGTAATCCCACCTTATAGGTTTACGATTATCCAATGCAGAGGTTTAGATAAGAGGGGCAAAGCCAGTCTTAAATCTTTATTTTACAATGACACCAATATTATGACCATTTAACTATATGGTCTCGCAACAAAGGATTTGTGCTATTATTAAGGAAATACTCTGAACTAAGATAGAAAACACCCCCTCTATCGCAGCTTTGATCCCCCTCCCTTGGGTAGAAAACAAATACCGGGCCAGAACCCCTAATCGGGAACCCTTGGCGATTCTACGGATTATACCTCGGGAACTCGAAAGGCGCAACAATTAAAGCCAATCGGGAAGCCTCGGCGATTCTACGGAATAGACCTCGGGAATAATACGGGCGCAGCCATGAAAGCGCGTCATTTCGAACGTGGGTCTATATGACGTCACAAACATAAACGATCCAGCTAAGGATGACGATGCATAAAACAAAATCAACGAATAAATAAAAATGGGCATATTATAATTTGATAACAAAACGCAGTGTCTTGCTGCGTTTTGTCATCAAATTATCATATGCCAAAAAGATTTCCAAAGACGATTGGAAAGAATTAACAAAATGTGATTTTCTTCGTGCGTATTAACCGAAGTACCACCTGGAGCCGAATTACCTAAAAAATGACCCAAAATTACTACACTTACGTCCGAGGTACTTTTTAAGTTACGGAAAAGTCCGAGCGATGTTCCGAATGCAATTAAAGCGCGTCATATCACATGTGAGTTTATGTTGCGTCACAAACATGACGTTGCGAAAACAAATCAACGAACGGGTAAATCTGGGCATATTGTAATCGGATAACAAAACGCAGTGTTTTACTGGTTTTTTTTTTTTTTTTTTTTTAAATCAAATTATAATATGCCATTATGATATCCATAGACAATCAGAAAGCACTGGCAAAATTTATGTTCTTCTTGGTAGCGTATTGGCCGAAGTAGGTCTACCGTCAGAAGCCGAATTAGGATACCTAACAAATTATCAAAAATTACTGCACTTACGCCCGAGTTACTTTCCAATTTACAGAAAGTCCGAGCGATGTTCCGAATGCAGAACCCAATGATTTCAAATCCGAGGCACTTGCCGATATTTCCGAATCTACAATGATCTTTTTACATTTTCTTTAAGAATATTTGAAATGCGACTTTCGGTTGACCTCTACTGGAACTTATCTCGTTTCATATACATTGTATTTAGTTTATCTTTTGATGGTCCTATTTGGCGCCACGAGTAAGTTTATACAGAGTGAATTTACATATATACAGTTTTTTGGGGGTTAGTGTAGTCATTTGATTACAATTCAATAAACAAACAAAAAACAAAAAAAGTATTGATATCCAGCTAAATGAGTGAATAAATAAATAAATAAATGAATAATAAATAAATAAATAAATAAATGAATAAATAAATAAATAAATAAATGAATAAATAAATAAATAAATAAATGAATAAATAGATAAATAAATAAATATATAAATAAATAAAATAAATAAATAAATAAATAAATAAATAAATAAATAAATAAATAAATATGTAAGAAAATAAATGAATAAATATATATTCATGATGAAATTGATAAATAAGTGAAAATAATTGTGTGAATAAATAGATAAACAAATAAATGCATAAGAGAATCTATTAATAATATTTGAATAACTAGATTGGTAGATAAAAAATATGTAAACAAATTAAACAGATTAATAACTGAAATACAAAGACAAATGAAGAATTACATCAAATAAATGAATAAAATAAACAAATGAATTAGAGTGAAGTCAGAACTTACGGTTTTCACAAAATTTACTAAAGAAAATATGACTTTACCCGAAGGATTATTAATCCACAGTGCAAATATTATCAAATTGCAATTAAAAAATCGATTATTCAAATGCAAAGCTGAAACCTGACTTGCGTTCAGGATGACAAAACGGTGCAAACTGTTTCCCAATTGTATCCCGCTTTCCACGTACACTTGTCTGTAAAGCGGGGTATTAACTTGAAACTGACCTTTATGCAGAATACATGATAGGCTCATGAATAGGATTCCGATGATATAGTGTGAAATTATTGACATGACTTGACCTTTATGCAATGAATAAATTAAACGATGAATACATTTATCATCGAGGGTAGCCGCAAGCTTTCGAAAAACATCGTAAATCCGTGTAGTGTTTGGTTTTTGAAAATGTTTGTATAATGTAATGGTTCCAATACACAAAGTTTGACTGTGTGGTCGAGAGGTTTAGTCTGATGACTACAGGTGCGAGGATCGTGAGTTCGAACCTGCTTTCATCTCACTGATTTTTTTTTTTCGATATTTTTATTTTTATTTTTTTTCTGTTAGCCCCAATTTGACTAGTTATCTCGTGTTTGAATGACAATAATTGTTTGCACAGCCCGTTTCATTTATCGCATTTTATCTCCTGAACTCAAATATATAAAACACAAGATTCTGTCAAAATGCCTAAAAGACAAATTTGGTTGAAAATCGAAGACCGATGTTGGATTATTAACTTGAGTTTTGGAAGAGTTGTCGTGGTAGAATTCGTAAGAGAAATACCAGGCATTCAAAGTTAAGCGTTTTACGCCCCCCCCCCCCCCCCCCGCAATACGACCGAAAAATATAAAAAGGGGCGCAAAACCCATTCAAACAACTAAAAAAGAAACTAACGGGAAAAACAAGTAAATTATAACATACCGCAAATCACTTTGAGAATCGAGTGATATTCACCATTATTAAAAGAAAAAATCTATAAAATGGACTGAAACCTAGAGGAAAAATAAATATGCTGTTAAAGTGACTCGAACCACTGTCTCGTCTCCCGTCTTCTGATTCTTTAATCTTTCCACTTGCAATGACAAATATCTACTCCTCACAGTGTCATTTAATAGGTATATATTATGAAACTTGGTTCACGAAGTTAAACGAGACCTAACGGAGATACCATGTGACAATCAGTCTAGCATGTAATGTATGCTAATAGAGGTTACGGTCAGTCATGTCAATGATTTTACACTATACTTCGGCACGTGGCGAATAAGCATGGACGTTCTGTTTATACTGTACAAATAACAGGTATGTGTGGACTTACAAGCATATGGGTGACTAAATATAATCGTAGCAGTAAATCGAAAGTATGTCGGGAAATTTCAGAAGTTATCGTTATATTACGATTTAACAAAATTTCCTCTTTGCACGTCATCATCATACAGTTAAACAAATCGTGAAATTGACACTCATCTCTATCAAGGCAATTAAAAAACAGTCACTCAAAGCTCCAATCATTCATTGCAAACTCTCATTCCAATCACTTAAAAACGCTCTGAAATAGTTAAAAAAAAAAAAAAAAAAAAAAAAAAAAAAAGAAAAAAAAAAAAACAAAAAACGAAATCGTTAAAAATGCTCAAATCGTTCGAATAAATGCATTATTTTATAAGCTAGTGTTGATTTATAAGCGTCTTATTTGACCGTAATAACCAAAAAATAGAAAAAAAACCGTAGATTTTGTTAAAAGTAGGTAATAAATCATCGCTCATTTCATCCATTAGGACGAAATAATCGATTATGTATTATCTCCATTAAAAATCATTCAAAACTCGCTCCACACACTAATCCAATACAATAAATAAAAAAAATCGTTCAACAATTCAATTGAACGATTTTTCATACGTTATATATCAGTTCTGAAATAACGATATTATCTATACAAAGCACTGTCACTTACGATATTTAAGTTATTTAATGACGCAATCAATGGCGTAATTATTAAGGTAGTGGACCCGTACTAGTACCGCAGCATTTTTGAACTCGTGATCTTTAACAATGTTGACCGAGGTTTCCTAATGAAAATCATTAGGAAACCTCGGTTAACACTGTTTAAAATTCATTACTTGAGAAACGTCGCTGAACTATTACGGGTCCACTACCTTAAAATGCTAGCGAGAGATGGTGGCATAGTACATTGTAATGCCCTCGATGATCGCGTCATTGCACTACTTAACCCTTTCCTGTTTAATCCCTGCTTTTTACGTGCCTGTGATTTTATGACTGAGAAAACATTGTGAAAAAAGAAGAAATTGCTTCTGACAAGCAATTTCTTCTTTTTCCACACTATTTTCTACCCTACTGAATGGTTATTTTTCAAATTAAATCCACTTTAAATTATCGTCTGCAAAACCTTTGAATTTGGCCAGGTCCAAAATTTTGTAAAACAGGAAAGGGTTAAATGTCGTAAAAGCAATTCCGACATTTCCAATTGCTCTGATGATGGTTTTAAAACGGAAATGTTTAGCTAAACCGAAATATAACGATGTCCTCCGAAGCCCACCGACATCGACTCAATTACAATTCATTTCACCAGGGGTGTAATACCGCAACAGCACTGAATTCGTCATGTTTTGTTTTATGTATATTTACTATCAAAATGTGTCCGAATAGGTACTTGTATCTTGTTTGATCAAAATGAACACCTTTGAAGAAAGCGGATCGGAACATTACAAATTTAAATACTCAATTTTCCTTTCCTTTATGTCCTTGCACATTTGCTTCGTAGGCTACTTTATAACCAAATTTATACAATGAGGTATTGCATTATTTGTGCAATTTTCCTTATCTCTCACAGACATCTAAAATACATTTTTTTCCGAAACAGACTACGGATCAATCGTTTAAGGTTTATCGGCTAAAGTGAACAATATCATCAAATTGACAAGTTGAATGATTTTGGAATTATTTGGAAATTATGAAATTGAATGAGTGCGATGAGTTGGTTTTGGGTGAAATTAAAGGGATATATATATATATTGAATGTAGTTGTTTTGGAGCGTTTCTGAAAGGATTGGGTGAATATTTGGAAAAATGAATGAATTAATTGAGTGCTGAATGAGCGATTTGAGAGAATGGCTTTGATTGAGATGTATGACAATTTCACGATGCTTCTAACTGTACTTCCAAAGTATCAATATTTCAAATTTACAATTACGACGTTCTATGATGAATCGTTTGACTTTTTAATAAGATCGATAGATATTTCATTTCGTGACCAACAAAAACTTTCATTGTTCACTCAATGATACATAAATCGATCTTACACTGAAATAAATGATTATTTTCTATATAATGAGCGCCGCCGTCATAGCGCAGTTGGTAGCGCGTCGGACTGTTATTCTAGAAGTCCTGGGTTCGATCCCCGACGGCGGCACTCATTCTTCCCGTCTATTTGTCTCTCACAAATGGGTCGATAAATCGTAGACTTATGTGGGATAGCAGCTGAAGGCTAGGAAAGGATGTAATGGTACGTGTGTGAGCGATAACAGGAATCAGGTTATTATCAGGTGCTCCAGCCGCCGCGATGTAGCCGAAAGATTATTGAAAGCGGCGTAGAACCCCATTCAAATAAACAAACAAATTTATATAATGAGATAAGTGTTGAATTCCGTCATTTTCCGTCATTTGGTTTCAAACAAGTTCGTGGATTGGCGACTTTAACGTCGCAACTACAGCTTGGACATCGGCTTGAAAACTCTCGTATAAATTTGCTTCGCGCATTCTTACTTAGTGATAGGTTTTTTTGTTTTCATAGCTCCAAGAAATCGTAAAATTAATTCTTTATGTCTTAAAAAGAATACCAAAGACCTTGTAGATGAGGACAAGGAACAATCGGGAACCCTCGGCGATTCTACGGAATAGACCTCGGGAATAATAAGGGCGCATCCATGAAAGCGCGTAATATCGTAATAGGTGCATTCAAATTTCATGTGTGTCTGTCCGTACGAGATTGTATCAATAGTATATCATACTCTATTTACTGTTAGAAAAATTCCATGATTATTGTTTTATTATAATGATAGTGATTAAGTGAGTAAGCGAGTGAGTGAATGGGTGAGCGATTAAGTGATCGAGAATGTGAGAAGTTGTCGATGGGTGTGCTTGAGTAAAGGAAAGGGTGGGAGTTTGGGATTGAAAGAAGGCAACATTGTAAAAAAGACACTTTTCTATCTCATTGTTGGTTGAATTTGATGTCTTTATGTTTTTACCTTCTCAAAATAAAGATATTATTATTATTATTATTATTATTATTATTATTATTATTATCGCACGTGGGATTATATGACGTCACAAACATAACTAAGGATGACGTTGCGAAAAATAAAATCAACGTAAGGTTTGAATTGAGCATATTATAATTTGAAAACAAAACGCAGTGTTTTACTGCGTTTTGCTTTCAAATTATAACATGCAAAAATGATCTCCACAGACGATCGGAAAACACTAAAGGAATATACTGTTCTTCAGGCGTAGTAGCCAAAGTACCACCAGGAGCCGAATTACCTAAAAATGACCAAAAATTACTACACTTACGTCCGAGGTACTTTCCAGTTTACGGAAAAGTCCGAGTGACGTTCCGAACGGATAAGGAAACGTCGATGTACTCAAAATGAGCGTTTTCCGTCATAGCGAAGTTGGTACCGCGTCAGACTGTCAATCTAGAGGTCCTGAGTTCGATCCCCGATGGCGGCACTCATTTTTTCCGACTATTTGTCTACTACCAATGGGTTGATAATCGTAAACCTATGTGGGGCAGCAGCTGGAGCTAGGAACGAATGTTATAGTAGTGCTGGTGTGATAAATAGCAGGCATCGATTGATAGGTCCTCCAGCCACCGCGATATAACTGAAAATTTGTTGAAAGTGGCGTAAAACCCCATTCAAACAATTACATTTTCCTCTATAAACCATCTGGGCATCCGTGCACCAACAATGAAAGCCCTTGGTCTTGTATTGGTACAATATTTTGCAAGATGCATTAAAATTTCTTTTCAATTTCCTTTGCAGTGACAAGCAGAGATAAAGTTGATTTCAATTGTTCATAATGAACATCAAGGCCGTAACACCCTTTACGCAATTTACGCAAGTGCGTAAAAGAAATAATCATCTGTTGAAAATTATCGTTGATGAGTGATCATAACATCGAAACTACAGCTTATTCAAGATGTAGTTACGATGTTTTGATTATTCACCAGCACTCAAATCATAGAAAAGGGGAGCGGACGGAGGGATTCATCTTTGTGACAGTTAACATATTGCAGTTATCCTATATATTTTATGTTGGTCGCCTTCTGAGTGCGTATAGATTTCAAAGTCCTAGTTACGCTTATGAACATCTCGACTAAGTTTCATCGAGATTAGGACATTTGTCTAAAAGGATATGTTAAAGAAGACGACACTATACGGTGGCCAATGGGCGATCCAATTAGATAGCATTAAGTACTTTGTGCTGACAAAGGATTGATCAAGTCAGAGCTAATTGTCATTATTTAGATCAAATTGGTTGAACCGCAGTTTTATTCAAGCTTAGCTTACGGCATTATGATCATGGATCGGTGAAACCTGATATATCGCTATGCATGACATGTCTTGTTTATTAAATGTAATATATTTGTAAATTGGGAAATTCCACATGGAAAGTCCCTTAGGTATTTCACATCGAAAGGTGGGTATTTTTTTTCTTATGAAATCTAAGTTGAATTTTATTTAATGTAAACTAATTCTAATTTATTTACAGATAGTTAGTTGTCATAGATAATGTTTTCTTTCTGATACTTGTGTTTTCCTTTTCATTTTAGAAAACTTAGGTTTCTGCTTTTTCAACTATGATTCATTATTTCAAATGAGACTCAGGTTTATTTTTTACTGCCCTGCGTTCAGGACACTGAAAGCGCTAACCGAGAACAATAAGGCAATAACAGTGATACGACTCAATCTAAACCGCGTCAATACACTCTGAAAACATTTTTAGAATTTACGGCCAACTTATTTCTGGTCCCGAGATTGTATTGTTGCCCACTATATCAGAGTAGCTCCCAGACAGCGGGCTACCAGTTCTAGACTGGTCCCAATATCGACTTTCCGAACAGCCTAGAACAAGCTGTCCTGATAGTTGATAGTGAGATCAGTCTACGTCTGGGTGAGATCCGTGCCAGAAATAAGTTGGCCCATACAATCAAGTATTCAAAGGATATTTACAATTAGACCCGCCCCTTTTTAATTCTAATATATCAAAGCAAAGCGAATATATAAGCTTTTCCTTATTTAAGAGATCAACGGCAATTATCGTTTCTGACTATATGTCTGCCACTAATGGGATGTGTACAAACCTTTTTAAGACGACACGCAAATTAGAAAGTTATAATTTTGATTGTACAAAGTACAATCCAAGATTATTACCCTGGCAGGGCGGAGCGTTAGTATCGGTTCGTTGAATTTAAGGTTAAAGTATATCAGCTTTTGTTTATAATTACTAGGTTAAATAGTCGGCATTCTTTCAATCGAAGATTGGCAACCAAACACTTGTAATTTCAGCTTGAATTTTGTTCACTTTCACTTAGCACGTGTATCATTTTGGTTTTAAGATTCATGTATTTACAAGCGTTCACGATAATTGTCGGCTGACTTTTGTAAGAACCCAAACTATTGAAAAATTAACTAGCCTTATTAAGTCACGGCTAAGCCTTGCCCTGCAAATTGAAAAATAACGCATCTAATGATAAGGAAGTAAATCTTCAGAATTTATCCACAAACAAGGTAAAGGTAGATTTTGCGCGGTGAGCCATGAAAGCTGCAGAGCCTCGTCAATTATCAATTCTCCCGCCCTCGTTAGATATTTTTTTCATACAAAACACTAAGCATATATTATATACAAAGTCATGCGTGCATTATAAAAATTGTTCACGAACGATTTCCTCCTGAAATACGCCCTGGATAATCTCCAAACGACAATGAAGGCCAATACTTTTGAGGTGGTCCCGACTGATACTTTATCCTGCATCGCGACACAGGCATTTATCGCCTTCTGCGTTTGTTATGCATCTGAAGCTTTGCTCTAGCCTATACGTAATGTAATGCCGATCCAGATTGTCTCGTTAGTGATATTTGTAGGAATAAAATAAATATAAATAATTTGATTTTAGTTCATTTGATAATATTTTTAGTTTGTATCATACAAGTTGAAATCGCAATTTTGACTCGTAGATTGTATGCAAATGTACTGTAATCAAAAGTCACAATACCGTATTCGAGTTATATCCTTTAAATTTTACTTCAGTTGTTGAAGAAATGGCTGCTCCGGAACACTATAGAACATTATCATTGGCTTTATCTCAAGTGCTAGACAATATCGGCGTTAATAAAAAAGTTATCATGAAACTAAGGAAAAATGCTTTACTGGACGAGAACGGTATCAACCTGGCAATGACAGCTTACGAAGGTAACGAGTCTACGCAAAAGCATACTTTTGGCAGTCAGAGCGAGGGAACGACCACTATCGGTTTGAACTCGGACACAGACATGCTGTTTGTGTTAAACAATTACAGATGCATACAAAACTGGAAAGACTGGACAAATGAGAGAGCAAACCTTTTAATGTTACAAGCTCCTCAAATATACCCGGGATATTGTATTCTGCAACTGATAAGGAAAGATGCCCCCCTTCCAGAAACAAACCTTATTGATGATAATTTTACCTATGACGAAACAAAGAGAGTTATCCTTAAAAACACAATATTCTCTTCGGACAGTAAATTCGTAAAAAATTTCATGTCCTTTAGAGGTGAACAGCATGGTCCTGCTGTGACATTCAAAAGAGAAATAGAAATAGATTATGTCTTTGGCTTTGCGTGCAAGACATGGCCCAGAAACTTTAAGAGATGGACTGAGAATCCAATTAAGAGTCAATGGCCTACAAAGGAAATGTGTAGGTACATAGAGTCAAGTGGTTGTATTATGGTTCCTGTTGGTCATCGCTCAGACAACAGGCCTGAATGTAGTTGGAGGATAGCGACTTCACATGCAGAGCGATGCTTGATGTTCAGTTTAAACATTGTGCAGATCAGGTGTTTTATTATACTGAAAATGTTTATAAAGACATTTATAGACCCACATGTTCCAGACGTTATATCTAGCTATATTTGTAAAACTTTGCTGTTTCATGCAATAGAAGGATCTTCACGAACGTTTTGGAGAAATGCAAATTTGCTTTATTGTGTGAATAGAATTCTACTTTACATGCTGACATCAGTTATGAATATGGACTGTCCTAACTTTTTCAATGGATCAGCAAACCTACTATATGACAAACTAAACTATAATAAACAAGCTAAATTAGCTCATATTATTAAAAATGCTATACAAGTCAGGGGATTATTCTTGTACGCGATGATTTAGGGACTAGGCTGGAAAATGTCTTCATAAAAGGACCATCGGTACCCACGATTACAGATAGTTTGAGATCAAAATCTGGAAATTTCAAAAATTACACTTTGGAAGCATGTGGGATAATTAACAAAGACATCAATAAAATGCTAAAATACATCCAATTAGATAGACAAAAGGGATTAAATGGCTTTCGAATAATTCAAAAACGAGCAAACAAAGAATCACCACATATAAACCCTGCCGTTTTATATCTCCCGTTTCTCTGCTCTCATCTGGCAACCATTCTTGCCTGAGAAAAGCTCAGTTGCAGTTTGGTAGTTTCGGATATTTCGCTTCTATTATACAATTTAAGTTTAAATTCAGACTTCGGTTCATCCAAACTCAAATACACGTCATTCTTGCTAGTAAAAGGTGAGCACAAACGCGTCATTCGAATCGTTCGAGAGCTACGGTCACAGTTCAACAAATCCGTGACCCAACAATGCGGTTGTTATAGTGGAAAACAAGGAGTGTTTAATGATGATTTCCATCGCTTTGATTTTAGCCATGGACAGTTGAGGCTTGATAAAGTAGCATTCTGTGTACGATTTATGCGCGATGAGATGCTATGTTGTCCTTATGAGTTGCGTTACGAATATTTTCGTGATCTTAAACGGGACGAAGATGGTAAATATCCTGATTGGACCTACTTAGCTGCAATGGACTTTACGCCTTTTCTTGCTTATCTTGAGTATATTGCTTGTCGAGCGAGTGGAGACGTTGAGGGTAGGCAAAATGCCCTGAGAAATTTTGTTCTTGCTACACATATGCATCCAAATATGGGACACAGGGACGCGGCTTTTAACGTGCTTGGACAATGTATGGAATGGGAAAATAGACCGAACGATGCATTCGAATGTTATAGAAGGTCAGTTCAGATAAGGAAAACAAATACGGCCGTTGGATGGCATATCGCTAGGTTACTTTTCAATCAAATTCAATCCCCAAAACGATGATCATCCAGCCTTTTTATTCAATACAAACTCTCAAATGAAACGATAGTGGTTTTCTTTTCAGATCGCCATTATGTTTGACGTACAATTGAAAACTGGTGATAGCAATATTAAATACGGATACCAAAGAAATATTCAATGCACTATGTTTTTGAAACATTTTTCATAAGTATTCATCCTTTGTTGTGAAGACAGCAAGTGCTTACTTGACCTTATCAAAAGAACATGCAAACACCTGAATAACATTTCATTTTACTTCAGATCCATTTTTCAGTGCGGAAGTGTGTACTTACAGACCAGTGAAAATAATATTCAATTCAGACATGGTGGAAACATATGTTATAAATTAGGTCTTTTGGACATCTTGACCGTTGTACGTAGCAAAACACAACCTATTTATAAACAATAGACAATTTATTACTTTGCAATAATGTCCGCTTCATCTGGTAATTGTAGGCTATCTTTGTTGTCCACCTGGTGTAAAAAAAGCCCCGCATTAGCGTTGGAGCTCTAAATATTTGAGCACATTTTTCATAACGTCTATGTTAACCGATTGTATCGACCGCTTCGATGTTGGCAATTGCAAAACAACTGGAACCATTAAACTTAAGCTGAGCCTTATAAGCTTACGAAGAAAGGTTTGGTAAACCGGAAAAACTTTTTTTTAGCTCGACTGTTTTCGATTGGAGAAAACCCGAGGTATTGAGACCCCCTTGACGTCGTTCGCGTTAATGTTGTTGTTTGCGTTGGCAAACTTTAGCCTTAGATAAATCTTAATCGAAGATATCTTCATAAAACTTGGCATGTGTGATCACAATCACAAGAGCTATACTATCAAGGGAGATAATTTCTGGAAACATTTTAAAGAGTTGTGCCCCCTTTATGGACTAAGATTTTTGCCATTATCTAGTGCCTGCAGTTGATCTTTGCACTCTCAGACGATGCTCTTGTTTTATAAATATCATTGTACGAGCTGAAATACTTGGACTTTCAAAATATAAAATTAAATGCAAAGCAAAAGTATGTGTCCTACGAGCTAGGCTATTACATAGTTTGTAACCCTTGAAAGATAGACATATATTATAAATAGTAAACCAAAGATCTTACAATCTGCGAAAGTATAAAATAGAAAACTATAGAGAGAGAGTATGTATACAAACGTAAAGAGATGCTTATAAAACTCTACGAAATACGAAAAAATGATAATTTCTTTGAAGTATTCACAGAAAGTTGTCAAATTATTGTAAAATTACCTGCCAGTAATACCCGAAAGAGGAGTTAGGTAGTATATATAGATAGGTAAATACATCCTCAGTAATCTAGTGTCGGTTCATTCCATGCTGTACTCCTTAAACATGCAAACTGATAAGGGACGGGAGAATGTTACTCAAACCTATAAAATGGTTTGATATAGAGCTTGGACGAGTACAGAGTACCCGGGTATCGGGTAGTGTGACGTTTCTAACCCGGATTCGGAATCATTACCCGTTACCCAAAAAGAACTTTATGTACCTTTGAGGGTCAAATTCAGAAACGACTGAAGATTGAAACGGTCTTCAAATCATGGTCCTACGGACTTACATCTGAAAGTTAAATGACTGATTGATTGCATGGAGTTTATCGCCACTTTCAACATCAGTTATATCGCGGCGGCTGGAGCACCTAACAATGGTTTCCTGGTGTTTCTCTTACCAGTGCAACCATCACATTCTTTCCTAGCCTCCAACTGCTATCTCACATAGGTTTACGATTATCAACCCATTGGTGAGAGACAAATAGTCGGAAAGAATGAGTGCCGCCGTCGGGGTCTGAAAGTTTAAAGAGTCCTGTTTAATTATTTGCGAGACATGTATATTCACAACACCTGAGTTCCTTCAAACAATGTTTATATTTGTATGTTCGACCCCCTTTACAGAAATTATTGATCTGCATTTGTATAAAGTTAAAAGAATAAATAAATGAACAGTAATCATCGGTAACTCGGGCAACGAGATTTCAAATACCCGGGTACAACATTTCTACTCGTCCCAGCATAAGTTTTACCAGATTGGCGACACCTGAACGGTTTCGCGGGAGAGAAATGAGAGAAGATTAATTGAAATTAATGAATAGGTCAGGTCCAAAGTGGATTCATATATACATGTAATTTTGTTTTAATTTAATACTCCCATGAAATTAAAAATATGTTCTCCTTATGCCTTACAATTTGATATCATGGGGCAAAGATTTTTCCTCAATGAAATAAGGGACTCTAAATATACTTAAATATATGTACATTTGGGGTCTGTTTTAAAATACAAGAATGGCGACACCTGAAGGGTTTCATGGGAAAGATTGATTATAATAAAAATCATATTTTTTTCCTTTCAAAACAATCCGCAGAGTTGGAAGGTGGAGGTTGGGAGATATGGGGACTCGGGAGATATATCCACAGACAGCTGGGGATGATACCATACGTTGACATTAGGTAGCATGAAATAAACAAGATGTGTTAATAGAACAGTACATTTTGTATTTTCCATTTTTAAAATTTCTCCCGTGAGCTTGACGGAGCCGAAAGTTTACAAGAGTTGTCTGTGGACAACATAGCTCGTCCAAACGGCTGCTTGTCATAAACAGCACTTGACTAAAGATAAAAGTTCAAGAACATTTTTTTTATATTCTTAAGTCAATAATCTAATTAATAACAGTCTGTTTTAGAAGTAAAAAAAAATATAAAACAGTTTTGTTTTAGGTACATGTACAAGGTTAGGCAAAATGAAAACCTACAGCCTGATGAAGTTACTAATGGAACTTCATTGTATTAAATGAGCCTATGGGTGATATTTCCAACAATTTCATTACTGTGTGAGGTACAAACGTTCAGCAGCAACATATGCTGACAGCCAGAATATGTAGTAAGACCTTAACTATCTATCGAGTGCATGGTGAAGAATTTGGTCAGACTATGCAACTGCACAGGCTGACCAAAGTCTTTGCTATGCGCATATTTAAAATTGTTGGAAATGTCGTGCTCAGGCTCAAATATAAGGTTGATAATTTAATCAGTGCATTTATGAAGTATAATAGTCTGAGCTGTAATCATTCAGAAAATATATGCAAGTTTAAAGCCATATTTTAAAGTTTCAAAAGTCAAGGCCAAGGTCACAAAGTTAAGAGACTTGGTCACAGGAGGCAGATATTATCAACTGTATGTTATGACCTTGGCACATAAGAAGACACCTTGAAAAATAGTGAAAACAGCTATTCTAGTTTTGACTGAAAATTCTACATTTAAGAGTTGAAAAGAGTATTCTTTGGTTTCATTGAAATATGAAACTTAAAACCTAATCACACTGTATGAAAGCTCAAATTTGCTAAATTATATTCAGGTATCTAATACTATCTATGTACTGAGTGTCTGTAGTGAAGACTCTGGGTAGGTCGCTTTGGTCCCGTTTCAATATGATACAGTTTATAACATCTTGAAATTGGCATTGATTTCGAACAAAACATTCTAAATCCCTAGCTCAGCGCTCCATTCATTTCAAACAATTAACCCCACCAATTTGAAACGCTCTGACATCGTTGAAAAAACACATTGAAATCGTACAACAGAATAATTTTCATGTGAATTGAAAAACTTTTAAATTGATCTTATGATTGAGGAGAGCTAGATGTCTGTCATGGTTTCATAGTGGAAAATTGCCAGGCTAATCAAAATATGAAGTTTGACAACAATCTTTGGGAAATATTCACCAAGGGAACATTCTGGCAAAGTTTCATTGAAGTCAGCCTAGCCTTTAAGAGGAGATCTATCAAGGATAATACCAAGCCCTGCCACTCCCATACTTATGAGGCAACTAGAATTTAAAGAAAGAATATCCAAGGAAACATTTTGGCCAAGTTTCATTAAATTTGGCCCTATGGTAAAGGAGGAGATGTTGTTCAAAAATTTCCGAGTGAGAAAATGCCATACCCTGTAATGGTAGGTCTTTTTAATTCATGGAGGCATGAAACTAAAAAGCTAATCACTCTACATAAATATCAAAATGTCATAATAATGACTGCCATGAATAATTTAAATGAAACAATTAACCAATCACTAGGAAGTTCCGAAGCATGTATTTTTTAAACACATGATGCTATTTGTTCTCTTCTATGATCATATAATTATGTTTTCATATCAAAATCATGTGGGACCTCCAGACAATTTGTCCCTTTGTGCACCAGCATTTTATACAGTCTGGGGAAGGAATCGAACCTTCATACATGATTTTGATTAATTTGCGGCAATAAGACTCTGATTGTGAAATAAGGCCAAACAGAAAGAATCTTTTTTTATGAATTGAAAAGTCTCCATGACTCGGTGTTCATGGAGATGTGAAAACCGTAACATTATCACTCTATATGAAAATTCCAAGCAGATTGATACAAAACTCACTTAGTGTGATCAAATATTAGTTTCATGCCTCCAAGACTTAGAAACATTACATGTACCTTCTTTTTTTATAAATCAAAAATTTGTAATTTATCTAAAATATTTTACAAATAATTTGAGAATTTTGTTTTTATTTTTGTTTCATTTTGAACTGGGGCATAAAAATATCTGCATGATCAGATTTGATGTCCTTGAGGTATGAAAGCATTTTTTTTTATAGGTGATTAGATATCTTGTCAAAACACAAAACTTCAAATCAAATCAGTTTAACTCATATTATTTATTTATTTATTTATTTCAATTTAGAGATAAGAAGAATATTTTGATAGTTTCATAGAAGTATGAAACTAACTAGAGCTGCTTGAATAGCTGATTTGCTCCACTGGCTCTGATCTACTGATATGATTCAATGAGAAATTAAGAGAATGAATGAATGTTTATTTCAAGTAAAGTGTTTTTAAGTGTCACATTATGAAATATTTCTGCAAAGAAAAATTCATGACTAATAAATAACAGATAGAAAATTAACCTTGGCATGTCATACAGTGAAATTAGGTTGAAATCCATCTACATGTACTAGACTGTGAGAAGATGATTTTCCACTATATAACATGAAGAGAATTGACCTCTATCCATAAAATATATTTTAGTTATTCTGACCACATTAATTTTTGTAGCCTTTTAAAGGTTTACACAAGAATCGCTTATGTGAAAATTGGTTGATATCCCTTGTGAAAATTGGTTGATATCCCTAAGTTGAATTTTGTGAAATGATTTCCAAAGTTTCCATCATGAAACAGACTGAGAGAGAAATAACCTCTGCCCATAAAAGACATTTTTTTTCATCTGATCACAATATCTTTTTTGTAAATTGATAAAGGGTCATCCAAGGATCTCTAAAGTTGATTATCAGCATGAGTATGAGAAATTATTTTCAAAGTTTTGACTATATAACGTTTGAGAAAATGACCTCTACCTATAAGATACATATTTTCATCTGATCACAATAGTTGTTTTGGGTTTTTTTTGACTGATAAAGGGTCACCCAAGAATCCCTCATGAGTGATTTGGTTGATATTCATCAATTAGACTCTTAGAAAATGATTTTCAAAGTTTCCATTTTTTAACATTTAATGATATGACCTCCACCCATAAAAGACATATTTTTCAACTGTCTGTTGAATTTTGAAGTCTGCAAATGCAAAATATTAAAAACAAAATTAATTATGCTAAAAAAACAAAAAGAATCCTAGAAATAGACTTACTGTTGACATGGGATTACATGAAATATCAGAAAACAGCAAAATTTTTAGAGAAAATATTTTTCTCCAAGAGTTTTTTCCATAGTCTACAAACAACCTAGCCATGAAAATCTGCACATCCGTACAGCTTAATGGAAAAGTCGGACAACTTAGGCAACTTATTTTAGAACCACTATCAATCATGCAACTCTTGCTAATCTTGAGGATTGGGTATCTTAACCCTTGTCATGCTGAACCCGCACTTTTCCTGCCTTGGCATGAGGTATAGACAAAGATCAGCCTGCACATATGTGCAGTCTGATCTTTGTCTTTACTACCTGTTTGTCATTTTCAAACCAGAATTGTCAATAGATTGTGCTTTTCTAATGAAAATTGACCAACAGTTAGTACTTGCAGTGCTGTTCAGCCCTTTGATATTGATGCAAATTATAGCTTGAATTTATTAAGCCTGACAAGGGTTAGCTTATTTACTCTTATCCAAAATTATCTGTATAATTGAAAAAAAGAAAATTCAGCCATGTTGTTGCAGACAATTTTAATGGCACCATCGGGGTTTCCCCAAGATTGCAATCATAGACTGTTGTTATATTGTCTATAACTCTGCACTTTACATGTGACTTGTTTTGGTCAGCTAAATCTATATGCTCAGGTTTATAATATATCTTTTGCAAGCATGGACTTACTTTAAACTATTTTAGTTTAATAGATAAATCCATCAAACATCCTGGGTTAACTTACAGGACGTTTTCCTTGAATCTCTGAGGGTTGTTTACACCCGGGTCCAATTTTTGGACGTTATTTCTGAAATCTTGGACATATATTACGTTGAGGTCCACTTATTGACAGCACAGATCCATTAATTTTCTGTAATCTTATCATTAAATTTTCAAACTTGCATTTTGTATGTACATATACAGTAGGTAAAAACAGCTTATGGTCGTCAAAGGATAACACATAACTAGAGCTTTAACAGGCTTTAACACTAAGGGGGTTCCAGGGGTCTGTGACTCCTTGTTTCTGCTAGTAACCAGCAGTTTAAACAGGGATCAACACTTCTGTAAGTGAGGAGACAAACAAACTCCTAAGTTATGTAATCAAGATCTTAAGTCCAAATTTATAATAAGGAGTCAAATTTTCAAATTGGGAGGACGAAGAAGAAATTGCTTGTTGCAAGCAATACCCCAATACCCCAAGCTTTGAAGGAAGATGGTTGTCTCTTTAAAAACTACTTGTTTCAAGCATTTGTTATCATCAACAACTTTTATAGTTAAAAAAAAAATATTTTGTTTCTGAAATATTCTCATATGATCCTTGGAGTCCATTGGTCTCCTTACTTGCAAAAACAAGTAGTCCAAACTAGTAAACAAGTCTCAGACTCCCCTTAGTGTCGAACCCTGCAAAACCCACATTGTGAATACTCATCAGGGAATCATACAGAAGATAATGATCTATACTCAGGGCTTGTGTTAGTGTTTGATATTGGGGAGTCATTGGCTCCTCACCTAACAAATTCTGAGGGTCAAATCTGTATTCAAAGGGGTCAAAATGATAAAAAAACAAATCATAAGTAACATTTTGACTTACTGTACTTTAACTGTTTTTTTTTTGTAATTTTATGAAACGAGTAATCAATATGTAGAACTTAAGAAAATAATTTGTGAAAATCTTAGATAAAAAAAACTATGTTTTTACCCTTAGTTATTCCTCTCAAGGAGGTCAAAATGACCCCTTTGGGAGAAATTTCTAAGGGTCAAATTAGGATATTTTCAGATTTCTGGGGGTCAAAACCCTGGTTTAAGGGTCAAATACAAGCCCTGATACTACACTAAAATTAATTATGATTATTGTTCTACACCTTAAAAATTGGTTTTTGGGCATATACTCAGGGATTTCGTTTGACCCGGGACCCCGGGTTTTGACGCGTAGAAATCCAAAATGGTGCAATTTTGACTCTTGGAAATTTGAGCTGGTGCGTCCATTTGACTCTTCAAAATTAGCAACTGTGCGTCAAGGGTTGTTAGAAGTGTGTCATAATATTGGAAAATAGATAATTGATGGTCTAATAACACCTAGCTTGATTGGCATTTAACACACTTCAATGAGCGGCTATGCATCGGCGATCGTAATTGACAGTCTTTTGACACCTGTGAAATTCAGCTAAAACTCCTTTACTTTAACTCTGATTTCACAAAAATCAACATACTTTTTGAATAATTTCACTATAATTCAAACAGTATCTACATATTAAGTCAATAAACATCTAGAGGAGGATCAGTTGTGAATTGTCATGGGTTTTCGTGATCTAACTCTACTTCTTTTTGTGAAAAACAAAAATCATTAGAGCTTTTACTTGCATTTGCAACTTCCAAAAGTCTTTTAACTTTGTTGTACTTACGAAAAAAAAGTCTTTTGTCTGAAATTAAGCTCTTTAGTAGTTATTCAATGACTGGACATTGTGGTAAACTATGAGGGTGAAAATTTATAAACCACTAATTGGGTTTATTTTGATGCACCTTCTGAAAAATGATCTAGACTTAATTTTATCTATTTCAATACATTTAAAATGATTCTTAAACCTTTATAGCTCACCTGAGCACAACATGCTCAAGTGAGCTATTGTGATCACCTTTTGTCCGTCGTCCGTCAACAATTTCTTTAAATGACATCTCCTCCTAAACTACCAGGCCAATTTTAATCAAACTTGGCAGAAATGTTCCTTAGGTGATCCCCTTTGAGAATTGCTATAAGAATTGAAATCAGTGAAAAACTCTGGTTGCTATGGCAACGAAAGTTAAAAATTTAAGAAAATCTTTAAAATTCTTCTTCTTCTGAACAAGCAGCCCTACAGCCTTGAAATTTGGCATGGATGTTCAGCTCATAGACCTTAATAAAAATAGCTAAAATCATATCTGTTGGGCCACCAGGTGCGGAGCACCAGGGGGGAGGGGGTAGTACTTTGGGTAAATTTTGTAATCTTTAACCTTCTTCTTCTTCTAAACTAGGAACCCGACAGATTTGAATATTGGCATGGATGATCAGCATATGGACCTTTAAAAAAAAGCTTAAATCATGACTGTAGATTCACCAGGTGCGGAGCACCAGGGGGGAGAGGGTAGTATTTTTGTTAAAATTTTGTAATCTTTAACCTTCTTCTTCTTCTGAACCACAAGCCCTACAGACTTGAAAATTGGCATGGAGGATCAGCTCATAGACCTTAATGAAAATAGCTAAAATCATGACTGTAATGCCACCAGGTGCGGAGCACCAGGGGGGAGTACTTTTGTGAAAATTTTGTAATTTTAACCTTCATCTTCTAATGAACCAGGAGCCCTACAGACTTCAATATTGGCATGGATGATAAGGGTATTGATCTAAAATGAAATAGCTAAAATCATGAATGTAGGGTCACCAGATGCGGAGCATTAGGGGAGAGGGGGTAGTACTTTGGATCAATTTTGTAATCTTTAACCTTATTCTTCTCCTGGATCAGAAACCCTACAGACTTGAAAATTGTCATGGGTGATCAATATATTGACCTTAATAAAAATAGCTAAAATGATGACTGTTGGGTCACCAGGTGCTGAGTGTCTTGGGGAGGGGGTAGTACTTTGGATCATTTTTGAAATCTTTAAAAAACTTCTTCTAATGAACCAGGAGTCCTACAGACTTGAAAATTGGTATGGATGATCAGCATATGGACGTTAATTGAATTAGCTAAAATCATGACTGTAGATTCACCAGGTGCAGAGCATCTTGGGGGAGGGGGGAGTCCTTGGTTGAGAATTTGGAATCCCTACAGCCTTTATATTTGACATGGATTGATCAACTCATTAAAGAAAACTTTAAAAGTCTCGGACTCAGCCTGTATATCTGGCATAGATTAGCTGATCACAGACCTTTTATGAAAAAGCTTAGATAAATAATGACCAGGGGAGGAGCAGAGGGGGGGGGGGATTATTTCAAATGCTATCTGATTGAATACGTGAAAATCTCCTTTTCTGTAGTTGCAT
This sequence comes from Fragum whitleyi, assembly GCA_948146395.1. NCBI lineage: Eukaryota > Metazoa > Mollusca > Bivalvia > Cardiida > Cardiidae > Fragum > Fragum whitleyi. The sequence goes on along the minus strand of OX411556.1, from coordinate 28,698,045 downwards.
GGACATACCTAGGTAATGAAGCTTTTTTCTCAGGTGAGCGCACCCAGGGCCAATGGCCCTCTTGTTTATAAATTTGATTTATTTATTTTTTTTTTTGTGGGGGGGGGGGGGGGTGTACATGATTCTGTCACGGTTTGACTCTTGAGATTTTCATTTTGACTCTTGGAAATTTTGACTCAAGGGTCATTGACTCTTGGCTCTTTGATGCTAATGAAAACCCTGATACTATAACTTCAGTTGAAAATGACTTAAGAGGAATGGATAAAATACAGTATTATGTCAAAATATTGTTATAAACAGTGTTTTTTTCCCTTACAAAAAGATCTAATGGGGTCTAGACATTTACTCTGTTTGCAACTGTTAGGTATTATTATTTGTAAAGGGACATTGTTACAAGCAGAATAAACTGCATTTTGATGGCTTACTGCAAAACAGTTGTAACTGCCTATAAACATATATGCTATTACAACTGTTTTGAGCTGAACCATTAATTAGTTCCTTCCATTGTTTGTAGGTTCCTGGTCAACCTGCCTCCAACCAGTATGAGCATGGATACAGGCAGTTTGAACGTGGCGGTAATCTTGGTGTCAACAGAGGTGATGAAATGTTTCTATGAAACAGGTTTTTGCCTGCCATTAACCAAAAAGGGTCTGAAGGATCCAACAATTTGGACCTTTAAAAGGGGTCCACTATTAGGTTTTTTTTTTTAAACAAAGCCAAAAGTGGTCCTTTATTGGTATCATCTTCTCCATCTGTCCATCCGTCCTGATGTCAGTTCGTCTGACCATCTGAACATTCATACATCGGTAACAATCTTGTGAAAGCAACTCCTAAATAGTGTAAATCTAGTGAATTTCAGCTGAGTCATGGAAAAGGGGGCATTTTGTTGTGGTTTGATGAAATTCAGCGTTATGGAAAAAAGGGTCTTTCATGTCAAATTTCTTCCGAGCACAATGTGTATATAGTTTTCATATAGCCAGGTGCATATTGTCCTGATTTCTATGTCATGGAAAAAGTGACCTTATTGTAAATTTTCTTATAACACATGATGTGAAGTTGTAATTGTAATGATAATGCTTTTTGCGGCGTATCTTGTGTCAACGGCACCGTCAATAGTCCCCGTCTTAGATGTAGACTACTTCTTTCAAGAATTCATTAAGAAATAAAAGATTACAAATTGAAATATCTAGATTCCAAAAATAATGTCCTTATACCTTATTAGTGCCCAGCTATAAGCAAGGGTTTCTAAACTTTGATTGTCAATGCTCTAAACGGCATGAAGTAACTGGATGTTAGAAGGGGTTCAGATAAGTATGTCGGCGTTATCACTTGCCGGTGTCGATAGTTTTAGATTTTTCGGGCAACGTATCAGAGAGGGAATTCTCTAGCTATTTAATGATCAATTAACTTTCAATCTATTCCATTGTTTTATGATAGCAGAATATAAATACATTCGCGAGAAATACGGTATATCCTTTGCCAAAGGCTTTGGATGTGGGTGATTTCTTGCATTATGTGTATCTAGTTTGCATTTGATCTTGAACTTCAATTGTAACAAATTTCATGTAATTAGGTCATTTTGTTTGACAAACACCCAGGTTGTCATTAAAGTTTCTACAACAGGTTTGATAAGGACATTATTTGAGTGTATGAGTCTACAAGGGAAACTTGTCAAATATCAGCTAGATAAACCTCAAAACATACTTGTTAAAGAAAACATTGATCAGTCAGTGGCTTGCGCCTCTTCTTTGTCCATACAATTTCACTTCCCACTGTATAGTTCCCTTCTGTGATTTGAAACAGGGGGGGGGGGGGGAGGGGCAACATGTATTACCATATTTATTCTTATAATCACCCAGGCGTTTATTAGAATAGTCATGATTGATGCAGTTTTGGGTGGGAAATAACTCAAACTTTCTATGTATAGGCCTACAATGTCCCTTAAAAGTTTCAATATGATATGTTTCTGGAAAATACAAAATAAATTTCCATACAAGGAACAAAGACACATAATAATGGCACTACTCAGACCTTGCCGGTTGTTCATTGTAACCGTTTTTGCAATAAATAGAGTGATATGCTGCTTTTCATAACATTGCTATGATACAAAGGAATTCTCGTGAATGCATTTATATTCTACTAAAAACAGTTTCTGAAATAAATTGAAAGTTAATTCATCATTAAATAGCGAAACAATTCCTTTTCTGATGCGGTGACTGACAACACTGTCAACTTCGGCAAGTAATAACACCGATGACCTTGGGGTTTTGTTTAGATTTAGATTTCTATTCTATAAAGCAAGAAACTTATGCCAGACAATCATATTTATATTCAATAAATGATTCTCAAGTTTCAGAAAATTGTATTACTCTTCGTTTTCTTAGATTAAAATATACGGCATATCAGTCTAATGACTACAAAGGATCGTAACTACACCTGATCATAGCTGTTGCAGGCATTTTATATACGCTTCACATTTCAATTGTAACAGATTCTTTGCTTCTGGATATTTTCTGTGAAACAACACGTAAAAATATTGACCTGTAATAGGTAAATACGGCAGTTGTATTGCCTACCTGTTGCGAAAATAAAATTAAGTCCGTTTTCCTCAATTTAAAATCCATAACAAAGCCACAAAGAGAGGACAAATAAATAATTTTAAAAGGGTTTGACATCACCAGGGAGAAGTGTTAGGCGAGTGCAAGCTCTGGAAACACTTCCAAAAATAGCTGTCGGCATCTTTGATCACCTGTTTACCCTCTGTGTGAAATAAACTGTTCTGCGTCCTTTACCTCGTTGCAAAACAAATGTAACAATCGAGCAAATAGACAGACGTGATCCATTCAGAGAAAAGGATCCTCAACCCTAAATGGGTCGACTCTGTCTATATAGGCTTCAATTAGCCATTTAACTAAGGACAGGTTTCTCTCATATCCAATGCAAGTCACCTCCCTTTAAACCGTTACATTACTCTCCCCTCGGAGAAAACTCCTCCCAAATCTTGGCCTGGAGGACCTATAAGGCAACTCCGGTCTGGCAGTTTTCCTTATACCACCGCTGCCACCAATTGTAACGATCGAGCAAATAGACAGACGTAATCCTCAATCCTAAAAGGGTCGACTTGGTCTATATAGGCTTCTATATTAGCCATTTAACTAAGGGCAGGTTTCTCTCATTTGCATATAAAATGCAGGTTACCTCCCTTTAAACCATTACACAAGTATATTAATTCAATTTGCCTTCATTGACCAGATTACTACTCAGATTTAATTTCGGATAATTGAAACACAAATCATGAATGTCGGTAAATTCTTTCTATTCAATTGTTTCTTGAAAATAAGTTAATTTTAGATAAAAAGATAGTAACCAAGTTTCAAACATAAAATATTCACTTTTCTGTCAGTGGGAGCTGAAAACGTTGTGACTACAACTAACCTGATATCTTGCATGCGATCTTTCTTTGAAATTCGATTAGAAAATATTTTTGATAATCAGTATTTAAGATAAAACAGAGAAGCTAACTTATTAAAATCTGAGCAAATTATGCAGTCGCGACTATTGCTAGCATAACTTGAAAAGGATAACAAGCATTTTTTACCAATCTTCAATAAATCTCGTATTGGAATCGAAGTTCATCAAATAATAATGATTTTTGGTATTTGTCGAAAGTGTTGCAAGAATTGTATACTATTTGTTGGAAAAACTCGGAAGTTTGCATCAAAATTGTCTTGGAGTTTTTCTCAAATTGGGGGATGAACAATTATTAGAGTTGCCAACTTTTTCCGAAAATCGGTCTTAAAATGGCCGATTTTGGGTAGTAATTTTAGGGATGGTCGATTATTTGATTATGAGCGATACTGTATTTTTCAACATATTAACCTATCAATGTTAAATATTTTAGAAATATACCTTGATTATGAATGTCTTCTCATCTTGGTAGCTGTATTTCTAGATTGCTGTGGTACAGTACAGTATTCTCAATAATGGCCAAAATTGGGGATTTTTTGTAATTCGAGGTTTGAATTTCAGGATTTTCTTTCCTAATGCTAGAAATGCTTTTTTTTTTCAAACAATTTCTTCTTTTCAACCAGTTTCTCCCCCCGAATAATAATTTTCTGTCAAATACTAATAGTTGCAAGCTCATGTTATCTTCAATAACTCATGTAGTGAACAATCTACAGTTTTGACAAGAGATGTAAAGGAAACTGGTTACTAGCAGAAACAAGGAGTCACAGACCCCTGGAACCCCCTTAGTGTTAAAGCCTGTTAAAGCTCTAGTTATGTGTTAAGTTTGAAAATTTAATGATAAGATTACAGAAAATTAATGGATCTGTGCTCTCAATAAGTGGACCTCAACGTAATATATGTCCAAGATTTCAGAAATAACGTCCAAAAATTGGACCCGGGTGTAAACAACCCTCAGAGATTCAAGGAAAACGTCCTGTAAGTTAACCCAGGATGTTTGATGGATTTATCTATTAAACTAAAATAGTTTAAAGTAAGTCCATGCTTGCAAAAGATATATTATAAACCTGAGCATATAGATTTAGCTGACCAAAACAAGTCACATGTAAAGTGCAGAGTTATAGACAATATAACAACAGTCTATGATTGCAATCTTGGGGAAACCCCGATGGTGCCATTAAAATTGTCTGCAACAACATGGCTGAATTTTCTTTTTTTCAATTATACAGATAATTTTGGATAAGAGTAAATAAGCTAACCCTTGTCAGGCTTAATAAATTCAAGCTATAATTTGCATCAATATCAAAGGGCTGAACAGCACTGCAAGTACTAACTGTTGGTCAATTTTCATTAGAAAAGCACAATCTATTGACAATTCTGGTTTGAAAATGACAAACAGGTAGTAAAGACAAAGATCAGACTGCACATATGTGCAGGCTGATCTTTGTCTATACCTCATGCCAAGGCAGGAAAAGTGCGGGTTCAGCATGACAAGGGTTAAGATACCCAATCCTCAAGATTAGCAAGAGTTGATTGATAGTGGTTCTAAAATAATTTGCCTAAGTTGTCCGACTTTTCCATTAAGCTGCACGGATGTGCAGATTTTCATGGCTAGGTTGTTTGTAGACTATGGAAAAAACTCTTGGAGAAAAATATTTTCTTTAAAAATTTGCTGTTTTCTGATATTTCATGTAATCCCATGTCAACAGTAAGTCTATTTCTAGGATTCTTTTTGTTTTTTTAGCATAATTAATTTTGTTTTTAATATTTTGCATTTGCAGACTTCAAAATTCAACAGACAGTTGAAAAATATGTCTTTTATGGGTGGAGGTCATATCATTAAATGTTAAAAAATGGAAACTTTGAAAATCATTTTCTAAGAGTCTAATTGATGAATATCAACCAAATCACTCATGAGGGATTCTTGGGTGACCCTTTATCAGTCAAAAAAACCCCAAAACAACTATTGTGATCAGATGAAAATATGTATCTTATAGGTAGAGGTCATTTTCTCAAACGTTATATAGTCAAAACTTTGAAAATAATTTCTCATACTCATGCTGATAATCAACTTTAGAGATCCTTGGATGACCCTTTATCAATTTACAAAAAAGATATTGTGATCAGATGAAAAAAAATGTCTTTTATGGGCAGAGGTTATTTCTCTCTCAGTCTGTTTCATGATGGAAACTTTGGAAATCATTTCACAAAATTCAACTTAGGGATATCAACCAATTTTCACAAGGGATATCAACCAATTTTCACATAAGCGATTCTTGTGTAAACCTTTAAAAGGCTACAAAAATTAATGTGGTCAGAATAACTAAAATATATTTTATAGAGGTCAATTCTCTTCATGTTATATAGTGGAAAATCATCTTCTCACAGTCTAGTACATGTAGATGGATTTCAACCTAATTTCACTGTATGACGTGCCAAGGTTAATTTTCTATCTGTTATTTATTAGTCATGAATTTTTCTTTGCAGAAATATTTCATAATGTGACACTTAAAAACACTTTACTTGAAATAAACATTCTTTCATTTTCTTAATTTCTCATTGAATCATATCAGTAGATCAGAGCCAGTGGAGCAAATCAGCTATTCAAGCAGCTCTAGTTAGTTTCATACTTCTATGAAACTATCAAAATATTCTTCTTATCTCTAAATTGAAATAAATAAATAAATAAATAATATGAGTTAAACTGATTTGATTTTAAGTTTTGTGTTTTGACAAGATATCTAATCACCTATAAAAAATGCTTTCATACCTCAAGGACATCAAATCTGATCATGCAGATATTTTTATGCCCCAGTTCAAAATGAAACAAAAATAAAAACAAAATTCTCAAATTATTTGTAAAATATTTTAGATAAATTACAAATTTTTGATTTATAAAAAAAGAAGGTACATGTAATGTTTCTAAGTCTTGGAGGCATGAAACTAATATTTGATCACACTAAGTGAGTTTTGTATCAATCTGCTTGGAATTTTCATATAGAGTGATAATGTTACGGTTTTCACATCTCCATGAACACCGAGTCATGGAGACTTTTCAATTCATAAAAAAAGATTCTTTCTGTTTGGCCTTATTTCACAATCAGAGTCTTATTGCCGCAAATTAATCAAAATCATGTATGAAGGTTCGATTCCTTCCCCAGACTGTATAAAATGCTGGTGCACAAAGGGACAAATTGTCTGGAGGTCCCACATGATTTTGATATGAAAACATAATTATATGATCATAGAAGAGAACAAATAGCATCATGTGTTTAAAAAATACATGCTTCGGAACTTCCTAGTGATTGGTTAATTGTTTCATTTAAATTATTCATGGCAGTCATTATTATGACATTTTGATATTTATGTAGAGTGATTAGCTTTTTAGTTTCATGCCTCCATGAATTAAAAAGACCTACCCTTACAGGGTATGGCATTTTCTCACTCGTAAATTTTTGAACAACATCTCCTCCTTAACCATAGAGCCAAATTTAATGAAACTTGGCCAAAATGTTTCCTTGGATATTCTTTCTTTAAATTCTAGTTGCCTCATAAGTATGGGAGTGGCAGGGCTTGGTATTATCCTTGATAGATCTCCTCTTAACGGCTAGGCTGACTTCAATGAAACTTTGCCAGAATGTTCCCTTGGTGAATATTTCCCAAAGATTGTTGTCAAACTTCATATTTTGATTAGCCTGGCAATTTTCCACTATGAAACCATGACAGACATCTAGCTCTCCTCAATCATTAGATCAATTTAAAAGTTTTTCAATTCACATGAAAATTATTCTGTTGTACGATTTCAATGTGTTTTTTCAACGATGTCAGAGCGTTTCAAATTGGTGGGGTTAATTGTTTGAAATGAATGGAGCGCTGAGCTAGGGATTTAGAATGTTTTGCTCGAAATCAATGCCAATTTCAAGATGTTATAAGCTGTATCATATTGAAACGGGACCAAAGCGACCTACCCAGAGTCTTCACTACAGACACTCAGTACATAGATAGTATTAGATACCTGAATATAATTTAGCAAATTTGAGCTTTCATACAGTGTGATTAGGTTTTAAGTTTCATATTTCAATGAAACCAAAGAATACTCTTTTCAACTCTTAAATGTAGAATTTTCAGTCAAAACTAGAATAGCTGTTTTCACTATTTTTCAAGGTGTCTTCTTATGTGCCAAGGTCATAACATACAGTTGATAATATCTGCCTCCTGTGACCAAGTCTCTTAACTTTGTGACCTTGGCCTTGACTTTTGAAACTTTAAAATATGGCTTTAAACTTGCATATATTTTCTGAATGATTACAGCTCAGACTATTATACTTCATAAATGCACTGATTAAATTATCAACCTTATATTTGAGCCTGAGCACGACATTTCCAACAATTTTAAATATGCGCATAGCAAAGACTTTGGTCAGCCTGTGCAGTTGCATAGTCTGACCAAATTCTTCACCATGCACTCGATAGATAGTTAAGGTCTTACTACATATTCTGGCTGTCAGCATATGTTGCTGCTGAACGTTTGTACCTCACACAGTAATGAAATTGTTGGAAATATCACCCATAGGCTCATTTAATACAATGAAGTTCCATTAGTAACTTCATCAGGCTGTAGGTTTTCATTTTGCCTAACCTTGTACATGTACCTAAAACAAAACTGTTTTATATTTTTTTTTACTTCTAAAACAGACTGTTATTAATTAGATTATTGACTTAAGAATATAAAAAAAATGTTCTTGAACTTTTATCTTTAGTCAAGTGCTGTTTATGACAAGCAGCCGTTTGGACGAGCTATGTTGTCCACAGACAACTCTTGTAAACTTTCGGCTCCGTCAAGCTCACGGGAGAAATTTTAAAAATGGAAAATACAAAATGTACTGTTCTATTAACACATCTTGTCTATTTCATGCTACCTAATGTCAACGTATGGTATCATCCCCAGCTGTCTGTGGATATATCTCCCGAGTCCCCATATCTCCCAACCTCCACCTTCCAACTCTGCGGATTGTTTTGAAAGGAAAAAAATATGATTTTTATTATAATCAATCTTTCCCATGAAACCCTTCAGGTGTCGCCATTCTTGTATTTTAAAACAGACCCCAAATGTACATATATTTAAGTATATTTAGAGTCCCTTATTTCATTGAGGAAAAATCTTTGCCCCATGATATCAAATTGTAAGGCATAAGGAGAACATATTTTTAATTTCATGGGAGTATTACATTAAAACAAAATTACATGTATATATGAATCCACTTTGGACCTGACCTATTCATTAATTTCAATTAATCTTCTCTCATTTCTCTCCCGCGAAACCGTTCAGGTGTCGCACAATCTGGTTAATGATAATATTTTCGCATTTTCCGCTCTTAAACACGAGGGGTGATGGTGGCTGTTTAGTTGTAAAAAATGTAAACATAATTGTAAAATCACGTGGCTTTATACAAAACATCTGACAGATGAAATGACACTTTTTCCTTATTTTGATATACTAATTAGCATATCAACGGTCATGCCATATTAATCTTTAATAGCACGTGATTTTTACCGTTATAACTCGCCTTCTTATCAAGTTTTCCTCGTGAAATTCCCAACGGCTTCGTTAAATAATGCTTTTTGATTGGTCTTAACATGTGAATTTTGGGTTCATCTCAAAATAGATAAAACAATTATCAATTATCTGGTCAAACGGTTTCTGAACAATGAGAGAATGTATTGAGATTTGATACCCAAAGGTAGTTATAATCTTCGACAAACTTAATTTTATAAAAATAGTCGATTTTTTACTAAAACTACTCGCTTAAAATCTTACACTTTTGACTCGGCCCCTATGTAAATCAGTACTATTTTTGGTTATACAATTCGCTGTTCCGTTTAATACAGACACAAGTAGGTATGAAACGGTGAAAGTTAACATGTAGACGGACGGACAAAATCATTATTTGACGTTCAAAAATTCTGAAAAACAAAACTCGTCATGGTATTAGTTGGAAAAAATATTATATGACAAGAAAAAAATACGTTTTATTAATTCATTTCTGAGATTTTCAGCGAAATGTTGGTCCATATAGAAGTCAAACGGACTATAGTTTGTTTTATAAATTTAATACATGTCAAATATCCGAGCGATAGCAATCGCTTGATTTGTTATGTTTTTACATATTAAAATAGTCAGATGCAATTGAATTATTCGTCATCTAAAATACATAAAAACTCAGAATACTCTCGTTGCTGTTTGTTTGGGCCAGTATATGGTTCGTTTAAGGTCTATGTAGAGTGTTTAAGACCCAATTTTAAGGGCACTTCATTTGCCAAGAAAAAGCAGTATGTCAATGTATACTATATATCAAAATGAAGCTATTCATGAGCACAAGCAGTCAAGCAACATAAGACTGTCATAGCTTTAGCGGTATGGCCTAAACATTGTGGAAAAAAAGGTTATTTTGTACAGAACAAGCAACTACGAGGGATGTTTAATTTTTATCCGGATTAGGTCAATAAATCATCATTGATTTATCACTTTGTGAAAAAGTATACTCATATTAACAGGACACAGTATATGCTCAAACTTGCCAAAACCTGAAGCATTTGGACGATGTATATTCATTTCACACGCAAACAGAAATGCATGGGTAATAGGTGGCGGCGCACAGTACATGACGCTAGCGACGTTGTCGGAAATCGAGACATTTGATGTTGTGTAATTTAGCTTGTCACGGCTCGTTATTCATTAAAGAAGGATGAATTTAATGTTCCTGTAATTAAGCTGTGCTTTTACGGTTTGTATAAAGGTAAAATCGAATGTTGCAAAACCAAAGTTCTCAGAAAGGTGCCTCTAAGAAAATAACCTATATCTTCAAGAGACTCGGCAATTGACGTCCATAAAGTTGCTTTGATAAGCTTCTCTCTGTCCGTTCTTCATCTTATCTCACGGGGCACGGAGGCGACTTCACCGATGAAAATCAAGCATTTGGAAGAATGAACCATTCCCTTTCAGCATGACAAGCCTTTGATTTATGTCTTTCGGTATTTTTGTAGATTTCGAATGGAATAATTAGAGATCAAATTTCCGAGCATTCAGTTGACGTCGTCTAGAACGTTCCAAAACGCTTACCCCGCCACATTTTAAACGAATCGTATCGACAAATTCTACGGTCAAATGACCTCAAATTAAGGCAAGGCATTTAAGATACTTATTCCAGTAACTCAATTAATTTTCATTTTTTTCAACAGTTAGAAAAGAAAGAATGTTATGTGAATTAAATTCCGACAGCGAATGAAACCAGATTTAGTTTGATTGCAAAATTCGGTTAATTTTTGAACAACCCTCGTACTTGCCAGTAAGGTAAAATTGGCTCATATTTCAACAAAGTACAGTCTAAAGTACTACCAAGGTACTTCTACAACCGTTGGTTTAAAACGCGGGCCCAGAACGTAGTTATGCAAGCAATTTATTTTGACTTATTTTATAAACACATATGTCATATTTGTCTTCTAATTTTGTAAACGTGTAGATCTATGTAATATATGATGTTTTCACAACATTAATGGATATTAATAGTTTATATACCTGTAAGGTTGTTTAGCAATTTATCGATTTCTATTTCACAAAATGATAAATATATAGCAATTTATTATTGTTCATTGAATTGGTCACTGAATTTAAAAAACTATAACTTGAAATAAATCGCAGAAAATATTTTACAATATGATGATGTGAAGTTGCACCATACCTTAAGTCTATTTCATAAAATAGACCATACCGGTTTGACATGTGTCTAGACAAAATAAATGGAATTTGTCTTTTTTCAAAAACGCCTTTTGAGACTGAGTTTTATATCTAAGGTTGTAGACGTACCTAGTAGGAACATTTGTTTACATTTTGATCGAATTTAGGCAAATTTTATCCAGCCGTAACGAAGTTGTTGGTTTTAAACAAAATATCCCATTTCCATAATGGTTTTACTATTCTGTTATGAGATGGGACCTATTATGTTGTGCAACTGCTTGTGCTCACCTACAGCTTTACATGAACCTTAATAAATTTGATATTGCGAGACCACAATATAATCTATTAGTTCGCTGTTAAGTTGGTCAATGGGTTTAAACTAATGTCACCAGAAATACAGATAGAGGGGGTATTTTGGATTCAAATAAAAGTATTTCATCAATACTTGCACACATTCTAGATACTCATTGAAATCATTTAGGTTTGTATGTAAATTGCCGCGGCAATAGCGCAGTTGGTAGCGCGCCGGACTTCTAATCCAGAGGTCTATATTCGCACGGGTTCGATCCCCGGCCGCGGCACTTATCCTTTCCGACATTTGTCTTCCACCAATGGGTAGATAATCGTAAACCTATGTGGAATAGCAACTGGAGGCTAGGAAAGGGATGTGGTGGTAGTACTGGTGTGAGAAATACCAGGAATCCATCGTTAGGTGCTCCAGTCGTCGCGATATAACTGAGAGATTGTTGAAAGCGACGTAAAACCCCAATTCAAATCAAATTGTATGTAAATTAAAAAAAATGGACTGGAAATGCCCCCTCTTTACTATACCTCTAGAACTTGCTATATATTTTACTCAGAACAAGAACTTAAGCGCCACCAGTTTTTAGACAGAAGATTTTTAAAGGCAGGGAGCTTGCATTAATTCAAAATAAAAGAGATGTAAATATTGAGTTCCAATGTTGAAAATGGTATGTTGACTTAACAATTTCACAACAATACATGGGTGGTGATAAATTTTATTGACTTTGTACCTTGAAATGTAAATGACGTATTTTCACCTTTTTTTAAAACATGAAAAACTATTGTCAAAGCCGACTTACGGTGTTGTCTATGACACGAAACTTGGTTTTAGAAGTCAGATAACACAAATGCGATTAATTCCAGTCACAAGATAACACAAATGCGATTAATTCCAGTCACATCTTAGTCAGTAGCGTGTGTAGGATCCGTGAGCATTGATCACTGCGCGCACCCTCCTCGGCATGCCACGGATCAACCTCTGGATGATGTGTTGAGGGATTTGCTGCCACTCCTGGTGCAGTGCTTCTTCTAACTCAACCACATTTTGTACAGGAGGCTCTCTCCGACGTATACGGCGCCCTAAAATGTCCCACAGGTGCTCAATGGGGTTAAAATCGGGACTACAAGCCGGCCATGGAATGGTGGTGATGGCTTCACGTTGCATAACGTCCGCCAAGACTCTTGCTCTGTGGGGTCTGGCGTTATCATCCACTGGTCTTGTTTGAAGAGGGTGATTGTCAAAATATGGAATTACCACAGGAAAAAGGATGTTATCGCGATATTTATCGCCAGTCAATGTTCCTGGAACTGTCACTAGGTCCAGTTTACAGCCGTAGGAGACACAACCCCATATCATAACGGAGCCACCACCACCCTGATAGGTTGGTTGGACGTACTTTGGTGCAAATCGGGTGTTAGGTTGTCTCCAAACACGAATTCGGCCATCGGTGACATGCAACAACATCCTGCACTCATCTGACCAATGGATCCGACGCCATGATGCCAAGTTCCAACGTGCCCTCGCTCTACACCATATTAGACGTTCATTGATGTGTCTCTGTTGTAACTTTGGACGTTTGAGGGGTCTTCGTGCCATATACCCAGCCATCCGAAGTCGATTTCGCACTGTTGAAATAGAGACCCGTCTGTGTGTATTCCAGTTGTCCCTTAGTACAGGCGCACTGGTGAAGGTCAGACATCTGACGTGACGCAAAAGTGCTCTATCCTCTCGAATAGACGTTACTTTAGGGCGTCCAGATCTGACACGGTCCTTAACGTCGTTTGTCTGTGCGTGTTTTTGTACCAAACGTGTTATGACACTGTGGTGATATCCCAGCTATCTGGCAATGGCTCTACAAGACATTCCAGAATCTCGCATTCCAATTATTCGCCATCTTTCATTTGTAGACAATCTACGCCTTGCCATGACCGAGTTTTAAATCGAAATGTAAACAATTGCACGAGCTACACGACGTAAGTATCTCTAACAGAAAAGCTGATTTTCCACTTTGCACGAGCCCTGGCTTTACAGTCATTGTACGAGACTTGCTGAATATGCACGTGCATCCGAAACGTTTTTAATCAATAGCTACAAGGTTGTTCTAACCGTTTGACAACATAGATACGTTATTAAAGTTTTCGAAAGAAATTTTATTAACTTAAAACTTAGTGGCGCTTAACTTTATGTTTTGACTACATAATTTCATATAAGCTTTGTACAATAAGATTCGGGCATTCTGATTGGCTGAAAAGTTGGTTTTATCCTCAATGAAAACAATTTTGAGTAGGCCTACACAACTATTTTGTAAGCTTCCACACAAAGTAGTCTCATAACAAATCTGTTTCTTAATTAACAAATCTTGACAGTTTTTCTTCGATGCAATAGGTTATCGAAGATGAAGAGAGTATAAATTGATTTCACGCTTTGCGTATTTATACAGTGTGATCGGGTTTTTAGTTCCATACCTCATTGAAATCAACAAATACCCTCCCCATCTCTTGATTGAAATGCGACCTCCGGTTGATTTCTATAAGTCCTTTTGACTTATATATGAACCAGTATTTTGCCATAAATATCAGAATCGAACTAATTAAACGTATTTTTCTTGTCATATCATATTTTCCATCTAATACCATGAATAATTTTGTTTTTTTCAGAATTTTGCATGTAAGATAATGATTTTGTCCGTCCGTCTACATGTAAACTTTCGGCCTTTCGTACTTTCTTGTGTCTGTATTAAACGGAACAGCGAATTGTCTATCCAAAAATAGTTCTGATTTGCATAGGGGCCGAGTCAAAATAGTAAGATTTTAAGTGAGTCGTTTTAGTATAAAAGTGAGTATTTTTATAAAATTAATTTTGTCGAAGATATTTACTTCCCCAGGATCTCAAATCTGAATGTATTCTCTCTTTATTCAAAAATCGTTTGACCAGATAATTGATTATTGTTTTTATCTATTCTGAGATGAACCCCATACTCAAATATTTAGACCTATCAAAAGCATAATTTAACGAAGTTGTTGGGATTTTCACGAGGAAAACAAGATAAGAAGGCGAGTAATAACGGTATAAATCACGTGATATTTAAGTTTAAGATGACATGACTGTCGATATGCTAATCAGCATTTCCAAACAAGGAATAATGGACGTTTCTTCTGTCAAATAGTTTGTATGATTCCACGTGTTTTTACTATATGTTTACGTTTTCCTACTACTAAACGGCCTCCATCACCCCTCGTGTTTAAGAGCGGAAAATGCGAAAATATTAGCATTAAATAGATAGACTAACTCATTATTTTGAAACCATACTATATTCAAAAAATATTTTTTGGAATGGTATTAAGCTGAAATTAAAATTTTACGATATACAAACCCTTCATTTAAACGCAATTGTATGTAATGATGAATAGTCATGTATACAGGTTTTCGGAGGCTAGTGGTAGTCACTTGTTTGTAATTCAATTATAAAAAATGTATTGATACCAAGCAAAATAAATAAATGAATGAAGTAAATGCGTTCATGAATAAAGTGATAAATTAGTAAATTAATGAACGAATAAAATTAGATGAATAGATAAATAAACAAATGAATGCATAAAAGAATCAATTGATAAATAATTGAATAATTAGATAGATAAATAAATAAATATGTAAAAAAATAAAACAGATAAATAGTTGAAATACAGTGACAAATAAAGAATTATCAAATAAATGAATAAAATACACATTTGAATTAAAATTAAGTCAGAACTTTGGGTTTTCACAAAATTGACCAAAGAAAATACGACTTTACCTGAAGAATTGTCGCTCCACAGTGCAGATATTATAAAATTGAAATTAGAAAATCGATTATTCTAATGCTTAAATGTAGCTGAAACCTGGCCTCAAGTAAGTGCAACCGTAATAAGAAATTTTGAAATCGGTAGGACATATGTCGCGACCTTCGGAAGACATCATGATATTTCGGTATAACCAAATGTGACCCGTCACGCAAAAAGGGACTATCTCGGTAGTGCGTAAAGTGACGATCCTAGTCAGACTGTGCAGGTTGCGCAGGCTGACTAGGATCGAAACTTTTCGCACTTTTCTGATTACCTGAATCTTGAATTATCAGTCTACATTCCTATACAAGAATTTTCGAAATGCGACCACCGACTGACAACTACTGGAACAAATCTCTTTTTCGCGATTTCATTTTGCGGAGTTCCGAGATGATCCCTTTTCGCTTGACGCGTCACAAATATTTCCGTTTTGCGCGTCATATCAGTACTATAATAACGTAATATGTGGTTATAAAATGTTTTATCACTAACGATATTCAAACTAAACAAGGTAGAAATCAATGACGGAAGTATTTCAGTGCTATCAAGAGATAATGACATAGTAATGGCGTCATTGTTCACGACATTGCATTGCTTAACGTCCAGGATCTGTGAAAATTTCAGTATTGCTATGACGATGACGTTTAAACGGAAATATTTGACTAATAAACCGAAATATAACGATGTTTTCCGAGGCTGACAGACATCGACCAGATTTCAATTTATTTCAACAGGGGTGTACAACCTCTACTGTATCGTATTCGTCATTTGAATGCCATATTTTAGGCTATGCATGATCATTATCAAAATATGTCCGAATATGTGCTTGTATCTCGTTGTTTGATCAAAATGAAAACTGTTTGTCAAAGCAGATTGGGACATTATAAATTTAAACACTCAATTTACCTTTCTTTAATGTCCGTACATATTTGTTTCGTAGCCTACTTTATAACCAAATTTATACAATGAAGTAATGCATATTTTGTGCATGCTTCCTTATCTCTGCCAGACACCTAAAAATCTCAATTATCTAACGGATAATTGTCAAAATTTATTGGCTTTCAGTTTACAATATCATGAAATTGACAGGGTGAATAATAATCATAATAGATCTAATAATAAAATCTTTATTAAAAGAAGGTAGCTTATTTAGCTGTCATTATACAAACAGTACAATGAAGAACTTATTTACAATGCGGCCTTCTATAACAATATGAGGTAATGGGTTTCGGAATGATTTTGGAATGAAAGTGAATGAGTGCGTTGAGTAAGTTTTGTGTGGAAATAAAGGGAGATAATGCAATGTCGCTATTTTTGTTCGGGATTAATCAAATTAGCGATATTTATGACCTCCCTTTATATATACAAGATATATTTAAAGGTTCTATAAATGGAAAATACTTCAAATTTAGAGTTACAACGTTCTAGAATTAACAGATCGCTGCTGTCAATCTAAAATAGGCTAACCAATCGAAACACTCAATTTTTCTTAACTGCTTTTTGGACGATTATCGAGATATTACAGTAGGTTATTATTTGATAAACTAAGCGCCTAACCAGTGAAATAAGTAAAAACTTATGTATGATATATATATATATATATATATATATATATATATATATATATATATATATATATATATATATATATATATATATATATATATATATATATATATATATATATATATATATATATATATATATATATATATATATATATAAAATATCTAACGAGGTTGGGAGAATTGATAAGTGTCGAGGCTCTGCCGAGACAATTATTAATTCTCACAACCAAGTAAGATATTTTTTCATACAATACACTAAGTACGTATTATATTTATCTTATAACCTCTTTTTGTCTTGTTTTCGTCGATGATTCTGACTGAAATGCAAGTTTCTAAAAATAACCGCATTATATCATTGTTCTAAAAATAACTATGTGATATCATAAAAAAAATATCATACGGGATGTTATCATATGGATATTTGTATAGTTATAAGATAAAACAGACTATTTCTAACAAATAGTCCAGTTTATTGTGCGAAAATGACGGGGGTGAGGGTTTGGGGGGTGTCGTATTGGTAAACATGTGAAAGTGATTCTCACACAGCACCGTTTAACAGCATTGCCCGCCTCGAAAAATTCTAGCTTATTTTGCGATAAAGCGACCTTTGCGATTTGATATTAGACGAAAATAAATGTTTTTCATAATTATGCAGCGTTGTACGGATAATAAGAGGCATAGCTGGTTCTAAAGTACTCGTATTCGGCGATAAAATTGCTTCGACGAGCCCCGTTTAAAGTGTTGTTGTCTTCGGACAAACTATATTCGGATAATGATTTTGCAAGGCTTATTTCATGTCTATTATCGTTAAAAGCGTAATTTATGAAAGCAATGCCCTCTATCTATCCTAATTGTTTACCTTACTCCGTTGATCAAGATAAGCAAATCCAATTAAGGGAATAAAACTCAACGGGCGAAGGTATTGGAATTTCGTGTCCTTACGAGTGGCAAATACTCGTTATTGGTCGGTTGTTATTTCGATTAACAAGTTATCTTTATCTAAATATATATAAAAAAAAATATAATAATCAACAAATTTATATCAAAAATTTACTATAACGTGCATTAGGGTGGCCACTCTTATCCTGACTGGAGTTTCTCATTGGACTTGTGGGTCTGATTGAAAAAGGTTTGGGGCTATGACAGAGAATTTGTCCTAATACTTCTCTCTCTTAACTATTTTTAACAAAGTTAGTCCATATGATAGTTTTTAACAATCGGATTTGCACAACTTGCGACACAAACACTTTTTCAAGGATGGTAAGACGAAGCTAGTTGGCAATTTTAGAAAAGTCAGTAATTTCTTTAAATTCATTTACTAGTTGCTTATACAGGAAAAGAAAACATAATTCTAGATGTTTTCTTTCTTCGTTTTCATGTAAAGTAAAACTCTACACAGTAAGATTTTTCAAAAATCCTCAAGACATTGAGTTTAGTGCCAATAATACCACTAAGGGGAGTCAGGCAGTAGGTATAAATAGATACCTTCCAACAATAGCACACAAAAACCCAAAACGGGGTCATGGGTCTTATCTTGACACAGCCATTTACAGACTGAAAAGCTAGGCCAAGATCAAGGGAGGTATCATAAAGACTGAAAAGCTAGGCCAAGATCAAGGGAGGTATCATAATTGGCCTCCTTGATGGATTTCTTTATGGTCTATGTTTACCGTGCTCAGTCATTGAATAAATCATATGAACCAGCTTAATAATTTTTTTAAAAAATTATAGTAGAATATACATTCAAAACATGTTTCAATAGGGATATTTTTTTTTATTTTTTTTTTCTAAAGGGGACTTTAAGAACTTACTGCTCTTTCAATTGCTTTTAAACCAGACCAAATTAAATTCTATCAGATGAGAAAGATGAACACATTGTGTACATGTATTATTAGACTTGCCATTCAATTTGATCTGCCCTCTTTTGGGTATTATCACTCCAGTATTATTTCTACCTGACATGCCAGTAGAACTGGCAGTTTTTCTTTGAATCTTAAAATAAATAGTTTGGCTACAGTTGGTAAGAGGTCACATTTTCAGATTTTGTGAATTTTTCAAAAAATTCATTGCACTTTTTGTTTGAGATAGTAGCAAGAAAGAAGAAGCTTTATTTTAAAGTGATTTATCTGTTACTGTAAACTCCCTTAAATGACTCAAGCAATTTAGGAATCAAACAATGTATTAATAGGCATTTGTATGATGGCCTCTCTCCGTTATTACACTTTATGTATTCATAGTCATGGCATACATGTATAAATTCATGAAGGCTAGGTATTCTTTAGAGTGTTTGCTGGCTTGCGGTCAATACATAGACTCCTTGCTGTCCAAATATGGTTTGCACTTTTTGGGCGGTTTTTGGAGCCCCTCCCACATGGGTTTTGTACTGTGGGTTGGTTGGTGGCTTGGAGGACCATATTCCCTCAATGCATATGACCTCAATGGGTGTTGAGGTGCAGTAGGGGCATGTGGTGGGTGCCACAAGTGGTTTTGGCCCTCCTGGTTTAATTTCATATTGGCTGCAGCCAGCAAACTGAGGTAAAAAGAGAGTGCAAACACACTGACTGAAGTTACATTCCATAGAAATATTATCAATAGCTGTGCATTGGTTTTTAAACCAATAATTGTAATCTGAATAGGGATTTAGGGGTACAAG
Organism: Fragum whitleyi; assembly: GCA_948146395.1. Lineage (NCBI taxonomy): Eukaryota > Metazoa > Mollusca > Bivalvia > Cardiida > Cardiidae > Fragum > Fragum whitleyi. The sequence continues at coordinate 28,678,499 of OX411556.1, read as the reverse complement.
ATTGTAATTGTGATTAATCAGTCTTGATTCTGCTTCTTGGAAATAAACCAGTACTCCAGCCAAATGTAGGGACCAAGGAACCTAGATTTGTAGCTGCTCCCAAATCTAACTTTCGCCTTCTGACATAGAATGCGCTGCCCCACCTCTCAACCAAGGCCATCTCTTTGAGCAATGATTTCACACCTTATGTAAACAATTCCAGCTTTGGTTAGATATCACATGCTTGCACTGCTGCTTGGGTTGTTACTTGTTTACCTTTCTTAAAAAATATACCGTACTTGCGGAGATTGGCAGCAGATGCCTCTATATAAAGTAAATATATTAAACATGCTTCACTTCTGCTACACCTATTTTCTATTTATCAAACATAGAAGTTAGAAACATGCTTAACTGTATTAGCTAAACATTCATAGGTACTTATCAAAAATACAAATTCAAATTGAATTGTACTTCACTGCAATTTATTATTTCTTCTACATATTAATACTGGTGTGGTTTAAGCATACTAAAGCTTTCATTTTTGATACATGGGATTTGTTCAGGGCTTAATGGATTGTTTTTCTGTAAATAATATTTGCATTAGTATATTTCAGGTGTATGGATTTCCTACAGATAACTTTTACAACATTGGTTGGAGATTCATCTAAAGCACAATGGATCAGCTGCAAAAAAAAAAAAAAAAAAACTTCGATTGGCCAAGTTACACAAAGCTTTCCAACTGAAGTGCCTACACTTCAGTATTCTTGAGTTTTGGTTATTCATCTAGGTTCTAATGAGCCAAACCCATTTTACTATTTAAAGTTGGTGTTTTTTTTTTTTTTTTGTTTTTTTGAAGTACAGTCGGGACTTACCTATCACAATGATTTAATAAAGATTTTGAAATGATGTTTATGCTTTTATGAAACTATTCCAGTCATAATACAGTGGGTTTTGCTTATTCGTGTACTTTTGTTACCCATGAAATTAAAGAGGAACAATATTCCCTTTAAGCAGTGAACAGAGGCACCATATTGATTAAGTAAATGTGCTTTTCTGTTTGTTTGAAGGAGTAAAACCGCTTTTAACGTTCAACAGTCATATCACGGCTGCTGAAACATAAAACCCATTAGTAGCGATATTGGTGATAAGATTTGCCACCAATAACAATGTAGCCTTATGGTCAGAACAGACTCCTTTGTAGTTTTATGATAATTTGGGTATAAAGATATAGGTAGCATTGAAATACATGTATCTGTGGTTTTCCTTAAAAGGTGCAATATGAATTTTTACTCTATGGCTGCAAAAGACAGGCAAATTGTAGACTATATAGTAAATGTAACCTCTAGGAATGCAAAACTGTGATAAAATATACTTGTCAGTAAGAATGAAATATAATTTGGAATATAATTTATGCACTGTGAGATAACTGCACTATCAAATGTAAATCATTTTGCAACCTTACTACTTATTTATCTCATAAGCAAGCATCCTCTGTTCGGAATTTTGGGGCGAACAAGTTCGTGTGGCGGAAAATTCCTGGGGGTACCTAGTTGTATGAAATTGTCAAAGCTGTGTGTTGTATGAAATCGTCCAGGCTGTGTATACTTTAAAGCTTGTGCTGGCTTGCAGTCAATACGTAGACTCCTTGCTGTCCAAATATGGTTTGCACTTTTTGGGCGGTTTTAGGAGCCCCTCCCACATGGGTTTTGTACTGTGGGTGGGTTGGTTGGTTGGAGGACCATGGTTCCCTCAATGCATATAGCCTCAATGGGTGTTGAGGTGCAGTAGGGGCATGTGGTGGGTGCCACATGTGGTTTCGGTCCTCCTGGTTTAATTTCATGTTAGCTGCAGCCAGCAAGGCTGAGGTTCCCTTGGGGGTTTTCCGCCTGCAAACAAGATCTATCCGCCACATTTCCAATTTCATTATAAATAGAAAAATAAATTTAATATTTGAGATTATGATTCTTTATCGTCATTTTCGTTTCTTACAATAAAACAGACTATTTCTAACAAATAGTCCAGTTTATTGTGCGAAAATGACGGGGGTGAGGGTTTGGGGGGTGTCGTATTGGTAAACATGTGAAAGTGATTCTCACACAGCACCGTTTAACAGCATTGCCCGCCTCGAAAAATTCTAGCTTATTTTGCGATACCCTCCCGCCCTCCCTTATCTTGGATTGTTATTCCTTTTCTCAATTTGTTATTCTATTTTCAGATTGCAAAGGACAGCTTGGAAGGTCACAAGATTCGATCGAGAAATTCACAATTTATTTGATTATGGACTTAAACTAAGAGCGCTCACTATACAATATTTGGTTGCCAATTCAGTGTTGCTATTGATTAATTTATCTTGTTTACGGGCGGAAAATTCCTGGGGGTACCTAGTTGTATGAAATTGTCAAAGCTGTGTGTTGTATGAAATCGTCCAGGCTGTGTATACTTTAAAGCTTGTGCTGGCTTGCAGTCAATACGTAGACTCCTTGCTGTCCAAATATGGTTTGCACTTTTTGGGCGGTTTTAGGAGCCCCTCCCACATGGGTTTTGTACTGTGGGTGGGTTGGTTGGTTGGAGGACCATGGTTCCCTCAATGCATATAGCCTCAATGGGTGTTGAGGTGCAGTAGGGGCATGTGGTGGGTGCCACATGTGGTTTCGGTCCTCCTGGTTTAATTTCATGTTAGCTGCAGCCAGCAAGGCTGAGGTTCCCTTGGGGGTTTTCCGCCTGCAAACAAGATCTATCCGCCACATTTCCAATTTCATTATAAATAGAAAAATAAATTTAATATTTGAGATTATGATTCTTTATCGTCATTTTCGTTTCTTACAATAAATAACAGTAGATTATCATTTGATAAACTTAGCGCCTTATCAGTGAAATAATTAAAAACTTGTGATTTATCTCAAATATCTGACGTTATCTAAGCGGAGTCCAATATGTGACGTCATCATAAACCATTGCACATTTTCAAATCTTGTCTCACTTTTGCATTAAAGAAATAGGATAATCGTTTTTACTGTTTAGTAAGACCGATTTATATTTCATTTCGGGAACAACAAAAGCTATATTTTCACTCGTGGCTCCTCCACTCGTGCAAATATAGCTTTCATTGTTAACTTAATGATATATAAATCGATCTTACACTGAAACAAACGATTGTCTTCTATATAATGAGATGAATGTTGAATTCCGTCATTTCAACGGGTCAGTGCAACACAATTGTCAATGCCTATATATCTATAGGAACTTACAATAGTGTTTTGCTTAGCCCTCGATTTGTTTTCAAACAATTTCGTAGATGGGCGCGACGTTAACGTCATAACTGCAGCTTGGACACTCTTGTATAAATCTTCTTCTCGTATTCATACTTATGAATACGCGATAAGGCTTTCATTTTCATAGCTCCATGAAATGGACAAATTATCTCCATCTCCTAATAAGAATACCGAAGGCCTTCTAGGTGAGCACATGAAAATGTCGATGTACTCAAACTAAGCGTTTTTCCTACGCCAACCATCTGGTCATCTGTACACAAACAATGAAAGCCCCGGGCCTTGTATTGGTACAATATTTTGTAAGATGCATTACACTTTCTTAAGTTGATTTCAATTGTTCATAATGAACAATTACATCTCGACTAAGTTTCATCGAGATTAGGGCACTTGTCTAAAAGGATATGTTAAAGAAGATGACACTTTCCTTTAGATAGCATAAAGTACTTTGTGCCGACAAAGGATTGACCAAGTCAGAGCTAATTGTCGTTATTTAGAACAAATTGAATTAACTGCAGTTTTATTCAAGCCAAGCTTACGACATTTTGATCTACGATCGGCGAAACTTGATATATCGCTACGCATTACATGTCTTGTTTTATAAAATGCAATATATTTATAAATTGGGAAATTCCACATGGAAAGTCCCTTTGGTATTTCAAATCGAAAGGTGTTTTTTTTTCTTACGAAATGTAAGTTGATTTTAATTTAATCTAAACTATTTCCAATTTATTTACAGATAGTTAGTTGTCATTGATAATGTGTTCTTTCTGATACTTGTATTTTGCTTTTCATTGTAGAAAAACTTAGGTTTCTGCCTTTTCAATTTTAAGTCATGATTTCAAATGAGACCTGGGGCCTCTTTCAAGAAAAATATCCGACGATTTATCCTAAAAATATCGTACGATTATATTTAAGACGGTCGTAAACGGCTTTCACTGAAATATCGTGGAAAATCGCAGACTATACGACCTCATAAGATTATCGTAAAGTTGATCTTTCACATCTGCACGTGCTGATCATATGATACAAACTTCCGCGTTAGTGGGGAAATTGTCCGCTTTTTACAATACTAAATCAGCAAACTGACAGTAGAAAAGCCATTTACTTGTATATCAATGCATATCTAACGAGGTTTTTTTAAAACTTAATTTGTCGAACTAAACATTTCGCCGCGAACAATTATCTAGAAAGCTAGATATGTTGAACGCGGAGTAAACGCTTTTCAAAACGTCAGGTTGCTAGGTAATATCAGTGGTACAACTCAAACTAAACCGCGTCAATAACCTCTGAAAACATTATAAGTCCCCCACCGGCTACCGGTTGGGGGACTATAGATTTGCTCGATTCCGTCTGTCCGTCTGTCCGTCCGTCCGTCTGTCCGTCCGTCCGTCTGTCCGTCACACTTTTGTCCGGGCTATATCTTCTAAACCATATGTGCTAGCAACTTCAAACTTGGTACACTTATAGATCTCATTGAGGAGAAGCGTCATGTTTAAGAACCGTTACTCTGCCACGCCCACTTTTTGAGTTATTGCCCTTTGTTGTTTTTACCCTTACATTCTTGTCTGGATCATATATCCTAAACTATGTGTGCTAGCAACTTCAAACTTTGTACACTGATAGATCTTATCAAGGACAAGTGTCATGTACAAGAACTGTCACTCTGTCATGTCCACTTTTTGAGTTATTGCCCTTTGTTGTTTTTAGTCTTACATTCTTGTCCGGATCATATCTCCTAAATTATAAGTGCTAGCAACTTCAAACTTTGTACACTTATAGATCTCATTGAGGATAAGTGTCATGTACAAGAACTTGTACTCTGCCCCAACCACTTTTTGAGTTATTGCCCTTTGTTGTTTTTACCTTTACATTTTTGTCCGGAACATATCTTCTGAACCATAAGTGCTAGAAACTTCAAACTTGCTACACTTATAGATATCATTGAGGACAAGTGTCATGTACAAGAACTGTCGCTCTGCCATGTCCACTTTTTGAGTTATTGCCCTTTGTTGTTTCTATCCTTACATTTTTGTCCCGTACTTCTCTCCTTAACCATACGCCCTAGCAACTTCAAACTTTGTACACTGGTAGATCTCATTGAGAAGAAGTGTAATGCACAAGAACTGTTACTCTGCCACATCCACTTTTTTAGTTATTGTCCATTGTTGTTTTTTATCCTGACATTTTTGTCCGGACCATATCTCCTGAGCCATCAGTGCTAGCAACTTTAAACTTGGTACACTTATAGATCTCATTGAAGACAAGTGGTATGTACAAGAATCATTCTTCTTCGCCCACTTTTGGAGTTTTTGCCATTGGTTGTTTTTACTCTTATATTTTTGTTTGGGACATTTTGATCAAAACCTAATGTGTTAGCAACTTCAAATTTTGTATACAGTTATAGATCTAGTAAGTAGGAGATATATTATAAGAAATGATTTTTTGTTATCCGGTGGGGGACTCCTGTATTGCATCGCAATACGACATGAGTTTGTGTTGTTGCCCGCTATATGAGACAGCGGGTAACTAGTTCTAAACAGGTCCCAATATCGACTTTCAGAATGATATAGAATTAGCTGTTCTAATAGTTGATAGCGAGATCAGTCTAAGTCCGGTTGGGATCCGTGCCAGAAATAAGTTGGCCCATACAATCAAGTATTCAAAGGACATTTAAAATTAGACCCGCCCCTTTTTACAGGATTATGAATCAAACTCGCGGCAACGCGAATATGAGCTTTCCTCATTTAAGCGATCAACGGCAATTATCGTTTCTGACTATATGTCTGCCACTAATGGATTGTGTATAAAACTTTTTCCGTCGACACGCAAATAAGAAAGTTCGAATAGTGCTTTTACAAAGTATAATCCAATATTAATGCCCTGGCAGGGCGGAGCCTAAGTTGCAATTAAGGTTAAGGTACCCCGACACCATTAGACATTTGTTCCTATCTTTATTAAGGTTCGTGTAAAGTGTTTGAGACCTTATTTTAAGGGCACTTCAGTAGACAAGAAAAAGCAGTATGTCCAGGTATATTATATATCAATATGAAGGTATTCATGAACACAAGCAGTTAAGCAACATAGGACCGCCGTAGCTATAGCGGTATGGCCAAAACATTGTGGAAAAGGGTCATTTTGTACAGAACAAGCAACTGCATGACGGTTGGATAAAATTGCCCCGTATTTTAACAAAGTACAGTCTAAAGTACTATCCAGGTAGTACTACAAGCGTTGATATAAAACTCAGTCTCAAAAGGCTCTTTGGAACAATCAATTTCCATTTATTTTGTCAACATACATGTCTAACCGGTTTGGTCTGTTTTCAAAATAGATGTTAGGTATGGTGAAACATCACACCATAATATTGGGAATTATTTTCTACGATTTATTTCAAATTATAGTTTTTTAATTCAATGATCTGTGATAAATAACTATATATTCATCATTCTGTGAAATAGAAATTGATATATTGCTAAACAACCTTACAGGTATATAAACTATTTATGTCCTTTATGGTGTGATAACACACCATACCTTACACAGAACTACACGCTTACAAAATCAGAATGATATATATGACATACGTGTTTAAAAAATAAGTCAAAATTAATTGCTTGCATAACTACGTTTTGGGCCCGAATTTCATACCAACGGTTGAAGTACTACCTGGATAGTACTTAAGACTGTTGTACTTTGTTAAAATATGGGACAGTTTTATACAACTGTCATGCAGTTGTTTGTTCTGTACAAAATGACCATTTTCCACAATGTTTTGACCATAACGCTATAGCTATGACAGTCTTATGTTGCTCAACTGCTTGTGCTTTTAAATAGCTTCTTTTTAGTATGTAATACACCTGGACATACTGCTTTTTCTTGGCAAATGAAGTGCCCTTAAAATTCGGTCTCAAACACTTTACATGAACCTTAAATTAATATATTTTGTAGAGTGTACCTTTACGATATTTTTACAAAAAAGCAGCATAGCTTTCCACGCATTTTTCGGAGAAAATGGGATTTTTTCTTCAATATTAGTGAGTTGGTATGCTCCATTCATTGAATACAAGGAATCGTAAAATTTTTGATAAGTAATGGCAGGAAAAACTCAGCTTATAGCATAAGAAAAGGAAAAATTGCGTGCAAGTAGAGTATTTTCACTGTCCAACAAATTATCCCGATTCTTCAAAACTTAAGCAATGAAAAAAAAAAAAATAAAAAATAATTGGTTAGTCATTTCAGCTTCTGTGGCATTGTAACCTACCAAGTTTTATTCAAATGATCCAGTCGGAACAAGTACTTGTCACGTTGGAAAGGAAACGTTGCCCTTGAATCTATATTACACAATCATTCAATAGAGTTTACAATTTTATATTCAAATGATTTTAACCTCAATGGAAAATAATGTTCATTTCATTGCAATATGATTTCTTAATAAATTAACAATGATGTAAGAATACCTAAAGGCACAAACCTTTGATAAAAAGATAACAAAAGGGCTAATCTTTAATTAAAGGGATGTAATATGTTTTCATTTCTTTTGATTATTCGAGTTAAGGTTTTCAATGGTATCGGATACCTTAAGGTAAACCAGCTTTTGTTTATAATTACTCACCTTAAAAGATAAACGATATTTTTTTAATCTAAGGTTGGCAACCAAACCCTTGTAATTTCAGTTTGTAGATATTATTAAATTTTGCCTGCCAAGAAAATTGAAGTTGTTGAATTTGTTTAGAGGATAATCGTTTGTTTCAGTGCAAGATCGAAATTTAATTTCATTGGGTGAACAACAAAAGTTATATTTTCAGAAAATAAATAAGCAATCGGTCTTGCTCGAAAAAAAATCTGATTCTAATTCTTTAATGCAAAACTGAGACAAATTGTTAAGATTTTAAGACAATTTTTCTTCATGAAAGCGCGTCATTTTTACGTGACCACGTTCATGATTACGTCACTTTTGGACTCGGCTTTGATAACTTTACATAGGGTGAAATGATCGAATACAGGGCATAAGAGTTTGATAATTTCATTGGTAAGGCGATGAGTTTATCAATTGTTAATCTACCGTTATTTATCAATAATCCACCGAAAAGCATTAATGAAATATCTATTATTCGAGCACAAAGCTTTGTTCTAGCTTGCATGTAATTTTATGTAGAGCCAGATTGTTTAGTAAGTGATATTTATAGATATATAATAAATATGAATATTTTGGCTTTAAATTATTTGATAATCTTATATTTTTGTTTTGTACAAGTTGAATTCGCTATTTTGACTCTTCGATTGCATACAAATGTACTGTAACCACAAGTCACAATACCGTATTCGAGTAATAACATTTAAATTTCTCTTCAGTTGTTGAAGAAATGGCTGCTCCGGAACACTATCGAACATTATCAATGGCTTTATCTGAAGTGCTCAACAACGTCGGCGTTAATAAAAAAGTTATCATGAAACTAAGGAAAAAGGCTTTACTGGACGAGAACGGTGTCAACCTGGCAATGACAGCTTATGAAGGTAACGAGTCAAAGCAAAGACATATATTTGGTAGTCAAAGCGAGGGAACGACCACTATCGGTTTGAACTCGGACACAGACATGCTATTTGTGTTAAAAGAATACAGATGCATACAAAACTGGAAAGACTGGACAAATGAGAAAGCAAACCTTTTAATGTTACAAGCTCCTCAAATATACCCGGGATATTGTATTCTGCAACTGATAAGGAAAGATGCCCCCCTTCCAGAAACAAACCTTATTGATGATAATTTTACCTATGACGAAACAAAGAGAGTTATCCTTAAAAACACAATATTCTCTTCGGACAGTAAATTCGTAAAAAAATTCATGTCCTTTAGAGGTGAACAGCATGGTCCTGCTGTGACATTCAAAAGAGAAATAGAAATAGATTATGTATTTGGCTTTGCGTGCAAGACATGGCCCAGAAACTTTAAGAGATGGACTGAGAATCCAATTAAGAGTCAATGGCCTACAAAGGAAATGTGTAGGTACATAGAGTCAAGTGGTTGTATTATGGTTCCTGTTGGTCATCGCTTAGACAGCAGGCCTGAATGTAGTTGGAGGATATCGACTTCACATGCAGAGCGATGCTTGATGTTCAGTTTTAACATTGTGCAAATCAGGTGTTTTATTATACTAAAAATGTTTACAAAGACATTTATAGACCCACATGTTCCAGACGTTATTTCTAGCTATATTTGTAAAACTTTGCTGTTTCATGCAATAGAAGGATCTTCACGAACGTTTTGGAGAGATGCAAATTTGCTTTATTGTGTGAATAGAATTCTGCTTTACATGCTTGCATCAGTTATGAATATGAACTGTCCTAACTATTTCAATGGATCAGCAAACCTACTTTATGGCAAGCTAAACTATAACAAACAAGCTAAATTAGCTCATGTTATTAAAAATGCTATACAAGGCAGGGGATCGTTCTTATTTGAAATTGTATGCGATGATTTAGGGACTAGACTGGAAAATGTCTTAACAAAAGGTCCATCTATACCACTGATTTCAGATAGTTTGAGAACGAAATATGGAAATTTCACAAATTACACTTTGGAAGCATGTGGGATTATCAACAAAGACATCAATGAAATGCTAAAATTCACCCAATTAGATAGACAAAGGGGATTACATGGCTTTCGAATAATTCAAAAACGAATAAACAAAGGATCACCACATGTAAACCCTGCCGTTTTATATCTCCCGTTTCTCTGCTCTCATCTGGCAACCATTCTTGCCTGTGAAAAGCTCAGTTGCAGTTTGGAAGTTTCGGATATTTCGCTTCTATTATACAATTTAAGTTTAAATTCAGACTTCGGTTCATCAAAACTAAAATACGCTTCATTCTTGCTAGTAAAAGGTGAGCACAAACGCGTCATTCAAATCGTTCGAGAGCTACGGTCACAGTTCAACAAATCAGTGACCCAACAATGCGGTTGTTACAGTGGAGGACAAGGAGTGTTTAATGGTGATTTCCATCGCTTTGATTTTAGCCATGGTCAATTGAGGCTTGATAAAGTAGCATTCTGTGTACGATTTATGCGCGATGAGATGCTATGTTGTCCTTTTGAGTTGCGTTACGAATTTTTTCGTGATTTAAAACGGGACGAAGAAGGTAAATATCCTGATTGGACCTACTTAGCTGCAATGGACTTTACGCCATTTCTTGTTTATCTTGAGTATATTGCTTGTCGATTGAGTGGAGACGTGGAGGGTCGGCAAAATGCCCTGAGAAATTTTGTTCTTGCTACACATAAGCATCCAAATATGGGACACAGGGACGCGGCTTTTAATGTACTTGGACAATGTATGGAATGGGAAAATAGACCGAACGATGCACTCGAATGTTATAGACGGTCAGTTCAGATACGGAAAACAAATACGGCCGTTAGATGGCATATCGCTAGGCTAGTTTTCAATCAAATACAATCCCCAAAACGATGATCATCTAGCCTTATTTATTCAATGCAAACTCTCAAATCAAACGATAGTGTTTTTCTTTTTCAGATCGGCATTATGTTTGACATGCAATTGGTAACTGGTGATACCTATATTAAACACGGATACCAAACGACAACAAATGCAATATATTTTTGAAACAGTTTTCGATAAGTATTTTCCTTTGACAGCAACTACTTACTTGACCTATCAAAGGAACCTGAATAACATTGAATTTTTATATCAGATCCATTTTTCAGTGAGGAAGTGTGTACCCACTGACCAGTGAAAATAATAAACGCAAGGTGGACACATATTTAATAAATTAGGTCTTTGGGCATCTTAAGCGGTGTACGTAGCAAAACACAACATATTTACAACAGACGACAATATATTATATTGAAAAGGAATATTGTCCGCTTCATCTGGCAATTGAAGGCTATCTTTATTGTCCAACTGGTGTAAAAAGAAAGCCCCGCATTAGCGTTGGAGCTCTAAATATTTGAGCACATTTTTCATAACGGCCATTTTAAACGTTCTTCTTTCTCGATTGTATCGACCGTTTCGATGTTGGCAATTGCAAAACAACAAGAACTATTTAACTTGGGCTGAGCCTTATAAGCTTACGAAGAAAGGTTTGGGAAACCCGAATAGCTATTTTTAGCTCGGCTGTTTTCGAATGGAGAAAACCCGAGGTATTGAGATCTCCTTGACTTCGTTCGCGTTAATGTTGTTGTTTGCGTTTGCAAACTTTAATCTTAGATATTGTTATTGAAGATATCTTCATAAAACTCGGCATGTGTGTTCAAAATCACAAGAGCTATCCATATTATCAAGGGAGATAACTCTTGAAACATTTATATGAGTTATGCCCCCTTTTGGACTAAGATTTTTGCCATTATCTAATGCATGCAGTTGAGCACTCTCAGTCGATCCTCTTGTTTCATAAATATCAATGTACGTGCTGAAATACTTGGGCTTTCAAAATAGAAAAATAAATGCAAAGTAAAAGTATGTGTCTTACGAGCTAGGCTATTACATAGTTTGTAACCCTTGAAAGACAGACACATATTATAAATAGTAAACCAAAGATATTACAATTCGCGAATGTATAAAATAGAAAACTAGAGAATATACAAAAAGATGCTTATAATTCTCTTAAGAAATACGAAAAAACGATAATTTCTTTGCACTTTTTGTCAAGTATTCAAAGAAAGTCGTCAATTTATTGTCAAATATATCCTCGGTAATCTAGTGTCGGTTCATTCCATAGTCTACATTTATCGATTGAACGAAGAGTAACGTAATGCTTTTCTCCTGAAACATGCAAACTGATAAGGGACGGGAGAATGTCACTCAAACCTATAAAATGGTTCGATATAGAGATTGGGCGAGTACTTGAGTACCCGGTATCGGGTAGTGTGACGTTTCTAACCCGGATTTTTGCTCACCGCGCAAAATCTACCTATAGTTTGTTTAATAAATTTAAAACATTTCAAATATCCGAGCGATAGCAATCGTTTGATTTGTTATATTTTTACACAATAGTCAGATGCAATTGAATTATTCGTCATCCCAAATACATAAAAACTCAGAATACTCTCGTTGTTGTCAGTTATGGCCAGTGCATGGTTCGTTTAATGTCTATGTAAAGTGTTTAAGACCCAATTTTAAGGGCACTTCATTTGCCAAGAAAAAGCAGTATGTCAAGGTATACTATACATCAATGTGAAGCTATTCATGAGCATAAGCAGTCAAGCAACATAAGACTGTCATAGCTTTAGCGGTATGGCCTCAACATTGTGGAAAAGGCTTATTTTGTACTGAACAAGCAACTACTTGCTAGTAAGGTAAAATTGGCTCATATTTCAACAAAGTACAGTCTAAAGTACTACCAAGGTACTACTACAACCGTTGGTGTAAAACGCGGACCCAGAACGTAGTTATGCAAGCAATTTACTTTGACTTATTTTATTAACACCTATGTCATATATGTCTTCTAATTTTGTAAACGTGTAGATCTATGTAATATATGGTGTTTTCACAGCATACATATATGGATATTAATAGTTTATATACCATACCTGTAAGGTTGTTTAGCAATTTATCGATTTCTATTTCACAAAATGATAAATATATAGCAATCTATTATTGCTCATTGAATTAGTCATTGAATTTAAAAATCTATAATTTGAAAAAATCGCAGAAAATATTTCACAATATGATGGTGTGAAGTTGTACCATACCTTACATCTATTTAAAAAAATATATCAAATCGGTTTGACATGTGTGTTGAAAAAATAAATGGAATTTGATTTTTTCAAAAAACGAGACTGAGTTTTATATCTAAGGTTGTAGGAGTACCTAGTAGGAACATTTGTCTACATTTTGATAAAATTTAGGCAAATTTTATCCAGCCGTAACTAAGTTGTTGGTTTTTGAACAAAATATCCCTTTTCAATAATGGTTTTGCTATTCTGTTATGAGATGGGATCTATAATGTTGTGTAACTGCTTGTGCTCATCTACAGCTTCAATTTGATGTACTGTTTAGCGGGGCAAACTGTCTTTTGTGTAAATAGAATCAGCATTAAATTTGGTTCAAAAACTCTTAACATGAACCTTAATAAATTTGATATTGCGAGTGAACAATATAATCTATAAGTTCGCTGTCAAGTTGGTCAATGGGTTTAAACTAATGTCACCAGACTTACAGATAGAGGGGGGTATTTTGGATTCAAATAAAAAAAATTAATTAATAATTGCACTAATCCTACATTGAAATCGCCTCGTGGACAACATTAGGTTTGCATGGAAAATAAAAAAAAATGACTGGAAATGCCCCCTCTTTACTATACCTCTAGAACTTGCTATATATTGTATACAAATGGGCAGTTTTTCTTTGATACTTCATTGCCTTGAGTTCCAATGCAAACATGTTTGCGAAAATTTAAAAACGGTAGGCTACATCACTTTGCATTGTGAGTACAAAGCGTTTCATGAACGTTTTTGTCTTGAACGTAAGGCCAGACAACTGATTGCTTGTTCGAATGGGGTTTTTCGCTACTTTCAACAATCTTTCGGTTATACCGCGGCGGCCGGCGCACTTAACAATAGATTCCTGTTTTTTCTCATATCTGTACTACCATTACATCCTTTTCTAGCCTCCAGCTGCAAAGGTCTACGGTTATCAACTTATTAGTGAAAGACAAATGTCGGTGTTTTTCAGCGGATTAAAGGTTTTTAACAAAATATGAATCATAAACAATATCTTTTTTTTACTTAATCAGGGTCCGTGCTTAGACACACGTTTCCACCTTTTCTTTTGTAATTTGATTTTGTCCAATCATGAGCTACTGATTTTGTTGCATAATAATTTTGACTAGTCATTTGATGGAGCTGATTGCTTGGGGCAGATTGACTTAAGTGGAATTACGGGTTTCAGCTCGTGTGATCAATATTCATCCGCACTGCAATTCCATTGAGGGACCGGACCCCTTCTTTTTTAGCTCCACTGGCCGAAGGCTAATGGGGCTATTGTCATGGTGCTGTGTCCGTCGCGCGTCCCTGCGTCCGTGCATCCATACGTCCGGTCGTAAACTATTTCTTTAAATATCTTCTCCTCAGAAGCTACTGTTCGATCCCCGACGGCGGCATTCATTATTTCCGACTATTTGTCTCTCACTAATGGGTTGATAATCGTAGACCTATGTAGCTGGACGCTAGGAAAGAATGTGGTGGTTGTACTGGTGAGAGAAATACCAGGAAACCATTGTTAGGTGCTCCAGCCGTCGCGATACAACTGAGAAAATGTTGAAAGCGGCGTTAAACTCCATTCAATCAATCAATCAATCAATCAGAAACTACCGGGCGAATTCCAACCAAACTTCACAGGAATTATCCTTGGGTGACCTTCTTTCACAAGTTGTACAAGAAATTTTGATCCGGTGAAAAACACGGATTTAATTGGCTTGGCTATGTTCCAAATATGGTAAAAAGTAGGTTTTCTCAGATTCTAATTAATAGATACCAATTATATTTTACGTGAATGATCCTTGGGTGACCCTTTATCAGTCTATAAAAAACTTTTATTTTATAGTGGAAACTCATTTTCTAAGAATGTAACTGATGGATATCAATCAAACTTCACTGGAATGATCCTTGAGTGACCCTTCACCAGTCAAACAAAATTTGTTGTGATTAGCTGAAAAACATGTATTTTATGGGCGGAGGTCATTTCTCTATCAGCTGCCCGATTCGTTCAGTTGGTAGAGCACCGGGCTTAAAAACCATTGAAGTTCGCCTGCGTGGGTTCGATTCCAGGGCTGGTACACTAACAAAACTAATTGTCTTTCGGATGAGGCGTTAAACCGGGGCCCCATGAGACGGTGCTTTACACCGAGCACGTTAAAGAACAATAGCGGATCTCAGCAGTAGTTTCGTCATTTATCCTTGCACTATCCCCCGTAACAAGTAACCGTCTCCTGGGGGCGTCGCTCATATGGGCATATGCTGCGGTAGTGACGATAAATAAACGGAACTACACACACATTTCTCTATATGTTATATAGTTGAAACTTTGAAAATCATTTTCTCAGAATGTAAATGATGGATATCAATCAAGTTTCACTGGAATGATTCTTAGGCGACCCATTATCAGTCTGCAAAAAAAATTGTGATCAGATGAAAAATATGTATTTTATGGGCGGAGGTCATTTCTCTATATGTTGTAAAGTAGAAACTTTGATAATCATTTTCTTAGAATGTAACTGATGGATAACTATCAAGTTTCACTGGAATGATTCTTGGGTGACCCATTATCAGTCTGCAAAATGATTGTGATTGGATGAAAAATATGTCTTTCATGGGCGGAGGTCATTTCTCTATATGTTATATAGTGGAAACTTTGAAAATCATTTTCAACATCAGTAGAACCCAAAATATTTAAAAATCTAGTCAAAACTTTGATTTGCTATTACAAGAATTTCAAGCCTGTGGGGCGACTCAACTATTCCATGGCAAGTTTCTAGTTATTGGGAACGAGTCCGGCAAGGTGTATAGAGGTTCTATAGATTGGTTCAACTATCGCTTATAAAAGAAGCCATATTATATATATATATATATATATATATATATATATATATATATATATATATATATATATATATATATATATATATATATATATATATATATATATATATATATATATATATATATATATATATATATATATATATATATATATATATATATATATATATATATATATATATATGCCTTTATTGATGGTTGAAAGTGGTACCAGTCTAGAAAATTTCTATAGAAGACCTTCAAAACCCTTCTAGTACGTCGTGCCCCGGTTGAGTATGAACTTCCAGTCTAAAAACCTTCCAATCTAAAACATAGACTTTTTTTCGTAATCATCGTCTGCAACTACAATGAAACCAGCAGAAAGCGGACTAATAGGTAACTTTAAGGACAAGCCGAATAAAATCATAAGGGAAGAAATGAAATAAGAAACAATTTGTAATCATCCTTTTTTTAATTGAAACCAAAAGTTAATTAATGAATGCGGACAAACTGTTGACATCGCCAGTTGAGTAGTTTTCGGACATATACCATGGCTCTTCGTATTTTCACGGTACAAACTATTCAATTATGAATGGGCTTCAAATAAAAAACAAATGAAGAACGAAAATAGTATGCATTACAAGCCTGTTCCTTAATCTGTCAATAAGCAAAATTATAGGGGTCTTGCTAGAAAAACATTAGCTGAAAATGCTTCTGAATGGTAACCACCCTCATGAGCACCATTTTGAATTAGGACGTCATATTTCCACGGTAGTTGTCAAAATCTATCTTGAAAGAATTTATTAAGGTCCAAACATTTGATTTTTGTTTTCTGTCACATTCCTTGGTGTCTATGCACCTTGTATTGGTCAAAGTTGCATTGTGTTAACGATTTTGAAACAAGACAATGGAGGCTATCTGGAAAGGGGGTGGCTGAATGATGGAACATGATGTCGATAGTGAATGAATTGGTATTTTTATTATCTTCATATTTAAAATTCAAGACATTGTTGATCTTCTTCATTTGGTAGATGTGTGTTGGATTTTATCACAAAATGTGCATCAATTCACAGCCAACAGAGCAAGCGTTACGCTAAAATTCGATTGCCGCGAAAATATGACGTCCGCGAAAATACGGAGTTGGAGTATACTCCTTGACCCTATTACCGGTGGTCTTAATGCATGTTGTCTGTGTTTAAGAATATCTTGATTATTTCTTATAATATTTTATGTCATCACATAGCCAAATCATTCCTTAATCAAAATCAGTACTTTTGTTACTAGGAAAATGCATTTTAACAATAGTCATTGGTCGGAAACAACATGACCCTCAACATTTGCCGGAACTACTTTTGTACCAATTACCGTTGTACTGAGGAAATCCTTCAAGGTTCACACATTATAAACCCTTTTGTATACTTTCTATACATCATATACATTCTTTGATTTATTTAGGTATAATTCATCATATTTTCTGTTCCAAAGATTGCTTATCTTAAGTCTAACAAGAGAAATTCATACACCACCATGTCTAAATTTTGTTTTCCTCTGTAAAATAGTAAAATTGATATTTGGATGCTATGAAATTTTAACCAGGATCTTTCAGGGACCAACCTAGTTAAATTATTATATAAAAAGGATTAACTAAAATTTTGAAACATTGTCTGAAGTATTTCTGTATTTGAAATTCGAAATTTATTACTACACCGGTAATTGGTATACCCCGGTAATAGGGTAACTGAGCATATCAGTGATGCGGTCATCTAGTTGTGATGAAATAAGCAGTATGCAATAATTTTTCCGGCATATCCGGAAAGCATATTCGGGACTTTCGATAAAAATTTCCGGAACAACTTTGGCCAACCACCCACACCCCCTTTTACGAAAAAATACTATTCTATTCACCAGTACCATGGCTCTTCATATTTTCACTGTACAAATTAGTCAAGTGTGAATTGGCTTCAAATATAAAACAAATCAAGAACACAAATAATATAGATTACAAGCATGTTCCTTGATCTGTCAATCAGCAAAATTTTAAGGGTGTTGCTAGGAAATTATTAGCTGAAAATGCTTCTGGATGTTGACCACTGTCATGAGCACCATATTGAGTCAAGACGTCGTATTTCCACGGTAGTTGACAAAATCTTTCTTAAAGAATTTATTAAGGTCCAAAGCTTTGATTTTCCCATTCCAGTTTACATTCTTTGGTGTCTATCTACCATGTTTAGGTCAAAGTTGCAATGTGTTTACGATTTTAAAACAAGAAAATGGAGGTGATTTGGAAAGGGGGTGGCTGAATGATGGAATATGGTGCCGATTTTAAATGCCTTGACATTTTTAATAATTTCATATTAAAAATTTAAGATATTGCTGATCTTCTTAATTTGTTTGATATGTGTAGGGTTTTTCACCAAATGTGCATCAATTCACAACCAACAAAGCAAGCATAACACTAAAATTAGATTGCCGCGAAAATATGACGTCCGCGAAAATACGGAGTTGGACTATAACCTCCATCATCGTATTGTCAAATTTCAATTATGGTGCATACCTCTATTATCGTGCATGACCATAAAGGAGCCTCACAGAACTTGATTGACCGAATGTTTTTCATAGTTTTGCTATGGTACCATCATAATGTTGAAGTGAAAAACTGAAACCATATAGCACACAATACCTAAAAATGAACAAAATGCAACATTTTGGATATGGACTTTTTTTTTCAAAGTTTCCATGCAGTGGCTTGTTTAAGCCTTGTATTAGAAAATTCAGAACTAGGTTTCACTCATATAAATATGTTGATTAATCAGATTTAAGCTAAGGTTGATGACCCAAAAAGATAAAGTTGTAATTTTGCTTCTTTTTTGTTTCAAAGGAGTTTTCTTTCAGATGCATGAGAACTGAGGAGGCAATCCAAAATTTTTGAAAGGTCAACTAGCTATTATTTTACATGATTTCTTGATGATATTATCAAGAGAATTGATCCAAGGTTTTTAGACAGGTTAATGAAAAATATGTTGATAGAAAATTGATATTAAATGGTTTGAAAACCTAACTTTCTGAGTACTGGGAGGGTTAAAAGGCTTACATGCACGATAATTGAGGTGAAGAGGATAATCCTTTCTGTATCATGGCCTTTCATATTATCACGGAACAAACTAGTCAATTATGAATGGGCTTCAAATAACAATCAAATTAAGAACAAAAATATTACGCTCTGCAAGCCTGTTCCTTAAACTGTCAATCAAAATTTTAGGGGTCTTGCTAGAAAAAAAACTAGCTGAAAATACTTTTGGATGTAGGGACGCCATAGCGTCTACAAAATCTTTCTTTAAGGAATTTTATAAGATCAAAAAGTTGGATTTTTACTATCTTTTGGCTTCCTGTGTGTAAATGAGCCATGTATTGGTCAAAGTTGTATTGCGTTTATGATTTTAAAACAAGAACATTGAGGAAATTTGGAAAGGGGGTTGCTGAATGATGGAGCCTGATGCCAATTTTGAATGCATTGATATTTTTGTTCATTTCATACAAAAAAATCAAGACATTGTTGATTTTCTTTATTTGATAGATATGTCAGACTTCACGAAATCCTGCCGGTCCCACTGACATTTCTGGTAAAAATCCTCCCGGTCCGGTAAGTTGCACATGAATACAGGACCGACTGACCTGTAAAATGTAGCCACATTCATAATATGTTCAAATGTTCTGTCTGGTGCAATTTGGTTTGGTCTGGTAAAAAGTGTAGGTTAACCAGACCGGCTGTCAGGTAAAATATATGGGTATTTCGTGAAGTCTGATATGTGTAGGATTGGTTCACAAAATGTGCATCTATTCACAGCCAACAGAGTAAGCGTTACTCAAAAATTCGATTGCCATGAAAGTATGACGTCCGCGAAAATATGGAGTAGGAGTATACTTTGAAAGTTAGGTTTTCATTCCATTTAATATCAATTTCATTTCATTTTCATTAATCTTTCTAAAAAATTTGATTTATGCCATTCTAATTCAAGTAAAACAATTGCTAGTGGACCTTACAAAAAAATTTGATTTGCTTTCTCAGTTGTCATGCATCTAAAAGAACACTCATTGGCAATATAAAAGAAGCAAAATTATAACTTTATCTTTTGGGGTCACCAAAAAGCCTTAATCTGCTTATTCCATGTATTCATTTGGGTAAAATCTAGTTCTGAAATTTCTTATGCTAGGCTTAAACTAGCCTATTTGTTTAAACTTTGAAAAAAAAAAAAAAAGTTTAGTATTCTATAGTATATGCTGCATTTTTTTTCAATTTTGGATTTTGTTTTCTCTATGGCTCTAGTTTTTTTCACTGCACCATTATTGGGGCACAACAGTATAACATCCTATGAAAAAAGTTAGATCATTCAAGCTCGGCAAGGCTCCCTTGGGGGTCATGCAGGATAATTGAGATTTATCAATACTACAGCATGTTCAATTTTACTGTATCGAGTCCAGTCTTCTGATATCTGTGATATTTATTTGTTCACATTTTTTTATTATTTGCATTTTGCTATTTTAAATGACAAACACAGTAGTCTCAGAACAAATTCAAAATGACACAATAAGTAACTTATACAAGGGTAGAACTTTTACAATGAGATACAGGTACATGTATTTTCTTTAACCTACATTCCAGTGTTAATGGAAAAACGCAGTGATGTCACAATTTAATAATAATCGTTAATCATTTGGTTAGGGCTTCCGATGCAGTTACTTGATTAAGAAATACCATAATCGATTAATAGGTTTGAAACATAAAAGTTGCAGTTATTAAATGTTTTGAAATATAAATGTCACTTATTTTGTCTAGGTTACTTCTTATTTCTTGGTAACAGCTATTTGCTTGAGATTAACAATATATGTTAAAGCAACCCCGAGAATGGACATAAATTAGTGTAGGTCCATTCCAGGTGCTCTAAAAGATACATAACATACAAATGGTTTTTCTTTATCTTTATCAAAAAACAAAGATGAGATGTTTAAAACATACCAAATTATGCAATAGTGTGTATTTATTGAGAGTTGTATTGATATAAAATTTAAGAAACTGATTGTAGTATTGATGATTAGTTGAATGTGTTCTTTAGACTAAAAGCGTATTATGGATTATGATTTAAAACCAAGTGCCCCACACTATTTACTGGGCATCTGTTAGAAAAGTGGGACGCCGGTGTAACAGTGTAATGTGTCCCCCTGGGTAACGTGTCCCCGGGGACAGGTTACCCCGGGGTAACCTGTCCCCCCCTGGGGTAACGTGTCCCTGGGGACAGGTTACCCCGGGGTAACGTGTCCCCCCTATGGAAAACATTATTTCTTATCAAAATATTAATTTTTCATTCATGCTATTTTGTATAACTCTAAATCAATTTGAAAAAAAACATATAAAAAGTATATCTGTATTTTTGAGTGGTTTTCAATTCTTCAAACCAAAGTATAATTTGCGTACTATGATTATCTAATCAAATCAATTTTGTTTTTTGTTTTTTGTTTTTTTAATTATAATAGTAGTCAATCTTGGAATTTTATGCAAATAATTGAAAGTTTAATGAAAAAAATATAAAAAAGATAAAACTTTAGGGGGGGGGGGGGGACAAGTTACCCCGGGGTAACCTGTCCCCCTATTCAAAATGCTTTTATTCATTTGATTTCACCTTCCAGTCATTCTTTTTTCTAAAGAAATTATCATATGATATTCATTGAAAAATATTTCATTCATTTTTTTTAAAAATTGATGCTTTTTTAAAGAAAAAATCTTAGCGCTTGCATGTTTTAATTTTTTGCAATATTACTTTTGCAATATCTAAATTTTTTCCAAGTCCATATTTAGATTGATAAATAGCATTTATCAACATATCATGTTAATATTGCAGTTTTCATAAGAAAGCAACATGACAAATTCATTCAATACTTCTTTCAAAGGGGGAAAGGTTACCCAAGCCAGGGTAACATGTCCCCGGGGGACAGGTTACCCCGGGGTAACCTGTCCCCCTATTCGAAATACTTTTTTGATTAAAAATATCACCTTCCAGTCATTCTTTTTTATCAACAAAGACATTCTTAGAAAATTTCCTCAATGGATATGTATGTTTATATTTCTTTTTTGGTACCTTTTTAAAGAAAAATCTTAGCACTTGAATATTTTTTATTATTGCATCATTTCAATTTTTTCAGAGTCCATTATTAGATTGAATAATAGCTTTTAAAAACACAATTATCATGTCAGTATTGCAGTTTTGATAAGAAAACAACATTTCAATTGACAAATTGTTTAAAACTCGTATTTTGGAAAGGGAGACAGGTTAGACAAGCCTGGGGACCTTGTCCCCAAGGGAAATGTTACCCCGGGGTAACCTGTCCCCCTATTCCAAATGCTATTTTTCATTAAAGATATCACCTTCCATTCGTTCTTTTTTTAATTAAGAATGTATGGCATGATATACTTTGAACATTCCCTCAAAGAATATGTATGTAAAATATATTTTGAAATGTGTTCCTTTTCAAGAGGATTCTTAGCCAGTGCAATTTTCTTATTATTTGCATCATTTTAATTTTTTCCAAGTCCATGGTTCAATGATACAAAGCTTTATGAACATATAATATTAATATGGCAGTTTTGATAAGAAAACAACATGACAAATAATTCAAAACTTTTTTCTTTTGAAAGGGGGACAGGTTACCCAAGCCAGGGTAACGTGTCCCTGGGGACAGGTTACCCCAGCTTGGGTAACATGTCCCCCCCCCCCCCCCCCCTTCCCTCAATACATGTATATACACTCTCAATGAATTTTCTAATAAGTGAATAATTTTTGTAGTAGGAACAGTTGTGATATAATTAAGACTATAAAATAACTTTCAAAGAAAAGAAATTGTTTTTTGTTATACGCCGCCGGAGGCGGACGTGGACGTATATTGGCGTCATCTTCTCCGTCTGTCCGTCCGTCCATCCGTCCATCCGTCCGTCCGTCCGTCCGTCCATCCGTCCGTCCATCCGTCCGTCCGTACGTCCGTCCACTTTTCTTGTCAACGCAACTCCTCCTAAACTACTGGCTGGATCTTCTTGAAACTTGGTCAATATTATCACCTCAATTGGTAGATGTGCATGAAGGAAGGATTTTACGGTTCATTGATTTTTGCCTGAGTTATGCCCCTTGATAACTTAGTTTCTGGGTCCACTTTTCTTGTCAACGCAACTCCTCCTAAACTACTGGCTGGATCTTCTTGAAACTTGGTCAATATTATCACCTCAATTGGTAGATGTGCATGAAGGAAGGATTTTACGGTTCATTGATTTTTGCCTGAGTTATGCCCCTTGATAACTTAGTTTCTGGGTCCACTTTTCTTGTCAACGCAACTCCTCCTAAACTACTGGCTGGATCTTCTTGAAACTTGGTCAATATTATCACCTCAATTGGTAGATGTGCATGAAGGAAGGATTTTACGTTTCGTTGATTTTTGCCTGAGTTATGCCCCTTGATAACTTAGTTTCTGGGTCCACTTTTCTTGTCAACGCAACTCCTCCTAAGTTTCTGGCTGGATCTTCTTGAAACTTGGTCAATGTTATCACCTCAATTGGTATATGTGCATGAAGTAAGGATTTTATGGTTCATTGATTTTTGCCTGAGTTATGCCCCTTGATAACTTAGTCTCTTGGGCTTATTGCCTCAGTTATGCCCCCTTAAAATTTAGTCTCTGGGGCTTATTGAAATTGCAACCTTGTGAATGCAACTCTTCCTAAGTTTCTGGCTGGATCTAAATGAAACTTGGTGGATGTTATAACTGGAATTGGTAGATGAGCATGAAGTAAGGATTTTATGGTTCATTAATTTTACCCTAAATTATGCCCCCTTAAAACTTAGTATCTAGGGCTTATTGAAATTGCAGCCTTTTGAACATAACTCCTCCTTACTTTTTGTCTTTATTTAAATGAAAATTGGTCAATGTCATCACCATAATTTGTAGATGTACATGGATCAAGGATTTTATGGCTCATTTATTTCCCTGAATTATGTCCCCTTAAAACTTAGTGCCTGGGGCTTATTGAAATTGCAGCCTTGTGAAGGCAACTCCTCCTAACTTTTTGTCTTGATTTAAATGAAACTTGGTCATTTTCAATTTGGTTCTGTCAAAATAAGTAGTGTCTACAATTATTTTTGTGAAACAGCAGCAAAGTGGCGGCGTATTTTGTGACGATGGCACTCTTGTAAACTTTTGTGAAAATTCCTGGTTAACATGTTAGCAATGTTTTCCCAAGCTGGGGTAACATTTTTTAGAGACAAGTGACCACAGATCAGAAAATCTTACATGTACCCAAAACAATTTAGAATAAATAAGAAAAAGAAAATATTTGGTAAATTTGTGCACAGATCATTGTTAACAACCTTTTTAGAGGTGGGACAGGTTACCCAAGCTGGGGTAACGTGTCCCCGGGGACAGGTTACCCCAGCTTGGGTAACCTGTCCCCCCCCTAGACATACACATACACTCACAATAAAATTTCTAATAAGTTAATAACTAATTTGTATAACAATTTTGATATAATTGAGACACGCAGTTTTCAAATAAAGAAAAATGTATTTGCAAGCTTTTTTTAATAAATCTTCATTAACAACCTTTTTTTTTGTGTTTTCACTGGGTTAACAGGCTTGGGTAACATGTTTCAGAGACAAGTGACCACAGCTTTGTAAACCTTACCCCAAAACAATTTGAAATATTACTAAACAATTGAAAACATATGGATTTATTTTTGCATATATCATTGCATATATCATTGCTGACAGCAGTTTTGGGGGTGGGACAGGTTATCCAGGCCTGGGTAACGTGTCCCCAGGGACAGGTTACCCCAGCTTGGGTAACGTGTCCCCCCCTCCTAATATACGCAAAGAAAAAAATCATGCTTTTTCTAAAGACGAGATCATTCTTAGATATGTGCATAGTCATGATGACATTAAACAATTATTTTTCTAAAAAAAAAAAAACTTAATTGTTATAATACTTATCATGCAAAAAAATTAAAATCCTTCTGAACTGAAACAGTTCATAAAACAGATTGAAATTACATACAGATCAAAGAAAGAGACTTGTAACGCATAGAATAAAAATATCTTGGTAAAAGAAATGTGACTAAATATTGGTTTACAATATCTGTGGGGGACAGGTTACCCCAGGGGGGGACAGGTAACCCCGGCTGATTTCTAGGGTATCATATTATATTACTCTAATATTACATATTATATATATAAAAATATCTTGGTAAAAGAAATGTGACTAAATATTGGTTTACAATATCTGTGGGGGACAGGTTACCCCAGGGGGGGACAGGTAACCCCGGCTGATTTCTAGGGTAACGTGTCCCCGGGGACAGGTTACCCCGGGGTAACCTGTCCCCGGGGACACGTTACCCAGGGGACAGGTTACCCTGGGACACCGGGACAAGAAAATCAGAGACTGTCTTGACGAAATCGGGACATATGACATGTCTGACATACCGTAATCCTCGTGTGATAGTCTGACAAGTGAGGACTAAAAGGTAATTGCAGCCTGTGGTTGTCCTTTGTGTTCAATATAAAATATGCGATATATATTGCTTTATCTTTATTCTTGAAATGTATGCCCTTTCAAAATTTTGCTTTTTCAAGGCCTTATTTGCTTATTGACTTAGGTGTTTCTAAAATTAGCTCTAGATGACTGTGATGACGTCATCTAACCGAAGAAATTTGAATCAGGAAAATAAATTTCTTATTTTGTTTTTGTGTTGTCACAGTCTAATTATATGCATCTTCCTTGCTATAGAAATGATTGGATAATTTCTTAAAGGACCTTTACATAATGGTTGTTTCCTTTATTGTTGACCTTACGCTTTATCTCAGAAAAATAATAAAATATGAGAACTTATATTTGGATTAACTTTTCTGTTAAGTTAATCAACCATTCTTCCAGTTTATAGTAGCCGCTATCATAGCACAGTTGGTAGGGCATTGGACTGTTAATCTAGAGGTACCAGATTCAATCCCTGACAGCTGCACTCATTCTTTCTGACTATTTGTCTCCCACATGTGGGTTGATAATAGTGTTTAGTCCCAAAAGTTTCTCACTTGCCATATCCTGAGAGATTTAAACTGCTTGGTTTAGTGACATTCCAGTACCAAAGAGACAGAGCAGATATGATGCAAATATTTAAGTCAATTCATGGTTTAGATCACATGAAATGGGACAATATGTTGACACTTGCTGAAAATACATCAATGGCACATGATCATATAAAATTGAAAGTGAAGAAATGTCATCATAACATCAGACTCAACTAATTTAGCAAACAAATAATTTATCTTGGGAACAATCTAAGCGAGGATTTTGTTTTGGCCAAGAACTTGAACATCTTTAAGTCCTCATTAAAGAAAATATTTTTCTCTAGAGATTTTTTCCCAATATAGCCATGAAGATCTGCTTGTCTGTGCATCAGTCGGACAACTTGGGAAGCTGACATTTTGGAAACACTGACCTTATGAGAAGATTAACTCTTGTCATGCTGATTAATTTTTGCCTATATTGCATCAAAATCAAAGGGCAAAAAGCACTGAAAGTACCCACTGTAGGCCAATTTTTATTTGAAAAACTAAATCTATTGACAATTCTTGTTTGAAAGGTAGAAACAGGTGGTATAGACTGACATCAGACTGCACATATTTGCAGGCTGATGTTTGTCTTTAGCTCCTGCCAAAGCAGGAATATTCCGGGTTCAGCATGACTAGGGTTAACAAAGAAATTCTTTAGAGCGTCCATGATATCTATGGCTAAGATTACAGCCCTACTATCCTTTCCTAGGAAAGGATGTGATGGTAGTACTGATGTTGAACCAAATGGACCATTGTTATGTGCCTCAGCAGCCAGGATATAACTGAAAGATTTTTGAAAGGGGTGTTAAACTCCATTCAAGTAAACAAACAATAACAGTTTATGGTTTAATTTTGATTTCTTTATAAATCAAAAAAATCTTTTTTTCCTCCCTTAACTACACATGTTTGGGCCCAAGGACTGGTGTAAGTGTCAATCCCTGGCACAAGCCTAATATTAAGCTAGATGATAGATCTAATAATATGCATCTGTAGATACTAGGGTCAAGGTCATGTTCCAAAGTCAGGGTCATCTATCAAGGTCAAACTTCTTAAAAAATTATGTTAAAACTTAACATCTCCAGTGCATTCAAGCCTATTTTAGACACCTTTCTTATAATTTGCATGATGAAAGATCTCATTGATGTTCATCCATAGATATCAAGGTCAAGATCATGTAACAATGTCAAGGTCATCTGTCAAGGTCAACATTTTATTACAAAAATGCTGTTATGGCAGCATTTGTGTTTCACAAACACATCTTGTTTATACATTTTTTATAAGCCAACCAGGGCTTGTGCTAGCTTTTGAATTTCAGGAGTCATTGTCCCCTTGACTGTAATTTTTTAGGGGTCACTACTTTTGTTGAAGGGGTAAAACCCATAGAATAAGTGGATCATTAGTCAATATTTCTTTGTAATTCTTATTGGCTTTTTCAACTGTCTCCCTCATATCCCTACAAACGATTCATATGAAATATGAATCTCGTATAAAGATAAAAAGAAGACAATTATTTCTAATCAATTCATAATTTGTAGCAATATATCAAGCTCAAAATTTCAGTAGCCAAAATGACCCTCCAGACTGAAAAATTTAAGGGTCAAAATGGGATTTTCCCCATATTTTTGGGGGGTCAAAACCATGATTTAAGGGTCAAACATGAGCCCTGCCAGCAAAGACATATACATGTATATTGTTATCATATTCTCTGTCTGTCCATTTGGCTTGCAGTGGTCTGTCTGTCCATATGTCTGTACACATACAATATCTTGTACAGACAACAATCAACTCCTCCAATTTTTATGGAGGGTCTTTGATAAAAAGATTTTTACAGAGAATGTTATTGTCACCTTACCTTTCGCATATTGTCAGTTATCATTGAAATTATGTCATACAGTTTATTTATTTGGCAACAAATATTCTGACTTTAGAACTTGTCAATTTATAAATAATTTAGTACAATTCCGCTCCATCATATGTAGGCAGTGGTTCTGAAATATTTTGAAAGTCTGCTTATATGGACAAGTAACAAAATAACTGGCTTGTTCGTATCTAAAACCTACTTGTCCGTTGAATTTTGAAGAGTTTGCAAAATATTGAAAACAAAATTGATGTTGCTAAAAATACTAAAAGTATCAAAGAAGTAGACTTACTCTTGACATGGGATAACATGGAATATCAGAAAAAGGCGCAAGTTTTTATGAAAATATTTTTCTCTAGAGATTTTTCACTTGTCTACGGACAACCTAGCCATGAAAATCTGCTTGTCCATGCAGTTTTATGGACAAGTCGGGCAACTCAGGTAGCTTATTTTAGAACCACCAGTAGGTTAAAATGAATTTCAAAAATTTGAAACCTCAGAGATGGAGGATCAAAATGAAACATTCACAAAAAGCTTTCCCCAGTCTCTGCATTACACCTACTTTTTTATGGATAGTTTGTAAATGATTTTGGCCAAAGGTAGTAAATAATTATGCAATTTGCAATTTAAAGACACCAATCAAGGTCAAAGTTTAAAACTTAGCCAATATACCTGTGTACCTTTCTCTTGCATACATATGTATTCTCAATTTCTGTTTCCAAAACAACTTGCCACCATTCTGATGACTATGTTCGTGGAAAAGATAAGCAGGGGTCCTGAGTTGAAGTCAGTTGCCTATGATCCAAAGAACTTGGGTTTGGACCCCTGAACTTTCGGAGAAAAGTTCAATATTAGATATTTGAAGTCTGGGCTCTTTAGTTTGAATGATCAGTCTTTCCTGTTTGTTGGTGCTTTGCTTGAAATAAAGTATAATTGTCATATGATCTATTTCTTCTATTGGACAAATTAAAAGAACATAAGCTTTTTTCCAAACATTTCGAGGTTAAATTGAACTTTTTCTAAGTATAGATGTAAAATGTTAAAGAAACTTACAGTTTGTATGTATCACAGTTGTCACAAATAATTATCAAACTGTTTCAGCTTTAGAAGATTTCCTGTATAATCTAACATCAATTGCAACTGCTTTATATGACCAAGGTAAGCTTTAATGGGGCTAAAAATTCTGTCAATTTTAACTTGACATGCTAAATAAGATGATTATCATCCAAACGTCTGTTATAACCTTGACTTTTGTATCCGAATTTCTAAAAATCCACACATCAAGTGCTTAAACAAAGGAAAAAAAAAAAAAATACAGCTGCAGAATGAATAGATGTGTTAAATGTTCAAGCACTATATTCAAAAACAATTTTGAAAAATAAGTCTTCCAAATGTGATCTGTCATGAGATTTCATTCTGAAACTTTATCCAAAACAGAAATTTTAAAGTGACTTTGTCGGTATGTATTTTGATTTTAAAAGGTTTAAAAGAATAATCAGGTTATATAGACTAAAATCAGACTGCACATATGTGCAGGCTGATCTTTGTCTATATATCTCTTTCCAAAGGAGGTATATTTTGGGATCAGAATGACAAGGGTCAATGAGTTAAAAGTGGACATTGTCTTTGTTTCAGGATGTGATTCCCTCCCTGTATTGATTGATGCAGTGATCAGTGTTCAAACCTGGATTAACCAAACACTGAATGATCACGGAGCTTTTACCCTGAGTGGTTTGTGGATGATTGTTGTGATTTCTGCCACACTGGTAATTGCAATTGTACTGTGTAAAGGTAAATGATTAATTTTTGGCCTCGTCTATCAAAACAAGAGCTCTGCTGCTGGTGTCATTATCCTCAGCTGCAGGTATATGTAGGAAATATGCCCCTGGGTTCATATTTGGGCTCTGAATGGCTCCCCCATCCCCTATTTTTCATAGACATCAAGGAGGAAATCTTAAAAACTTGTTCTCTGAAACCAGAAGGCATGGACTTTTCATAATACATGCAGTTTCATTTAATTGAATCTCATCAAGTTTATTCATTACATGCTCCTATGTTCATATAAGGGCTTTGCCCAAGCATATCCTTTTTGCTCTTAGCTGATCGATGGTATTGTTCTTAGGTAGAAATAATCTCCTTGTTGACATCTGCCTATTTAATTAATGTGATGTCCAAGGGATCAAATTGACTCAGGTGAGCTATCAAGGACCATCATGGTCCTCTTGTTGAGTTATTTCCCTTTGTTGTTTTTACCACTTGTAGATAGAGCAGAGTAACCGGTGTATCTTGTGACAATTTGCCACATTATTCAAATTTTGTTCTCTAGCTATTATCCGAGACTACAGATGTGTTATTGAAACAAATATTAAGATGACCAAAGGTCAAGGTTATTAGTTTAAATTGGAAAATGAACTGCTGTAGGTTTGACACTAGTTGTCCTTGGGCTACCATTCTTCCATTTGAGACTGTGAGTGACATTTCCAACAATTTGGAATGTGTGTAAGATGTAAATTTTGAGCTGCATACACAGTCACAAACTTAATATATAGTTACCTCAGATTCTCTACAGATACTTTGAGACCAAGTCTATCTACTAAGCGCATAATGAAGACTCTAGACAGACTGTGCAGATGCACAGGCTGGTCAGTGTCTTTGTTTTGCACATATATGAAATTGTTGGAAATCTCACGAACAGGCTCATTTTTCTTTCAGTGAAATCAAGATTAAGTGTAAACCATGGTGGATGGGATGAAGACTGCTTGGTATCTATCTGTGATCTTGCTAAGGTAAATAAAATGTCTTTACAGGGTTTGACACTAACCTCATTTCCCTATAGGCCATCAGGACCAATTTGGTAAAACTTTCACTTGTCGTCCTCTCGGAGTACAGGTCCTTCAGATCTTACTTAGCTCTTGAGTAATTTGAACCCACTGTGTTACTCAAGTAAAAAGTATAGTGTTGTACATGAAGTAAATCTAGACATGAGGAAAACAGTGTAGAATAAGAAGAAACTGCTTGAAACAAGCAAATTCTTCTTTTCCCACAGAGTTTTCCCTACATCTTATGAGGTGTATAGCCTACTTAGGACTTGGGATGCAACTTGCACAATTTTCAAGAACTGAGGTCACTGACTGATAAAAACCTCAAAAAGTCCTACCCAAAAATTACAGGCCTTGGGCCTGAGGACTAGTGTTAGTGTTGACTCCTGCTTTAAAAAGACCACTATAAACAATATACATTTCCTTCTCAGTGTCTTGAAATAATGAAGGCCTTCAAAGGGAAACTATAAATTCTTTATATTGCTTGAAAAACCTTTCGTAGTCTTTACTTTTGTGAGATAACCTTTAAATTTGATGATCAAATTCCAAATAAGAACTTAAGGAAGCTAATGCTCTGCATTTTCTCACTATTTAACTTTTCTTTAAATCTG
The DNA here is from genome assembly GCA_948146395.1 of Fragum whitleyi. Classification (NCBI taxonomy): domain Eukaryota; kingdom Metazoa; phylum Mollusca; class Bivalvia; order Cardiida; family Cardiidae; genus Fragum; species Fragum whitleyi. The sequence goes on along the minus strand of OX411556.1, from coordinate 28,647,292 downwards.
ATTTTTTTACATAGAACTAAATATTTTGTTCAGATTTTTGAAAAGAAAAAAATGGTGTCACTGTGTTAGGTTATTTCTCAGAGCCCTTCAAAAAAGGAACCAAAAATATTAAGTGCCCTGGAATTCTTACCTTTGAAAATTTCTTTGAAAATTTCAAACTTGAAGTTATTATTTTTGGTCATCTTATATGCAGTTCTATAAAACATAGTTTGAATTTGGCCTCATACTCTTACAAACGATCACCCAAATGCAAACCCTTTTTCAATGGCATAAAAGTCAAAAAGGATGAGCAGATGTCCTTAAGCAACAAGGTTGTTCTTAAAGATTCTGTATTCATCCTCTTCTTACTTGAGAATTGGATAAATTATTACTGAAACTTAAAAGAACAAAACTAGGTCCTTAATCTTGTATGGGACAGTAGGTAACATTAAGGCCAGAAACTGTAAATTTGTGCATTTGATTATCTTAACCCTTGTCATGCTGAATAAAAAAGCTCGGCAAAATTATATATAAATCACAGCGCTGAAAGCTCTGTATTTCCTAATTGTGAGTCAGCATTTGATTTTGAAAATATAATTTCTGAAACTTTTCTGGTCAAAAAAGGAAAATCAGGTTGTATGGACTAAGATCAGACTGCACATATGTGCAGGCTGATGTTTGTTCATACTTCCTGCCAAAGCAGGAATATTCCGGGATCAGCATGACAAGGGTTAAGGTGACTGCTACTGGGGTACTGGTCTTTATTACCTAAACAATAAAACTTCATGTAACCCCTAGCACTTAGCAAGTACCAAAAGGCATTTGAATCTAAGCTACTATTCATAATGGATTATTTAACAATAACAACAATCAATGTAAAGTTTTCATAGTTGATAAAGATCGAGTTAGCTGTTTGCATCACATAAGATTTTAAGGCTCTGTTATTTTGGTCAAATTCATTAAGTTTAACCAATTTTGTGATATATAATACCAAATATCATTGAATATTACCATTTTGAAATTTGGAAAGGAAATCTATAATTACACAAGGGATATTCTGTCACTTCAGCAGAACTATCATGTCGTTGTAGTAGAGGTTACCAGTTAATATTGCCTTCACAGAGCATTCACTTCTGTTAGTCAACTACTTTTATTACGTTACCATTAGAAAAAGAATATGTAACCTTTGTTCACTGAGACATGATTTCTATAAATACTTATTAAATTCTCATGCCATTTTTAGAAATGTATTAAACAGGTAAAAACAACACCTTAAAATAGTTATAATTTAAGCTTCCAAATGAGACCTCCAAGATGCTTTAACACCCTCATGCTTGGGTGTTTAACCATTTTTTAGGTCTCTGCAAATGTAAACACCCTAAAAAATGTGAATTTACCCTATAGCATAGAGTATATTGAAAGCTCACAAGCCTAGTAAGCACAATTTTGTTGATAACCAATCCTTAGGTAGTAAAGTTTAAGCCTTCCTATTGCTTTCAATCTTTGAATTTGTTAGTTTTACTGTTCTGCAACAAAAAAGCCAAGTGCCAGTGCTAAGCACAGAAGTTCGAGGTGTATCAAGCCATTACCATATTCAGGGGTGTGGAAATACAACTTTTCTCCACTTGATTTTCTACCGTCCAAGATCAAAATGAACTTGCCCACAAATAAATGTATTAATAAATGTTGAGAAAACATTGTTTGTTTTTAATGAAGAAAATATTGATTTTATTAAAGAAAATGCTGTAACCCAGCATTTTCTTCATTGAAGACAATGTTTTCTCCCCTTAGATACAAACAATAGGATGACTTTTTCACCTAGATCTTTTTAGTATTGTATCAAGATTTGCTCTGGTATTTACTTGTCCAAAGACAAGTGGCCTAGAAAACTGTACTTGCCACAAGTGGAAAAGCCTGTGTCAGAAAAGTTGGGCATGGGAATTCGGTTTTCACCTAGATTTGCTTGTCTGTTGGCCGGTCTCCCTGCCGCCTGCTTGTCTGTCAATCTGTAGCTTTTTAGTGTCCGCTCAATTTCTCAGTAACTAATTGATGGATTTCATTCAAACTTTACAGATGTGATCAGTATCAAGCAGAGATGTAGGAGTCTTATTTTGATTATTATCCATTAAACTTTTGACAGAGTTACCACTCATTGGAAGATAATGGCATTTCGCTATGGACAAGCACTTGTCAGGGGTATTAGTCTACTTTGCTACAAATTAAGTTCACTTTCAAAGGACCTGTGGCTGAGCCTGTCAGCCACTTGCACTTTCTAATTGTTACAAATTTGAAATGATGTTATGAACTTTTTCAGACAGCATTTACTGCAGGTCAAACAGACAGAGTTACAAATCTTGCAGACAAACACAATGTGGATATAAATTGCCAACTGCCTTCCAATGGACTCTCTGTTTTTCTGGTCAGTATAGATGTTGTGGTACTTTGGTATCATGTATTAGTTTTTTGCATGGAGCCTAATTAATAAGTTGCTGCATTTACCGTTGAGGTAATGCATCTATTTTGAATATGACTGGAAATTCTCTGACAGATACTGGTACCTGGTAGTTTATATATTTACATTAATATGTTAACTCAAATACCCTGTAACTTATTAACTTATATTACGTCAGGGCTAATCCAGTTGTTCTGCAAGGTTAAAAAAGTAGAATATTAAAATGTAACCATCATACTGATGAATTATGTTGTTTAAAATGAAGAATTTGTTAATAATTTGGTTGCATTTTTAATTAAATCCAATGACTTCTATTCATTTGGAAATACTTTCTATCACAGAAAAAAATTATAACAGATTATCCCAACTCTGTTTTGTCTGCTGAAAAGTCCAACAATAGTGTATATATTTTTAGTTCAGCTCTTTCCAGAGAAAACCCAAGGTATTTCTATAGCCTTGGTTTTGTTGTCATAGTTGTTGTCGTCATCATGTGAAAAATGACATTTTGTGATATCTGGTTCTAGTGAAGGAATTCAATTGAACTTGGCACACATGTTCACTATCAAGAGGAACCTATACAATTAAGGGGAATAAATAATTTTGAGCAAATTATGTCCCTTTTTATCCACTATTAAGCATCCAACAGCCGAGCTTAGGCACCTGTATCTTTTTATAAGTGACCATTTGATTGTTATAACAATAACTATAGTCAATAATAAAAAAAAAAAAACATGAAAAATGATGATATCCATAATAACATCCACACAATCTTTAATGGTAATGATACAGTTATATACATTTACACTTTTGGATTAACCTTTGTCATGCTAAAAAAATCTTGACAGTATTGTCTTTAAACAATTTTCAGCACTGATTGCATGCTTGCAGGCTGATCTTTGTTCATACCTCCTGCCAAAGCAGTTCAGCCTGGCAATGATTATTTTTTTCCAAAATTTCTATCTCTCAACAGAGCTCCTGTCTTACTGGAAATAAAAGGCTCATTAACCACATGCTTTCTAAAGGTAATTCTCCTTTATGTCTCTTGAGTATGTATGCTTTAGGTTAGCATTTGTTATCATTCTCTGTTTGTAGTATCAGTAGAGTAGAAAATTTTTTATGGTAAACAGCCTTGGCCTATTAGGTGCCAGAGTTTTGAAACACACCCAGTTTAAGGATCTATGGGGGCGAAAGTAGATAAAAAAGAGAAGCTAAATTTCTGTAACTTCACTTCTTTCCTTCTTAACTACAAGACTTATGATATTTATATTTACTTTGAAATACAAACAATTATTCCAAACCAGTTATGTTAAATCCCTTCCTCTTTGAGTTGATCCAAGTAAAGGTAGTGGAACCATAATAGTTCCAAAACATTTCCGTATATATGATCTTTTACAATGTTGACCGAGGTTTCCTTATGAAAATCATTAGGAAACTGGGTTAAAACTGTTAAAGTTCATGACTTCGAAAACGTTGCGGATGTATAAGGGGTCCACTATAGTAATAACCCAGGGCACACACTCCTCTTGTATGTTTCAGGGGGTAATATCAAGAGTAAAACAAGGTTTCTTAATAATTTTCATTAGGAAACCTCAGTCAACATTGTGGACATTTATGCTTTCCGAAATGTTGTGGAACTACTGTGGTTCCACTACCTAAAGCGTATAAGGGGGCCAAAGTACTGATAAAAAAGAGAAGCTAAATTTCAGTAAATTCATTTCATTCCTTCTTAACTACAAGACTTATGATATTTATATTCACTCTGATGTGACTTCCAAGATGTTGCAGATCTATTACAGGTCCACTACCTTAATGACCTGGAGCCAACACTCCTCTTGTTGCATGTTTCAGGGGGTAATATCAAGAGTAGAACTAATGCTGGAGACAGCTGTCTTTATCTGGCCACCTATGCTGTGATAAACCATGGATATAGTGACCATACAGTACTAGAGGACTTGATTTTAGCTGGTATGGTCAGCTTTGCATTCAGGATGACAAAATGGTGCACACTTGCATGCAGAGTGGGCATAAATTGCCAACAGATCACTTTGTTTTTTCATCCTGAACGCAGGGTCTCTCACTTTAAATAAACTCATTTTCTATATACCGTATTTCTCCCAATAAATGCTCCTGGGAGCTGTACATAACATGGTCAGGGAGCTTTTATTTAGTTTTGCATTTTCTTGATAAAAAAAATCATTAAATATGTGTCTTTAGGTCCTTTTCCCTTTAATTTGAGGTAAATTTCATCTAAACAATCATGATTGTTTAAAGGAAATTCACATCAAATTGGAAATGAAGTCTTAACAGTTCTTAAAATTCAGGTATTTTTAGTGGGGATTTCTTAGTAAATAATGTAGGGGTGCTTCTATTAGGGAGGGAGCTATTATTAGGGGAAATACAGTACTTACAGTCTTATCCTACTGAATTCATATACAGTCATTTTTCTGACATTTCAACCAGGCAAGGGCTCCATTTGTTCCATCAATGGTTAAGTAGAAACTTTGAAAGCATGTTATGGCTAAGATCAGATTCGTATTCAGTTTATGGGTCTTACAATCTGCCTGTCCATATGTGTACTTAACTTGATATTTGATTATTTTAAAGCAGGGGAAATGGGAAACACAGGTTTTCTTCACTTGTCCAGGGACATGTAAAATATGATTCTCTACTTGTCAAGAAACTAAAGGAATTAGTTTGCGGAAAAAATGCTTGATCCTAGAATTATTTAGAGGGTCTTGCCCCTTGCAAAGGTATTTGCTGTGTTGAGAATGGTTAAGACCAGATTTTTTTCCCGCGTCCAGGGACATGTAAAATATATTTTTCTACCTATCCAGGACCTAAAGGAATTAGTTTGTGGAAAAATTACATGTATTAATTTTGAGAAAACATTGCTTTTAATGAAATAAAATGCTAGATCCCATAGTTTTCTTTATCAAAAACAAAATTTCCACCCTATAATATGAACATGAGGATTTACAACATAGATCTGTAAGGTACCATTCAAGAATTTCCTCTGCTATTTACTTGTACAAGGATAAGTGCCCTAGAAAAATGTACTTATCTCCAAGTAAAATCAAAGTGCTGTCAGCACTGTAAATCGGACATCATTGAGAGGCTGGGATAGTGCAATAGTTCGCCAATCAAAAGGGCTCAAATTTGGACAATAAAAGTTGGTAAAAATATTTGCCCAATTTGTGAGTTTTTTGTCTTAACACTTCATCTTTTCGAGGACATCGCCAGCTCATCCAACCTCGTGGGTCCGATTTTGAAAGTTTGCTGATTCGATAGCCCTCTGCTAGTCTAAAATATTTCTTAGCAGATTTTTCTACGTTGTTATAATAAGCACACGCCAAGCTAAAAGCTTGTCTGTTAATATTATTCCTCTCTCTAGAGTTTAAAAGCCTGATTAGCAACAAAACATTTTTCATTAAACTATTTACAATTTTGATTACCAACATGTTTGTTTTTCAAGCATTGGGTTTTCCCAAATACTATAAATGCATTTTCCCTCAAGAAACACGTGAAATCGGCAACTATGCTATTTATATCTTTGGTTTCTGACCAATCGATTAAATCTAGCAGCACTCTATGATTATTCATGAGTTATTCTAAAAATAGATCGCTCTTACTGCTATCCTATATCAGTTTATCGTATGTTTTTGTCGGTTTATTTGTTGTTGAATAATTTTCTTCATACTCAAATTTGAATTTATTGTAAATAGGATTGGAGCGTGATCAGAGTGCTCATTGAAATCAAATATTTCAAACTTACAAAATTATTTCTATTTGTTAACACATAGTCAACAGTACTCATTCCACCAGTAGACTTCCCACGCTCCCTGTCAGAGTGCAGACGACCATTGACCAATGACATACAACTTAATTGACACATTTCGAGCACGTGGTGTGAATTTACGCGTGGGTTTCGACCGAGTGATAATCATAACAGAATTTGATTGGTTGTCAGCCCTACAATTGGTAAATGACCGTTCGAGAAAAAAATCAGAGTAGTAATATTGTAAGTGCTACAAATTTATTTTACAGTTAACCTATTGTACGTTTCAACTCCTTTACTCAACCGAAAATCTTGTTATAAACACTGAAAATACTAACTGGTAATTACTAAAAGCGAAAATTACATCAAATTTTGTATTAGCATCTTCTCTATTTGTCGAAAAGTAAATAAGATAAAAACAAAGTTTGTAGATTGTGACTGAAAAGGCCGTTTCTTCGGTGTTTGAAAACACATTATTTGGTTTGAACACATTGCTCAGAAGATAAAGGTAAAAATGTACTGGGTCAAACAGAGTGGATTTCTGGAAACCGGTATAAATCTCCGATTTAAAAACCCATTCCAGACAAGTTGGGCATGGGAATTCCACAACCCTGGTTAAATTTAACCCATTCAAGACAGGTATAAAGTGCTTTAATTTGGCATAGTGATAGATCCACATTTTTGTACATCTGCAGAATGAAGTTTAAACCTTGAAAGTTATTTAAAACTATTCAAAATTTGCTGTTTAACTGTTTAACAGACATTAGTGTTTCAAAACATATTGTTGATTAGTACCCAGTTTTGTGTATTTATGTACAAATTTTCAAGTGAATTTTCAAAGTTCAGAGTTCTTCATTCTCAAGCTCAGACAACTGGTTATGGAGGTTTCAGAAATCCTGGATCTATCATTGACATGTATCTTCATATTCTGTGACTTTTTCAAACTCATATTTCTTAGCTAGGCTTTGATGTTTAAGCTATGGCTATGTCTCCTTGCACTGGGTAGAAATGGAATCGTAAAACTGCTGCTTAATTACAGTAATTAAGCAGCAGTTTTATGATTCCAATTCTACCCAGTGCAAGGGAACATAGCCATCAGGGTTTGACACTAACTACATTTTGCCACCAGCCTGAAGGACCTGTTAACCCTAAATATTACAGGTCTTCCCTGATAACAACAGGTCATGCATGAAAACTATGTTTGATTTTTAGAAATTTAAGGAATAAATTGAAATAAAAATATTGTTGAAAAAGAAGAAATAGCTTTTGGCAAACAATTTCTTCTTTATCTACAATGTTTTCCATTTTGGTAATGCAAATTTTAGTATTGGAAAGTGAAACTGGTTGGATTTAAAATAAGAAGTACTTCCATTAACTACAGGCCTGAAGGACCTGCACCATGGTAACTAGTTGCGATAACGTACCCCCATCCCTTTTGATAGTCTGATGTGGGGTGGGGTTAAGACGCGTTCCCTCTTTGTTCTATATTGCAGCGCCCGGAGTGATTCACTCCGGGCACCTTAAGGTCAATTTTTGGAATATGTGTTAATTCTTAAAACACCATTTACAATCTAAACCTACCTTGGTAGTTTATTTATAAGTCCCAATTAAAATTTATCGGTACAAATTTAAATATCCCAAGAATTTCACTTTTAATTAGTATCGTTGTCTGAAAATCGTACTTTTTCCCTTCAAAGTCAGCCATTTTGGTTTGATGTTATTGAAAGTCTCATGAGTTCTCCCGTTTCCCGCCAAAATTCAGCTAATGAAAAATCAGGTCACCATATTTGGGAGTCGTAGCATTTTTTGTAAACAAACTCGCTTTGATCATTATAAAAGATCAAAATTAAATGAAAAATTTTGTAAAGTCACTTAAATTGGTAAGGTAGTAGATAGATACAGGCTACTAGATGCTTCAAATTCGCAAAGATTTTGAAAGGTAGGTAAAAATAGCTACTATACTTTTTACCCAGCACCTGTTTTGACAACATGGAATTAGTAAACAAAGTGACGTCAAAATAAATCACATGATCAGCATAACTTTCATGGCCTCCAAACTTCGAAAATTTGAGCAATTGAAAAAGAAAACACTTTTTTAAGAAAAATATAAGTGATGTATCGGTTCCTGTAACATTATTTGCTTTCAAAAGTTAGGTAAGTATGACATTAGTTCTTAAATGACCTCTCAGTTTGAAAAATATAAACTTGATAACTGCAACAAAAAACAAATAGGGTGGAAATTGTAGCCCTCGGCCAGCAGCATATCAGAGAGAGGGGTACATTATTGCAGCTACATGGTAACATCTACCAGTCCTCCCTAAAATCCTAAGGTCTCAGACCCGAGGACTGGTATTTGTGTGGATCCCTTACCATAGCTTTACTTGTACATTGATTTTGATTTTTGAAGTACTTTCATATTTCTTGACTAGGGTGTGATGTTAACCAGGCCAACAACCATGGTTATGTCCCCTTACACAGAGCTGCAGGAGGAGGAAGGGTTGAAATTATTAAACTACTGCTTAAATATGGTAAAACTTTTTATGCCCCCGTATTGAGAGAACGGGGGCATATTGTTTTACTTATGTCCGTCTGTCTGTCTGTCCGTCCGTCTGTCTGTCCGTCTGACTGTCCATCCGTCTGTCCGAAAACTTAACCCGAAAACTTAACCTTTGCCTTTTTTCCAAAAGTATTTGACATACCAAGCTGTACACCAAAGTCAAGGTCATGTGACAAGGTCAAGGTCATCTGTCAAGGTCAAACTTTAAAAAAAAATGCTGTTCCGGGGGCATTCGTGTTTCACAAACACATCTTGTTTGTACACTAATTCTTGATAATAGTAATACTGTCAAACTTGCTCGAGCGACCACGACTATAAAGCGACCATTTGAATTAAGCGACCATTTTCCAAATCCCCTTTCTTTAAATAGAGATATCTTAAAAAGTAGAAATCACTGGTATAAGAATTCTTCTTCTAGAATCCTATGTTGTTAAAACTCTCCAGAATCGTCTCTATGAGACGATTCTATTGAGTTTTAACAGCATAGGATTATTGATAATTTCTCAATTATATACATTTTCAATCAAAATTATAATTCTTATTAAACAGTAAACAAACCGTGTATTCAACGATCATTCTCATAAAAGACTGCTTTGTGCCGGTCCCGTTTGTGGTCGCTTAATACAAGTTTTACTGTAGTCTCATTTCACCTTTTCATATACCAACAAATATGATGTCAGCTTCTCTGTTTGTCCATCTGTCTGTATGTCCAAATCTTTTAAACACAACTCCGCTTACAATTTCAGACAGATTGGGATGAATTTTCAAAGGTCATCTTCCTAGCCACCTGACCTTGAGCATATTGTCAGGGTTAACCTATACTATGTGAAAAGAATCTTTAAACCTTTGTATTTTATATCGATTGGGAAAGTTCTTACAACTTAGATCAATCCCTCTTGAATCTGCTTCCTGGAAAATTTAACAGAACTTGTGCCAAATGTGTCGGCCAATGAAAGAACCAAGGTCAATAGCTGCTTTCGGGATACGGACTAAGGGCCTTTGGGTTGATACTCTACCTCTAGATCACAGACACTCAGGTGCTCATGTTAAAAATGGACATGTCTTAAACATTTGTCATCTGTTAATTGATAAACAGCTACAATGTACTAATTTAAGACTTATCAAAATTCAAATAAGTCGCAATCAACATTTCTAAGAGTGTTTTGTTGAAAACAAAATAATGCAAATTATAGAAATCATCGCGATATAAAAAAAAACCCACTTGCATTTAAAAAATAATTCAAAATGCATTTTGCTGTCAACCCTAGGTGCAGGTGTTTGGCCTTTGGCCAAATATCAGTAAACTAATTGACGAAGGCCATTGGGCCACATTTCATTTTTCTCCCAGCATTTGTCATATGATATTTTGCCTAAGTTGGATTGGCAGCTTGTGGCTGATATGAAATGTTGTGGCATGAGAAACAATAGAAAACCATGGGTAGGTGCACCAGTCATTGAAATATAAGTGCAGTAATGTTTAAACGTGCCCTAAATTCCATACAATCAAACATGCCAAGTTTCAAGAACACATGATTTAATGCACAGTTGTGTCAAAAAAGATTCATGAATTTGATTGGTTAGAAAATATTTTTTATTTCTTAATGAAAACAATTTCGAGTACACACCTATTTTGAAAGCTTCTACGCAAAGTTTTACAAAAAAAAACTATTTCATAAAGGACAAATTGTTACATTCTTGCTTCATGCTATTAAATCATTAGCTACAATGCTAGAGTAGTGCTTGATTTCATGGTGGTATGAAACTTAAATCCAAATTAGACTTGTGTGTGATTCAGCTTTTCATTTGCATACAATATGATGGTTATAAGTTTCATACCTCCATGAAATCAATAAATACTGTCTTCATCTATTGAATAACTTGAATCTTATTTCAGGAGCCAGTCCCTATAAATGTAGTGTAGATGGAATATATCCTTTAGATATTGCTGTTAATAATGGTTTGTACCTGCTTACTTTCTAGCAATATTGTCTGTGTTAAAAAAAAATAAAATTGATTCACAAACAGACTAACAAATGCTGAAACATTTTTTCTGTAGGCTAATAACAGGTCATACTTAAAGCTTCATTCAAGCTTTGGGTGCCTTTGTACTACACTTTGGTTACAAATTGGTAAATTGACTTAATTGATTATTTTTTAAGGTGTTGGAGACAATAAGGTCAGTAATAATTTATTATAGACAATCTTTGATTTTAGAAAATTCAAAGGGAAATTGATAAATGATTATTCGGCAAATATCTAAATGTGCTCATGCTTTTTATACGCCGCCGGAGGCGGACGTATATTGGCGTCATCTTCTCCGTCTGTCCGTCCATCCGTCCGTCCGTCCATCCATCCGTCCGTACGTCCGTCCACTTTTCTTGTCAACGCAACTCCTCCTAAACTTCTGGCTGGATCTTCTTGAAACTTGGTCAATGTTATCACCTCAATTGGTAGATGTGCATGAAGGAAGGATTTTACGGTTCGTTGATTTTTGCCTGAGTTATGCCCCTTGATAACTTAGTCTCTGGGTCCAATTTTCTTGTCAACGCAACTCCTCCTAAGTTTCTGGCTGGATCTTCTTGAAACTTGGTCAATATTATCACCTCAATTGGTAGATGTGCATGAAGGAAGGATTTTATGGTTCGTTGATTTTTGCCTGAGTTATGCCCCTTGATAACTTAGTCTCTGGGTCCAATTAAAAAAAAAAAAAAAAAAGAAAAAAAAATTTTCTTTAAACAAAATTTGAATTTCATAATGATGAAGGGTAAAGCTGTGTAATACTAGGAAAACAAATCCCCCTTTTTATGTGTTTGAACCCCCTCTACAGAAATCATGGATCTGCCATGGCATTGGTCACATATATGTGGTTTTTAATATTGATATCAAAGTGAGGCAAATCTGCCAAGGTCAAGTATTCAAACTCACCTTTCACCTATCAAAAAATGAAATTAGGAATATTCGCCATAATTTCCGATACTTAGTGCTTAGGTGTTCATATATTTGTTGCCTTTACATTAAGACATTATTGTCTGTACCAACTGGAAAGTCATCTTCCTAGGTTAAGCTCACTAATTTACTTATCAAGATTATATCTTCCAAAAATAACTTTGAATGCTTTTTGCTTAGATATTTATATCTATGTTCAGGGTTTTTAATCATATTAAATTTAATGCCAACTTACTTCATTCTTCTACCATGAACCACAGAAAGATTTTTTCTGAATCTGCATATGCAATGAATATAATCTGTCATATGTGATTAGTAGATGGCTAAGTGGGAAACAGATGTAACTCACAACAAATATATAAGGAGTTACAATTGTTTTGCACTGAGCCATCAATATTGTATTGCAGGTCATCTTGAGGCAGCCAGTCTGTTACAGATTCGAGTCTACAACCCCCATGTCTGGGATGTGATCGATCCACACACACCACCTCACATCAAGCTGGGTCTACAGAGCCCCAAAAAACACCATCTTATTGAATCATCAAGACAAATCTCTTCCCCTGCCTTGAAAACAATTTTGTAATCCATTTCAGGTTTTGAGGAATTTGACCTGTCACACAAAAAGGAACCATCTGGGCAGGGCATAAAGTTTCCATCCTAGTCAGACTGTGCAGATTGTGCAGACTGACTAGGGTCGGAACTTTTTGCACTTTGCATATTTTCTAAGTATATGACTTCCACTACCTAATGAATTCTTTTTTAATTTTTTACATGATTTTTCTTTATTTATAATCATTTCAAAACAAGCATATTAGTTATTTTCCACCATAATTTTCGCCCATCAAGGCACTGTTAGGATTTCATCATTTTCAAATTATAATATGGAATTGATCAGATCTTTTGATACGTCTTGCTTGAACAACCTTATTCAATATAGATTTGTTAAGAAATTTTCACCTATTGAAGAATTAATAGCTATTTTTGGCTTTTTAAGCTGCAACTCAAAAATACACTTTAAAAGTTGTGTAAGAACTCAGTCATCTTAAATCATAGATAATGTAAAAAAAAAACCCAGCTCATGAATCTAAAATTGTTCTGTATGTTCTTTAAATGAAATTTTTGGCGCATGTGGGCCTCATTCCATAATCCGATAATTACAGTTTTTTGTCCTATCAGTAGACTGGTCCCGCTGTCGACTATCATAAAAACGTCAGTAGGACTAGTCTTTCCGACCAGCTGGTTTTGTCATTGGACAGGACAAAGCCCAAGTCCACCCAGCTGTAAAAATGGATAGTAGTGGTTAAAATCCACTGCCTTTTTCTTTAGTGCATGATAAAATCTCAAAAGATTTATGACTTAAATGGAAATAAGAATTCAGCGTTTTTCGTGTTATCCTCATAGTAATTAGATAATTTTTATACCCTGCTGGAGGCGGACGTATATTGGCATCATCTTCTCTGTCTGTCCGTCCATCCGTCCGTAAGTCTGTCCACTTTTCTTGTCAAGCCAACTCCTCCTAAGTTTCTGGCTGGATCTTCTTGAAATGTGGTCAATGTTATCACCTCAATTGGTAGATGTGCATGAAGGAAGGATTTTATGTTTCGTTGATTTTTGCCTGCGTTATGCCCCTTAAAAACTTAGTCTCTGGGGCTTGCTGCCTCAGTTTTTTCTTGTCAACGTAACTCCTCCTAAGTTTCTGGCTGGGTCTTCTTGAAATGTGGTCAATGTTATCACCTCAATTGGTAGATGTGCATGAAGGAAGGATTTTATGTTTCGTTGATTTTTGCCTGAGTTATGCCCCTTAATAACTTAGTCTCTGGGGCTTATTGAAATTGCAGCCTTGTGAATGCAACTCTTCTTAAGTCTCTGGCTGGATCTAAATGAAACTTGGTGGATGTTATAACCGAAATTGGTAGATGAGCATGAAGGAAGGATTTCATGGCTCATTTATTTCCCTGAATTATGCCCCCTTAAAACTTAGTATCTGGGGATTATTGAAATTGCAGCCTTTTGAACACAACTCCTCCTTACTTTTTGTCTTTATTTAAATGAAACTTGGTCAATGTCATCAGCATAATTTGTAATTGTACATGGATCAAGGATTTTATGGCTCATCTATTTCCCTGAATTATGACCCCTTAAAACTTAGTGTCTGGGGCTTTTTGAAATTGCATCCTTGAGAAGGCAACTCCTCCTAACTTTTTGTCTTGATTTAAATGAAACTTCGTCATTTTGAATTTGGTTCTGTCAAAATAAGTAGTGTCTACAATTATTTCTGTGAAACAGCACAAAGTGGCGGCGTATTTTGTGACTATGGCACTCTTGTTTTGATTTTTCTCTTGAAATTTCCAAACATGTACATCCAGACTGTGATACTTACAATTTCTGTGATAAAAGTGTCTCATGTTGATATTTTATGTTTTCATACTTATTGCATTAAAACAACTTGTCTAATTGTTCAAGAATTCTGTGATATGTTTGTTCTTAATTGCTTTGTGGTGGAATACTGAGATTCCATTGTGAATTAACCCTTAATAAACTTAATAAAAAGAATTATACTATTAAAAATAAAGAATCACTCTTTTAAAATATTCAGCCCGGCTTTTGTTAATTGATTATGCTGCTGCCCAATTTTATTTCTATGCACTGACTAAGAAGTGACCTAGAGGATATAATCCTGAAATAAAGATACCCCCCTCTTTACAGACAATATTGGGCAAGCGGCCTATTTATTAATTGAGCATACATAGAAAACACTGACCAGCCTGAGCATCTGCACAGTCTGACCAGAGTCTTCACTATATGCATTTAGTAGATAGATAAGGTCTTAAAGTACTTGTACACCATCCGGTAACATTACGTTACAGTTGGTGGCTATTTACACTGCTCAATGTTTGCACCTTACTCACATTTCATATGTCACGCACAGGCTAAATTTTATGAAGCAATGTACCGGTAAATCAGTAGCCCCTGTGCAAACTCTCTAAAACAGAGTTCAATTTTAGTCTACCCTTCTCCGAATGTTAATTTTTTCCAACTCGTTATTGATGTGCACAAAGCTTTTGCAGATTGTATAGCCTAAGATCAGCATGCATATGGGGTGCAGTCTGATCCTAGCCTACACTGTTTGCTTTCTTCTTGATTGATATATTTGTGACCTGTCATGCAAAAAGGGACCATCTTGGAACTTATTAAAATGAATATTTGAAAAAGAGACTCGGTCCAGCATATATCAACCAGAGGTCGCATTTCAAAAATTGCACCTTCTCTGAAAGGTAGATTGATCATTCAAGGTACAGAAAAAGGCACATTGGGAAAAGTTTCGACCCTAGTCAGTCTGCACAGTACATGCATTTCCTGGTGAAAAAAAAATTGTCAAAATAGGCAAAAGAAAGCGATACGCAAGCGTTCCTCAAGTTGAAACATGGACTCTAAATAGGTATATTTAGGGTCCCTGGTTAAGACAACTGTGTTTTTTTTTTGGGGGGGGGGGGGGGGGAGGGGGCATTGTGGTTGCTTAACCCCTTTTTACACAATCTAATTTTAAGTTTAACAACCATGAAGAAAGGGACTTTGGAAAATATTGTATGAAAATAAGAAATTGTTTCTTACGAGTGTCTTGTCTTTTCAGCTTAATCTTGAATTAGTCAGGTGAGCGATGTAGGTCCATGTTGGTCCTCTTTTTTTGTTCGAATTTGAATATCGTCACCACTATCTTTTTTATATACTTACTTCCGGGATGTCGACTTCTTTCTCATGCGACGTGTCTAAACACTTACTCTGCTGAGTTGAAATTTTATTCCAAATAAATGGCCAGTTTCTGGTTTTAGATGACACTTAAACCAGTCCCGGCCCAAGTTTTTCCAACAATAATAACCCTTTCCTGTTTTACAAAATTTTAGACCTGTCCAAATTCAATGGTTTTGCAGACGAAAATTTAAAGTGGATTTAATTTGAAAAAAAAAAAAAAAAAAAAAAAAAAAAAAAAAAAAAAAAAACCATTCAGTAGGGTAGAAAAGAGTGTGGAAAAAGAGGAAATTGCTTGTCAGAAGCAATTTCTTCTTTTTCTACAATGTTTTCTCAATTACAAAGTCTTAGGGACGTAAAAACCAGGGATTGGACAGGAAAGGTTTAAGGGAGAAATAATTAAGGCAGTGTAGGGTTAGATCAGACCAGGGACTCTCAATATACATGTATATTTAGGATCCGTGATCAGACTCCACGCTAGTGCAGGCTGATCTGAGTCTTTATCTGTCTGTCAAAATTTTGTGTACAGTAGAAATATTCTGTGAACAGCATGAGGGAGATAAACATTTAGATTGTGTGAAGGGGCTGTCAGATTTGATCATTTGACCTTTTGAGTGTGGATTGGCCTAATATCATACATAACGAGACAGGTTGTACGGGCCTGCTGAATATATCGAACCCGGATGACGGATGTGTTTAACGCCCCACTGCTTTTTTTGCGGCTTTAAATAATAATATTGTCATACCGGATAAGTTAGACCCGTGAGCAGACGATAATATTTTAGACTGGTCCAAAACCAAAAAAGTTGAGGACGACAATTTCGAAAAGATGTAATATTTTTTTTCGTCCTCTCGCAGTGATTGGAAAAGATAGAAGGAAATGAAGAAGTTACTTCTCATAAATGTAGTCGGGTTGAGCATAAGGGGTGTTTGTACAGTCCTGCCGTAAAAGCGTTTTTATAGAGACGTGGTAGAGCTTTGGAATGTAGAGGTTCCTGGTTCGAATCTCGACGGGATCGAATATTTATTTCCGAGTTTAATGAGCTACGTCTTCATTCTTCACAACCGTTTTCTCCGTGGTTAAACTTTAGACAGGGACTCTCCATGTACATTTATATTTAGGGTCCGTGACTTAAAACCCACATACCGGCACACACAAGAGTGAGGCTAATTTTTAATGGAATATATCATTTGTGTTTTAAAAAATCCAGATCCAGAAATTCTGTAAGGAAGTTCGAACACACAAAAGGGTGTCGGTAATCCTATGATTACAATAGTGAAATTGAATTTCTGCATGAAAATGAAATAATTAGGCTACGAATGGGGTTCGTTTGACCCCCCTCCCCCCGAACCAACCTTGATCCGCAACTGAAGATTTAAACGCATTCTTGACATCATTCAATTAAATACAAGGTTTTTTTTCTTGTCAGGAAAAAAAAAATATTGTGGGAATGTTGTCGTGTCGAACAAATACAAACAGTAGTCTTATCTTTTTGATGATCATGTTGATTAGATTCCAGAAACATTCTTCTTTTCCAGATTTTGTATTGAAATTTCGTATTGTGTATTTATGAAAAAATCAACTGTAGTTGATCAATGCTGATCTAGGTTTTTTTCGCTAGTATTTTTTCAAGCAAATTATAAATTAATGGTGGCTAAATAACACGCTTAATATTATTGATATTCAAAATAAATCAAGAACTTGAATTTTGAGCATTTCTAGCCTTTGAAATTGTAATCTTTTTTATCCCCCAGAAACGGTCTAATATTGTAACTTGAAACGATCGCCAAATACGTGTAAATCGTCGATATGAAACAAAAAACGCAACTAAAGAAAAGCTGCAGTTACGACGTTATATCGCTCGGTGTATAAAAAAGTACAGAAAATTTGAAAAGTTTTTTGCTCGATAGGAAAAGAAATTCGACAACGCGGGAAATAGTTTTCCACTACAACCTCTTTAACCCTTTGCTGTTTAATCCCTGCTTTATACGTGCCTGTCATTTTATGATTGAGAAAACATTGTGAAAAAAGAAGAAATTGCTTCTGACAATCAATTTCTTCTTTTTCCACTCTATTTTCTACCCTACTGAATGGTTATTTTTCAAATTAATTGCACTTTCAATTTTCGTCTGCAAAACCTTTGAATTTGGACAGGTCAAAATTTAGTATAAACAGTAAAGGGTTAATCCGGATAAAAATGATATTAGACCGGTTCATTTCACACAAACCGTGGTAAGGGTTACTGGTTGATCTAAAAATAGCACAGAGTGCAACTATACACATTTGGAGCAGACGGATTATAAACCGGGGCAAATTTACACCCTGCGTTTTGCGCTTATCGTGTGTGAATGGGTGACCAATATGGAATGGAAATACATTAACTAGTTATTGGAAGTAAAGTACAATCGTAGCGTATGTAAATTTACCTGCTTACCTACTTTAAATCGTGGCAAATATACTCATGGTGCAAAAACTTTGATAACTTGGAGAAGTTTTACCTCTCGCGTGGTTGTGTGTATTCGTGAACCACTCCCGTCTTATGTATCGGTATTTTAGCTGGGCAGATAAATCACTGCAGCTAGCCGACGCAAATACATCGTCTGCTGATTGGCGTTTGAAAGGGAAATTTGGACACATTTCTCCAGATTTTGGTGATAAAAGTTACGAAAATTGTCAACAACATTAACTTTGTACACATGATTAAAGGACATTTAAATATCATAACCATTCGACCTTGAAGTGATTTATTATCTGGGGGGAAATATCTTTCTGAATGCGTTTTATCGAACTTTTGAAAACATCAGGTTGTTGAACACTTTATCAACTTTCACTCCACTTTGAATCTCCGAACAAATATTTTTGAGATTAAAAACGTATACTAAACAATGGAAAATCAAAGCGCCGACAGCCCCGTACGAAGTATAGCTGAAAACAATAATGATATTAAAGATGGCGTATCTTCAGAAACGAATTTCCCAAAAGAGGACGGAATTACAAATATTATTGGACAAAACATAGAAAACAGTGCAATACGCAACGAATTATCTGAAAACAAAGGAGGGGACAAACTAATAAGTAACGCCGAATCTTCCTCAAACCCACTATCAGTTAATGAATCTTTAAATAAAGCTGATAAATCTGAAGCGATCATGGGACATACGCTGTCTGACACTGACATTACTGGTTCTGTGACAGTAGATTCGTCTATAAAATCAGAAACTTTTGGCGAAATATTGGCAACATCTGTGCAAGATGTCTCACAATCGAGCATTCCAGCTAACTCAATGATTTCCGCTACAAGTAGCCAGGAAGCACGTGTCCAACCAGATATTGACACGAACAGCAATCTAAGCGCCGCTTCGGACAATATCATGGAAATAACTTTTACGACTGATGAAGCGAATGAACAATCGCAAAACTTCACCGAACAATCTCCTGTTCTGGACAGCAGTGTTGTAGCTGGCTCTGGAGTAAAACTTGGTCAGAAGAGGAAAACGAAACGACGTGGAACAGCCTGGACTGACGACGAAACGGATTTTCTAATGGAGGTTTGGGCTCGAAACGCGACAAGCAGAGAAGAATATGCTCACAACACACCGGTATACAGACTGATATCAAAGGCAATGATAGAGAAAGGGTACGATAAGTCGTGGGAGCAATGTAAAACTAGAATTCACACTTTGAAGCGGGCATATAAAATTACTCAAGATGAAGTGAACGAAGGGAGAATGAACATCATTTATTGTAAACATTTTGATAAATTACGAATCATCATGGGAGACGATCCTGTAACACCACCTAATGTACTCGCGGATAGTTTGGCGTTAAAACGAATTGAGAAAGAAACAAACCCTAATTATGTGCAGAACTCACAAGATCAATCAACGCCAACACATGCTCCTAAACGTAAACTTGGTGCTAATAGTAAATCAGCTAAACGTTTAAAAATGGCATCAGACAAGGCTCAAACATCCCCACTTTTGTTCAACTCTTTGCAAGCAGATTTTCAACCTAATATCAATTCGTACTCAACCAGCGGGATTGGTTGGGCCCCCACTGTTAACACACTGCCAACAGTGCCATCCACGGTGACCGCGCTGCTATCTTCATCACAACAAAACAACGTCATTACACAAGATGGCTTCCAGATGCCTCCTCCTCCGCCTTATCAACCGCCGCCATCTTTCTCATCGAACAAACCTGCTGTGTCTAAACAGTCACGTCCACAGCTGCAAGAGATTAATAATAACATTACAATTAAAACAGAAAGTGCGGACGATGCTTTGAAAGCGAATTATACCACGTCTATGGTCAATATGAGCACTTTCCAATCAAATATTGTACCAACAAATCCGGTGCCGATTACAAAATCAACAAAGAGTGCACTTCAACAGAAGAAAGAGGAATTAGAAAAGTTGAAGCTCGATTTGGAAATGAGAAAATTGGACATGGAGAGAAACAAACTGGAAATGGAGGAGCGACAACGCCGCGAGGAGAGGGATCATCAGTATAGAATGATGCAGTTGTTGTTGTTCGGACTCGGTCAACAGAATGCCGGGAACGGTGTGGGTCACGTGACTGACCAAGACCTCTGCCACGTGTCCAGTACCACCACGTTAACACGTGCTATAGAAAATGGTCTCCTTCCAGGGGGAAGTTTACGGGCGAACGAAAAAGGGCTGTCTTTTAGTGAGATCTGAAATGAATAACTCTAGAGATGAAAAGATTTTTTTCCATGAAGGTATGGAACAAAAATACTTATCGCAGATTTGTCTTTTCGTTTCATACCTCAATGAAATCAAGAAGTAGTGTCTTCATTTCCTATAATCCATTTAAACTCAAAAATATGAAACCAATTGTTCATCCAATTGTAACCTCATAAAAAATCGCCGTTTCCAACAATCAGATTGAAACTTGTTTGCTGCAGTTACGAAATTTTAGTCACCAAATTTCGCCATATTATATAACATTTCAGATTGTACATGGTTGTCATAATCACACAATTTCTTATTTTTTTACTCAACCGAAGAAAGAAAAATCTGAAAACATATTGGAAAATGGATACATCGCTTATTACAAGCAATTTCTTCATTTTCTACAATATTTTCTTCCTAAAAGACATTTTTCTATAAAGAAATTACACCAACCGAAAATTGTCGCTTGCAATTTCTCAGTTGATAAATCATATCTGCTGGTAGCAGCTTAAGGACGGGAGAGAAAAGATGAGAAATCAGGGTCTGACATTATCAGTTGACAATCTAATCTAAATGCTGATCGAAATCTACACCCTTTATATGTATGTTTTATGATTCAAGAGCCTTGGACAAGAAATGTTAATAAAATCTTTTGTTTTGGATTTTATCTAGTCGTGTTGGTGAGGCGTGGCTAATAAAAACTAACTAACAAATGATTTAAGAAAATAATAAGTCAATTATTATTTTCTTTCGTCAATATGATTTTTAAGCGATTCCTTGTCATAAAACTGATTTGTCCTTGCCGTTTTTTTTTTTATTTTTTGACTGTTTCAAATTGAAGTACTTAAGGCGCCATAATAAGTTATGCATTTTGTTGAAAATACTATGGAAAAGGAAAGGTTGTCATTTACAAACACTTTCCTCTACATATTTCTCAAATTAAGAATTACACAAACTGTTTAAGCCAAAGACTGGAAAGTGACAGATAGATATCAGATTGAAATAGTTCGACAAAATGACAATTTCTATGTTGTGGGTACTCATAGGAATCTTCCCACTGAGACGATTCAAATGACTATCCACAACATAGGGTTTCACTAAGAAATAATTTTTTTAGAACGGCTTTACCCCCTCTTATCTGTAACTCAGAGGTGCGTTTTTAGATTAAGATTTTAAAGATTTCTTAAGATTTTCAATTGGGATATCTCGCTGGTATCAGTTCAAATTCTACGACGCAGCTCGAGATATCCCTATTAAAATCTTAAGAAATCTTGAAATTCTATTTCCTAGAAAACGCACCTCTGTTTTGTAAATGGGGAAAGGGTAAAAATGATAGTTCTTCTCTTGTCCACCAAGATATTAATTTGCGGCAAAATAATCGTAAAACATTCAGGGAAAATAAGAAAGAAACTGACATTATCCTTATTTTATTTTCCGACATATTTTTACGCGATTATTACACTTGTGGCGGGGGGGGGGGGGGGGCGTCCACGTGTGTCCACGGCAACACTCTATCAATTGACTTTTAACTTGACAGTTATGATAACAGAGTGCCGTGCAAAAGAATCGTAACTTTATCTAGCTAAATTTACGTGTTATTTCCCTTCGTTGTTTTCATACTTGAAGACCTAGCAGTGTTAAGGCCCTTTTCATGTTTACAAAAATGAAAAATGTATGCTTTTCATAAATTTTACATGTATAAAATGACTTCCAAATCGTTCATTTTGATTGCATTTAATTTTGTAAAAGGGCGTTTGAATGAAATGTTACGTTTAAAGTAGTGGACCCGTAATAGTTCCGCAACATTTTGAACCACATATTCTTTCACAATGTTAACCAAGATTTCCAAATGAAATTCATTTGGAAACCTTGGTTAACAGTGTTAAAGTTCATTACTTCTGAGATGTTCCAAAACTATTAGGGGTCCACTACCTTAAATATGTTTTACTTTGTTACATGTTTTTTGTCTGTGTTGTCTTAATTAAGGTTTTGTTAATTTTTATGAATTATTGTATTGTTTAAATGAAAATGCTTCTTTCATTGCAAACAAAATGAGCCAATGAGTAAATGATAGTTTTGCAAAGTTACCTCAATATTGTAACAAAATACTTTGAAATCAATTATTTCACACACAAAAAAAAAAAACACAATCATTGTTTCTAATTTTTCAAATCGAGGGATCAGTGCAAAATTATCGTAAGTTTTGATAAACATATAAGCAGTTACAATAAATTTGCGCTGACTTCTCGAAAAGAATAAAAACATTCAATAGTCTTCAAGTTCGATGTCCACAACGTGTGTGAAAAGGACATTTAATGGGCACCGCCATTGGCAAAATGAAAAAATATCGACCAAGGTCATGCTGTACTAAATTTACCCAGTGTGACCCGCGTCGAAAATTTTTGCTACGATTTTTGGCATGTGTTGTGGTCATAGTACCTTAAAATTTCATATCAATGCTAAATCGAAACAAAAATGATGCTCGAACTACGCTGTATCTGTTCAGTCGAAAAAGGACTTTATTGGAACTCTAAGAAGAATTAAGGTAGTAGACCCTTAATAGATCCGCACTGTTTCGGGAGTAAAGAACTTTAACAATGTTGATCGAGGTTTCTTAATGATGTTCATGAGGAAACCTCGGTCAACAATAAGAAAGATTTTGAGCTCCGAAATGTTGCAGAACTTTTACAGGTCTTCTACCTTAATAGGGAGGTCATTCTTGATAGTTTCTGCCCTGGTCAGACTGCGCAGTTGCTGTCCGCTCAGTCTGGCAAGGGTCGATACTTTTTGCACTTTAAAATTAGTCCTTCTTTTCATTATCTATTAAATCGGTGTTTTCATGGAATTCAGATTAATCAGTCGACTACCGTGGAATATGTCTTTTATATACGCCTTACTAGCATGTTCGAAACTTAAATATTTTCTCCGAGATTAGGAATAATAGAAGAACAAATGTGTTTGCTTTTAAATAAATGAAGTATTTTCGGTTTTGAGAAACATTTGACCTCGACTAATCGCGTACGTATATACCGTCGGTAGGCTATCAAAAATTCGCAACTACAGCTTGAATAAAGCTGTAATTACGAGATTTTGCTCGGGCAGCTGATGGTTGTTACCTCGATTTACGTCAAATTCATTGTTATTGTTATGAATATGCAGCTTTGTTAAGCAATCTCATTATTAACTTTTTAATCTTTTATAAAGTTTTGTATGAAATACATAGCGCATATTGGAGACATTAAAGTTTTATATTTCATAGATAACTCTTGTCGTTCAATCTTTACTTTATTGTCGCATTTATCTCCCTTACTCTATGGCTGAGTCGTCACTATGATTTAATTGAACCTGAAAAATATATAATCGCAGTCGAACCGTTTGTTTTGTTTGTTATATAGGGTTTAAAGCCACTTTGAACATAACTTCAGTTATATCACGACGTTTAGTTTTCTGTCTTTTCTCATACCAGAACAGACACAACTTTCTATTAGAACCATACGCTGCTAATCCAACTCAGCTGCAGTCAAGAGAATAATATGTCATGTTAGTGCAGTGGCGGATCCAGGATTTTTATAAAGGGTATTCGAACATATATAGGAGTGGTTGTTTCCCTAGTCTTACACAATTTTAACCCTTATTCTGCTGAATTTAAATGTCTTTAAACAAATATCATTTTTAGCAACATGACTGCTCCAAGATTTCAAGTTCTGCTGAATTTAAATATCTTTGAACAAAATATCATTTTAGCAATAAGACTGCTCCAGGATTTTTAACACAAAAAATCAAGTAGAAGGAAGACAGTATATGCTAAGATCAGACTGCACATCCATGCAGACTAATCTTAGCTCATACTGTCTTCCAAAGCTTTGTTTCCAACAGGAATCTTTCGTGAACAGAAGGAAAGGGCTTTATTGAAATTATACATGATAATTTATTTAGCTTCAGAGGGAGGTTCGTTCGAACCCCCTTTCCCGGATCCGCCACTGTAGTGTCTTAAGAGATCAATGTTATCTGGTTGAGGTTGGGAGAATTTATCATGACGAAGCTTCGCCGAGTCATGATTATTTCTCGCAGCCGAGACCTGGGCCCGAGGTTTTTAAAACATTTCTCATTCTCAATACAAAATTTTCTCAAATCTCAATTTGAGTTTATACTCGTAATCCGGTTTCAGTTCTCATTTTAAGGTATTCACATAAAATATAATATTAAAATATTGATATCAATAACAACTTAATAATAATATCTTTTATTTTCATTCATTTATTGGAATGTAAAATTTGAGAAAATTCTCAGTTGAGCCTTAGAAAAGTCTATAACCTCGGGCCCAGATAACAATGAGTTTCCACAATAAAGGAATTGCGCGAGAATTAACTGAAGTAATTTAATTTGAAATCCAAAATAGCCCCTCTGTCAAAGTGGCTTTTGTTGAAAGTTTAGCGAGTCAGGCGTCGAACACACGACTCCACGATTGACAGCCCAACGACTGGATTGATTGATTGATTGATTGATTGATTGATTGATTGATTGATTGAGTGAGTGAGTGAGTGAGTGACTGAGCGAGCGAGTGAGCGAGTGAGTGAGTGAGTGAGTAGGGTTTTTATGCCGCTTTCAACATTTTTTCAGTTATATCGCGGCGGCTGGAGCACCTAACAATGGATTTCTTGTATTTCTCTCACCTGTACAACCATCACATCCTTTCCTAGCCGCCAGCTGCTATCTCACATAGGTCTACGATTATTTACCCATTTGTGGTAGACAAATAGTTGGAAAGAATGAGTGCCGCTGTCGGGAATCGAACCCGGGACCTCTAGAATGACAGTCTGACGCGCTACTAACTCCGCTATGACGGCGGTTGTCGCCCAACGAGTAGAGCTTATCGTACTGAGCGACCGCCCAACTGGCGAATTACTGAGATTTGTGACCTCGTGATGAGATACTAATTTTTGAGAGGTCGCTCGCTTACTAGTATCCGATCATACACTGAATCAAACGATTATCCTCTATGTTATTGCAAACTTCCTTTTCTGCAAAGTTTGCAATGGATCCACTAGTCACAATTACGTAGACTACAATTTAGAACATCGTGAAATTGACAAGGTGAATGATTAAGGAATGAAATTGAATGATTGTGTGGAGCGAGTTTTGAGTGAAATTATAGGGAGGTAATCCAATATCGCAATTTTTAGTTCAGGATGAACAAAATTAGCGATATTGATTATCTCCATTTAATAATAAAATATGCATATTCTATAGATAGCTTTCTATTTCTTCAAGAGCCCATTCGACTCTTACAATTTGAATTTTGTCAGTGAAATAGCGATTTTTCTCTTTCCAAATTTATTTTGAATGTCGTTGTTGTTCTATATTTTAAAATGGGTTGAGCGTTTTTGAATGGTTTGAGTGAGTGTTTGGAGCGAATGAATGAAGTCCTCAGTGAGCGATTTAGAATGGTTTTGATTGAGGGGAATGTTATTTTCACGATGTAAGTAACTGTACATATCGGTGGTGGGCGACCAAAATTCCGTACCTACAGCTTTGTAAAAGCTGTATATACGACCTTTGGATCGCCCATCTACACTTTTTTAGAATAGTAGGAATCGAGCGACCTCTCCCCCCCCCCCCCCCAAAAAAAAAAAAAAAAAAAAAAAAAAAAAAAAAAAAAGACAGGATCTCATTACGACGTCACTTTTTTGGTTCCATCTAGATGATGTCAGATAGGGCGTAAGGAACGAAATCGGGGTATAAGTTTTGCTAATTTCACTGGAACGGCGGCGGGTTTATCAAAATGATAATCTAACGGTATTCCTCGATAAACCACCAAAACGCATTAAAGAAAATTTCACGAGCCCTTCACACCCACTTTACTTTAATTAGCTTGTCCCTTTTTTTAGTTCGTAAATCTAGGCATTTTAGGAAGATTTCGAGGGAATCCTGTCTTTTTATGCCATTGCATCGCTTTATCGGGTCATATTGCTTTTGCCTTGTATGTTTGTCCATGTGTCCCCCATTATATCATTGGCTATAACAGGGCTGTGGAAATACGAGTTTTCTCCACTTGTCCCTGGACAAGTAAAAGCTGATTTTCTACTCGTCCAGGATCAAAATGAACTTGTCCGCTACACAGTAAATAGAAATTTTTTAAAAAAAAAACATTGCCTTTTGATGAAGAAAATGCTGATATCCAGCATTTTCTTCATTAAAAACAATGTTTTCTACCCTATGATATGAACATTAGGATGATTTCTCTCTTAATTCTTTTAAGTAACATACCAAGATTTATTGGTATTTACTTGTCCTTGGACAAGTGGCTTAGAAAAATTTACTTGTCCGCAAGTACAAAAGCCCAAGTCGGACAAGTCGGGCATGGGAATTCCACACCCCTGGCTATAACTTTTGATTGGTTAGTAACAGAGCCTATTACTATGAAATAGTTCGTATATGATAAGAATTTTCTGTTTGTACCAAATTCAAGGTCATCCTTCAAGGTCAATGTTATTTTTCCAGGTCAAATAAGTTGAAAAGTTAAACTTCATTTTGAATTTCGCTTGGCTTTTGATTAACAGATTAAATTTCGTTTTACTATTGATTTCCATTATGTATCAAACTACTGCTTCCGAAAAACTACGGTAGCGGGTGCATTGTTGAATAGGGTCGCAGACCCGTAATAGTTCCGGAACATTTCGGAGCTCATGATCTTTCACAATGTTGACCAAGGTTTCCTAATGAAAATCATTAGGAAACTTCGGTCAACATTGTTAAAGTTCATTACTCCCGAAACAGTGTGGATCTATTACGGGTCCACTACCTTCATAGACAAATCTTTTGTATTTAGCGATAATGCGTTCTGGCTTATTAAGGTTTTACCAGCATCAAAAATGGTTCCATTGTCGTCAAGCAATGAGTTTGGTCAAGAGATCCCATATTCGATTCCAAAAGCCGACATCAACTGATTGATTTATTCTCAAATTTGTCCACCACTCGCGAACCATCGGCGATTCTCATGAATAACAAGTGCATGTCGTATTGCGATGCAATACAGGAGTCCCCCACCGGATAACAAAAAATCCTCTCTTATAATATATCTCCTACTTACTAGATCTATAACTGTAAAAGTTTAAAGTTGCTAGCACTTATAGTTTAGGAGATATGATCCGGACAAGAATGTAAGACTAAAAACAATAAAGGGCAATAACTCAAAAAGTGGACATGGCAGAGTAACAGTTCTTGTACATGACACTTGTCCTTGATAAGATGTATCAGTGTACAAAGTTTAAAGTTGCTAGCACTTATGGTTTAGGAGATATGATCCGGACAAAAATGTAAGGGTAGAAAAAACAAAGGGCAATAACTTAAAAAGTGGGCGTGGCAGAATAACAGTTCTTGTACATGACACTTGTCCTCAATGAGATCTATAAGTGTAAAAAGTTTGAAGTTGCTGGTACTTTTAGTTTAGGAGATATGATCCGGACAAGAATGTAAGAGTAGAAACAACAAAGGGCAATAACTCAAAAAGTGGGCGTGGCAGAGTTATGGATCTTGAATATGACACTTGTCCTCAATGAGATCTATAAGTGTACCAAGTTTGATGTTGCTAGCACATATAGTTTAGGAGATATGTTCCGGACAAGAATGTAAGGGTAAACACAACAAAGGGCAATAACTCAAAAAGTGGGAGTGGCAGAGTAACAGTTCTTGAACATGACATTTCTCCTCAATGAGATCTATAAGTGTACAAAGTTTGAAGTTGCTAGCACTTATAGTTTAGGAGATATGATCCGGACAAGAATGTAAGGGTCAAAACAACAAAGGGCAATAACTCAAAAAGTGGGCTTGGCAGAGTTATGGGTTTTGAACATGACACTTCGCCTCAATGAGATCTATAAGTGTGCAAAGTTTGAAGTTGCTAGCACACATACTTTAGGAGATATGTTCCGGACAAGAATGTAAGGGTAAAAACAACAAAGGGCAATAACTCAAAAAGTGGGCGTGGCAGAGTTATGGATCTTGAACATGACACTTGTCCTCAATGAGATCTATAAGTGTACAAAGTTTGAAGTTGCTAGCACTTATAGTTTAGGAGATATGATCCGGACAAGAATGTTAGGGTAAAAACAACAAAGGGCAATAACTCAAAAAGTGGGCGTGGCAGAGTTATGGATCTTGAACATAACAATTCGCCTGAATGAGATCTATAAGTGTACAAAGCTTGAAGTTGCTAGCACTTATAGTTTAAGAGATATATTCCGGACAAGAATGTAAGGGTAAAAACAACAAAGGGCAATAACTCAAAAAGTGGACGTGGCAGAGTTATGGATCTTGAACATGACACTTCTCCTCAATGAGATCTATAAGTGTACAAAGTTTGAAGTTGCTAGCACACATAGTTTAGGAGATATGATCCGGACAAGAATGTAAGGGTAAAAACAACAAAGGGCAATAACTCAAAAAGTGGGCGTGGCAGAGTAACGGTTCTTGAACATGACACTTCTCCCCAATGAGATCTATAAGTGTACCAAGTTTGAAGTTGCTAGCACATATGGTTTAGAAGATATAGCCCGGACAAAAGCGTGACGGACAGACGGACAGACGGACAGACAGACGGACAGACGGACGGACGGACGGACGGACGGAATCGAGCAAACCTATAGTCCCCCAACCGGTAACCGGTGGGGGACTAATAAGGGCGCAGCCATGAAAGCTCGTCATATCGCACGTGGGTTTACATGACGTCACAAACATCAGTAAGGGTGACTTTGCGAAAAATGAAATCAACGTTAGGTTAAGGTGGCAATGGACAGCGGCCTCCCGACTCTATAAACCGGAAGTGGGTTTTCGCTTATTTTACGGCTCTTTTTGTGCGTTGTTTAAAAAGACCGGGTTTCGTAAGATTCTACTTATGGAAATAAAGTAGAATTATGATGGTAAAACTTCATAATTTAGCTTCTTTTCAACATTTGATATTAATAGAATGACTGGGTCATTAAATTTAACAGTAAAAATGCGTTTAAACCGTCATTCGATTAGGGGGGACACTGAAAAATAACGAAAAACTTTCTTATTTGCATGGAAAGGTATGCTGAATTTTTTACCAAATAAAGGAAAAATATGGATTATGAACAAATCGGAAATTAAGAAAAAATTATAGAGTAATTTCTTCAAAAAATAGGTTTTTGTGGCATCTTTACCTAGTAAAATTACAAAAATTAGTGCATTTTTAACTTTTGAAAGCAAATTGTGCAAATGCAATTGATCAAAGAGAAATTCTCTTGTCAATAGCCATTGTGTACATGTATAAGATCTATCAAAATGTATTTGTTTTATAGCTATAACTTAGTACAGGGTTTATACTAGACCTAAAATGAATATAACCGTTTTACTTAAAAATGGCCTATACCACTCAAGGGCAGATAACTCTAGGATGAAAACGAGCATGGAAAGGTACCTTCAAATTTTGATATAAAGACTACACAATCTTAATCTACAACATATGTGACAAAAAATATAGCAGTCACGTGCAACATGTCGCCTTTAAGAAAATTCTTACTACAATTTTCCTGTTTTGTGTAATGTTTGCATTAAAGAAATCTAGAGTAATCGCTTGTTTTTCGAGTAAGATCGATTTATATTCATTTTAAAGGCATGGTCCCACTGCAATTACGGATGCATTAGGGATGTAAAACGTATTGAAATCTTTACATCCGTTGAAAAGGCGCTTTGCATCTGTTTCTTTCCCTGTTCCATACGCTTTTGATACGCTCTGTCCGTCGAGCATCTGTTCATTGTGATTACATCCGCGCAGAAAGTTTTGAGATTTACGATGTAAATGCGAAACAATACGAGGAACAAACGC
This sequence comes from Fragum whitleyi, assembly GCA_948146395.1. Lineage (NCBI taxonomy): Eukaryota > Metazoa > Mollusca > Bivalvia > Cardiida > Cardiidae > Fragum > Fragum whitleyi. The sequence continues at coordinate 28,617,294 of OX411556.1, read as the reverse complement.
TACGTATCCGATAACATCCGTTATACTTCCGCCACATCCCCAGTCCATCCGTTATGCATCCTTGGAACGCTTATCCACTTTGGATGAAAATGTACATTGGACGGATTTATTGGGTATTCGAAAAGTATATGAAGTGAAATGGAAATAACAAGGATATTTCATTATGTAAGCGCATGCATCACGTGAAATTTTATCATCCGCGCCGAACCGTTTTGTTTCCGCTCAGCATACTATGTGTATGCGTCGAATGCTTTATGCATCCCCTCTTTCCGCTATTACATAACAATTACAGCCGATAACCTCTTCTGAGCTGCCATCCGCTCTTATCCGCAAGGTTTCCGATGAACATCCACTGAAGATCCCGGTGTCCCAGGGTAACCTGTCCCCTGGGTAACGTGTCCCCGGGGACAGGTTACCCCGGGGTAACCCGTCCCCGGGGACACGTTACCCTAGAAATCAGCCGGGATAACCTGTCCCCCCCTGGGGTAACCTGTCCCCCCCCTACAGATATTGTAAACCAATATTTAGTCACATTTCTTTTACCAAAATATTTTTATTCTATGCATTACAAGTCTCTTTCTTTGATCTGTACGTAATTTTAATCTGTTTTGCAAACTGTTTCAGTTCGGAAGGATTTTTATATTTTTCATGATAAGTATTATAACAATTAAACTTGGTTTTTTTTTTTTTAGAAAAATAATTGTTTAATGTCATCATGACTATGGACTTATCTAAGAATGATCTTGTCTTAAGAAAAATTATTCAAAGCATGCTCTTTGTCTTTGTGTGTATGGGGGGGACACGTTACCCCAAGCTGGGGTAACCTGTCCCCGGGGACACGTTACCCAGGCCTGGGTAACCTGTCCCACCCCCAAAAATGCTGTCAGCAATGATATATGCAAAAATAAACCCATATGTTTTCAATCATTTAATAATATATCAAATTGTTTGGGGGTAAGGTTTCAAAAGCTGTGGTCACTTGTCTCTGAAACAAGTTACCCAGGCCTGCTAACCCAGTGAAAACACAAAAAAAAGGTTGTTAATGAGGATTTATTAAAAAGAACTTGCAAATACATTTTTCTTTATTTGAAAACTGCGTGATAGTCTCATTTATATCAAAACTGTTATACAAATTAGTTATTCACTTATTAGAAAAATTATTGTCAGTGTATGTGTATGTCTAGGGGGGGACAGGTTAGACCAAGCTGGGGTAACCTGTGCCCGGGGACACGTTACCCAGGCCTGTGTAACCTGTCCCACCTCAATAAAGGTTATCAACAATGATCTGTGCACAAATTTACCAAAATATTTTCTTTTTCTTATTCATTCTAAATTGTTTTGGGTACATGTAAGATTTTCCAATCTGTTGTCACTTGTCTCTGAAAAATGCTACCCCAGCCTGGGAAAACATTGCTAACATGTTAACCAGGAAATTTCACAAAAGTCTTCAAAAACAATTTCTTTTCTTTGAAAGTTATTTTATAGTCTTAATCATATCACAACTGTTCTTACTACAAAAATTATTCACTTATTGGAAAATTCATTGAGAGTGTATGTGTATGTATTGGGGGGGGAGGGGTGCACGGTACCCAAGCTGGGGTAACCTGTCCCCGGGGACACATTACCCAGGCCTGGGTAACCTGTCCCACCCCCAAAATTGCCGTCAGCAATGATATATGCAAAAATAAACCCATATGTTTTCAATTATTTAATAATATTTCATATTGTTTGGGGGTAAGGTTTCCAAGGCTGTGGTCACTTGTCTCTGAAACAAGTTACCCCAGTGAAAACACAAAAAAGGTTGTTAATGAGGATTTATTAAAAAGAACTTGCAAATACATTTTTCTTTATTTGAAAACTGCGTGATAGTCTCATTTATATCAAAACTGTTATACAAATTAGTTATTCACTTATTAGAAAAATTATTGTCAGTGTATGTGTATGTCTAGGGGGGGGGGACAGGTTAGACCAAGCTGGGGTAACCTGTGCCCGGGGACACGTTACCCAGGCCTGTGTAACCTGTCCCACCCAAAAAGAATCCTCTTGAAAAGGAACACATTTCAAAATATATTGTAACAAACATATTCTTTTTGGGAATGTTCAAAGTATATCATACCATACATTCTTATTAAAAAAAGAACGAATGGAAGGTGATATCTTAAATGAAAAAAAGCATTTGGAATAGGGGGACAGGTTACCCCGGGGTAACATGTCCCCCGGGGACAGAAAGAAATATAAACATACATATCCATTGAGGAAATTTTCTAAGAATATCTTTCTTGATAAAAAAGAATGACTGGAAGGTGGTAACTTTAATTAAAAAAGCATTTTGAATAGGGGACAGGTTACCCCGGGGCAACCTGTCCCCAGGGGACATGTTACCCTGGCTTTGATAACCTGTCCCCCTTTCAAAAGAAAAAGTTTTGAATGAATTTGTCATGTTGATTTCTCATCAAAACTGCCGTATTAATATTATATGTTCATAAAGCTTTGTATCATTCAAACCATGGACTTGGAAAAAAATTGAAATGATGCAAATAAGAAGAAAATTGCACTGGCTAAGAATCCTCTTGAAAAGGAACACATTTCAAAATAATAATATTGTAACGTACATATTCTTTGACGGAATGTTCAAGGTATATCATACCATACATTCTTAATTAAAAAAAAACGAATGGAAGGTGATATCTTTAATGAAAAATAGCAATTGGAATAGGGGGACAGGTTACCCCAGGGTAACATGTCCTCTCGGGACAAGTTACCCAGGCTTGGGTAACCTGCCCCCCTTTCCAAAATACGAGTTTTAAACAATTTGTCAATTGACATGTTGTTTTTATCAAAACTGCAATACTGACATAATAATTTTAAAAAGCTATAATCAATCTAATAACGGACTCTGAAAAAATTGAAATGGTGCAACAATAAAAAATATTCAAGTGCCAAGATTTTTCTTTAAAAAGGTACAAAAAAAAAGAGAATATGAACATACATATCCATTGAGGAAATTTTCTAAGAATATCTTTCTTAATAAAAAAGAATGACTGGAAGGTGATATCTTGAATGAAAAAAGTATTTGGTATAGGGGGACAGGTTACCCGGGGGTAACCTGTCCCCCTGGGACATGTTACCCTGGCTTGGGTAACCTGTCCCCCTTTCAAAAGAAGAAGTATACTGAATGAATTTGTCATGTTGATTTCTTATGAAAACTGCAATATTAACATGATATGTTAATAAATGCTATTTATCAATCTAAATATGGATTTGGAAAAAATTTAGATATTGCAAAAGTAATATTGAATGAAAATTAAGATGTGCAAGGGCTAAGATTTTTCTTTAAAAAAGCATCAACTTTTTTTAAAAAAAATGAATGTAATATTTTTCAATGAATATCATAATTATGATTAAATTTCTTTAGAAAGATGAATGACTGGGAGGTGAAATCAAATGAACTAAAGCATTTTGAATAGGGGGACAGGTTACCCCGGGGTAATGTGTTCCCGGGGACAGGTTACCCCGGGGTAACGTGTCCCCCCACTAAAGTTTTATTTTTTTTATATTTTTTTCATTAAACTTTATAATATTTGCATAAAATACCAAGATTGACTACTATAATAATAAAAAATTAAAAAAAAGGAAATTTAATTTGATTAGAAAATCATAATAAGCAAATTATATTTTGGTTTGAAGAATTGAAAACCACTCAACAATACAGATATACTTTTTATATGTTTTTAGCTCACCTGAGCACATCGTGCTCAAGGTGAGCTTTTGTGATCATTGAATGTCCGTCGTCCGTCGTCCGTCGTCCGTCGTGCGTCGTCCGTCGTCAACAATTTAAGTGTTTACACTCTAGAGGCCACAAATATGATCCAATCTTCATGAAACTTGGTCAGAATGTTGGTCAGGTCACAAGGATGAACCCTATTGAAAATGGAAAGGATCCATGCCATATCACAGGAAAAAGGGCCTTAAAGACAATTTTCTTGTTTACACTCTAGAGGCCACAAATATGGCCCAATCTTCATGAAACTTGGTCAGATTGTTGGCCAGGTCACAAGGATGAACCCTATTGAAATTGGGAAAGATCCATGCCATATCACGGGAAAAGGGACCTTAATGTCAATTTTCTTGTTTACACTCTAGAGGCTACAAATATGATCCAATCTTCATGTAACTTGGTCAGAATGTTGGTCAGGTCACAAGGATGAACCCTATTGAAAATGGAAAGGATCCATGCCATATCACAGGAAAAGGGGCCTTAAAGACAATTTTCTTGTTTGCGCTCTAGAGGCCACAAATATGGCCCAATCTTAATGAAACTTGGTCAGAATGTTCGTAAGGTCACAAGGATGAACACTATCGAAAATTGGAAGGATCCATGCCATATCAAGGGAAAAGGGGCCTTAATGACAATTTTCTTGTTTACACTCTAGTGGCCACAAATATGGCCCAATCTTCATGAAACTTGATCAGAATGTTTGTTAGGTCTCAAAGATGAACCCTATTTAAAATGGGAAGGATCCATGCCATATCACGGGAAAGGGGCCTTAATGACATTTTTTTTGTTTACACTCTAGAAGCCACAAATATGGTCCAATTATCATGAAACTTGGTCAGAATGTTTGTTAGATCATGAGGATGAACTCTATTGAAAATGGAAAGGATCCATGCCATATCACGGGAAAAGGGTCCTTAATGACATTTATTTTTTGTTTACACTCCAGTAGCCACAAATATGGTCCAATCATCACAAAATTTAGTCAGAATGTTTGTTAGGTCATGAGGATGAACTCTTTTGAAATTGGGAAGGATCCATGCCATATCACTGGAAAAGGGGCCTTAATGACAATTTTCTTTTAAGAGCTCCAGAAGCCACAAATATGGTCCAATCTTCATGAAAGTTGGTCAAAATGTTTGCCAGGTCACAAGAATGAACTATGTGGAAAACGGGAAGGATTCATGCCATATCACAGGAAAAGGAGTCTTTATGATAATTTACTTGAAATAGCTCTAATGGCCACAAATATGGCCCAAACTTAGTGAAACTTGGTTTTATGTAGAAATTATCTTCTTCATGACATCTGCCTTTTTACTTGATGTGATGTCAAAGTGATCATAGAGAGTCAGGTGAGCGATCTAGGACCATCATGGTCCTCTTGTTTTTTTAAATTGATTTAGTTTTATACAAAATAGCATGAATGCAAAATTAAAATTTTGATATAATACATAAGAAATAATGTTTTCCATGGGGGGGACACGTTACCCCAGGGGGGGGGGGGACAGGTTACCCCGGGGTAACCTGTCCCCGGGGACACGTTACCCAGGGGGACACGTTACACTGTTACACCGGCTACATTCTTTGCGCGTCCAATATTACCCGTTCTGTTTCCGCAAATTGTTGCCCCTGTCATCAGTTTTTATCAACGGTTTGAGAACGGATGGAAATTTTACTCTTTCGTTATGTCCGTTTAGCATACGTTTTGTATCCGTTTGGCAGTGTGACCGGGCCTTAAGAGATTAATAGAGTCTTTATTGTTTTTTAGAGTTATGAAACTGAAAATCTAATCACACTGTATGAATACGCGAAGCGGATCCATACATGAGTGCGATTAGACTTAAAGGTCCATGCATCCATGAAACCAACAAATGTTTTTTTTAAATATCTTATAATTTTATATAATGGAGCAAACATGTAAAGATTTGTCAATAAAAAAACATATTTCCTATGGGACTACTTTGTGTGGAAGCTTACAGAATAGCTGCGTACCAAAATTGTTTTCATTAAGGAATGAAACCAACTTTTCACTCAATCAGTGCTCAAATTCCGGTGGATATAACTCATATTTTATTTTTTTTAATAGCTATACTACACTCGTGGCTCCGCCATTCGTGAAAATATAGTCAAGTTTGTTGTTCACTGAATAAAATAAAATATCAAACGATCTTGCACTTAAACAAACGATTATCCCCTTTTGAAAACGTACCTCGTTGGAGGCTGAAATTCCTGGCAAAGCGTTGAAAAGGCCCCATCTGTTCGTGCTCAATGTCAATGATGGTCCTGATTGATTTCCTATATTGTTTGAATGCCAAGGAATTATCAAATTATTTTTCTCATTTTGCCATCATTTAAAATCTAAATCAAAGATTCATTACACCCCTTTTTGTGAACAATAATTTGAAACCTGTAATAGTAGCAATTTTCGAAAATGGCCTACGTAAGGCGATGAAAAATGCGAAAAAATGGAGTGTCCGACGTAAAACGTGGAAAAAATGAAAAAAAAGAGAGCAGATTTTCGCTTTTCCAATGCCTTGTTTACCCATGTCCAGTCCTATAAAAAATATGCTAAAGGCACATACAAGATATTAATTATTGAATAGATTGCAATACATATCAAATGTCTAAATTCCGCAGAGGGGGTCTGTTTATATCTCTTGAGTTTGAATGAACGTTATTCTATCCAGCCGACAACGCTTACCTCTTTTCAGATTTTCAACTTGTCATCTAAATTCAAGTATTTGTTTAGTTTGAGGGAATAACAAGATACAATACATCTTGGTTTATGGAGTATACATAGCTTACCAGGTAGGTCGCGTTTTCTCTCTTTCTCACAACGGTTCTTATAAATCCAGTCCGCCAACAAAATTTCTTACATGTGAATAAAGTCATCCTACGTAGGCAAAGGATTTTAAAGCAATTAAAAGAATATCTTTCAAAGTCATTGACACCGATTTTTAAATATCTGGGTGACATTATTTAAATAGATTGTCTATTTAACACCGGATTATCAGCAGGACTTTGAACCTGCACGTTTCGATGTTTATTAATTTTAGATGGATTGACATTTTAAAAAATAAAAATCGGATTTACTTTTTTTCCATCCTCAAGTGAATTAAATACTTGCGCCAGACCTAAGTGACCGTGCTAAGGAACATAAAGGTATTAACTTTTGTTTTTCGCCTGGTCATCAATTCGTCATAAAATTGCACTTTTTTCGGAAGTTTTAATTTTTAAATCACTTTGCACCTATAGTAAACGGTAGAAAGGTACCAATATCAGTTATTGTTATTTATTAAAGCAAAAGATTCATATTATAATGATCGTTATCATTGATTATATGAATACGAGTTCTAAACTTAGTAGGATGATTCCCATCGGTTTATGACAACTAAAATGTAGCTACATCCGTTTAACACAACAACAGTAAACAACAACAACAACAACAACAAAACTTGAAAAAAAAAAAAAAAAAAAAAAAAAAAAAAAAACCACCTCAAGCTGTTAAGATGATATTCTGTCGTACAACGACAACAACAATAGCAGCAAGACATTGACTGAGCAACTACTACCCACTTCTGAAACTATACTGGTAGAAATATTATCATCATAGACACTGTTTAATCTCTTTTTCCTAAGAAATGAAATAAGACCTTAGGATTACTGTATTTAATCAAATAATCATTCATTCAGGGTAGCATACTCATTTTTAATAACAATTCAAGAGCTTAGAGCAAAAACAAATACTTTGTTTTTTGCTCTAAGCTCTCGAATTTTGTTTGTTTGTAGATTGGTTCACGTTGCAACATCAGAAACTTTATTCACGTGACACAGCGCACCAGAAACGAGATGACAAATAAATAATTGATGGAAACATAAAAGAGGAGCCATTTATTTCTGTATCGGGTGACCGAGTGCTTAAACTGTGCCTAAGCAGGGATTGTTCTTTTAATCGAGTATTTAATTCTGTATTCTGTGAGACCTGGCGGCGTGTATATGAGGAGGAATAGACACATAAATTGCCTATATAGTATATATAAATTGAAAATAACGAGATTACAATTAAATAATATTAATACGATAGAGTAACACGGGGTAATAATTTAAAGTATACAAATATATCGAGTATTTTCAAATCAAATTTCTAAAAGAACAAAAGGCTAAAATCTGATGAAAAGGAAGAGCGTTCCTTCCAAGAAAAAAAATTGTTTAATAATAGATTCTTGTAGTGTTTTTTTAAAGACTTGATTTGATATATAACTTTTGCTGTCACAATGTGACTAAACAGTTGCTTTTTTGGATATATCTCGAGTTAGTTTAAGAATCTAGAATATTTTTGATCGCGTTTTGTGTTTTCGCCATGAAGAGGAAAAATTCGAACTCTAGCATTAGCAGCACAACGTACGTGACCAGACTGGGCATGGAGTTTTTTACTACCTCGGAAACCAACACGGTAAGTCGACAACAATAATCATTGTGTTTTTTTGAAAATGCTTTTCGGTGAATTATCGAGAAATAACGGTATATTATCATTTGATAAACTCACCGGCTTACCAGTGAAATTATCAAAAACTTATAGCCCAATCTTGTTTACTCACTATAGAAGTACGAAATATCATCAATAATTTAGACAGTAATAAATCAACTGGGCTCGATGGAATTGGGCCAAAAATCTTGAAAATATGTAAAGATTTTATTTCAAAATCCATTGCATGTATCATCAATAATTGTATTTCTAAAGGTATTTTTCCAAAAGATTTTAAAATGGCTAGTGTTAAAGCCCTTTTTAAAGGAGGCGAAAAGAACGATCCTAATAACTATCGACCCATTTCAATTTTACCTACTTTATCAAAGGTATTTGAGCGACACATCGCTAATCAGCTAAAAACCTATCTAAAACAAACAGGTATATTGTTTTCACAGCAATCTGGTTTCAGAGAAAATCATTCGTGCCAAACTGCCCTTATTCGATTAGTAGATACGTGGTTATCAGAATTAGATCAAGGTAATATGGTGGGATCTGTGTTCCTTGATTTTAGAAAGGCGTTCGACCTTGTTGATCATGATATTCTCTTATATAAACTACAGCTACATCATTTCACATATAATACATGTAACTTATTTCGTTCATATCTAAGTGAAAGACGTCAAGTGGTTAAAAATGACACTGTTCAATCTGATATGAAACTAATGAAACTAATTACATCAGGCGTTCCTCAGGGATTGATACTTGGACCTATTCTGTTTTTGATTTACGTCAATGATCTTTCTTTAAATTTAACGTCATACTTGGACATGTATGCTGATGATACAACACTACATAAATGTAGTTCTTCTGTACCGCTGATCAATAAATATTTGCAAGACGATCTTACAAGAATTGAACGATGGTGCAGACAAAACAACATGATTCTAAATCCCACTAAAACTACATGCATGCTAATAGGGTCTAAACATAAAATAAAAAATAGTTCTGCATTAAACTTAAGTATAAACGGTATGCAAATCGAAAATGTTTCCTCTCAAAAGCTTTTAGGTGTACATATTGATAACACGTTAAACTGGGAAGTTCATGTTGATCAATTGTGTAGGAAATTGACATCACAGTTATACTTACTTAAAAGAATATGTAACTTTCTCACAATCGACACGAAACAAATGTTTTATCATTCTTACATTAATCCGTATTTTGACTATGGGTGTATTCTTTGGAGCCATTGTAAATCCTCATCTATTCAAAGAGTTCATAAGATTCAAAAAAGAGCTGCACGAATTATTCTCTGCCAGCCAAAACGGTCTAATTCTGAGAAAAATTTCCTTTCTTTGAAATGGTTAACGTTTGAAAACAGACGTAAATATTTCACGATTCTAATGGTTTACAAAACCATTCACGGGTTAGCTCCCTCCTATATGTCGAAATTTGTAACACTTAGTCATAACCAATTTTATGAATTACGATCTGAATACTGCAACCAAATATCTCATAAATGTGCTCCCAAAACAGATTTTTTAAAGAAATCATTCTCATATACAGGCATGGAATTTTGGAATTCTATTCCTCATAACCTACGAATGATTGAAAATGTATCTTGCTTTAAAAGATATTTGAAAAACTATTTGATGGAAAATAACGGGATTTAACCAGAACGGTTCCTTTTATTCATTACTGTGTATGTCTTATAAATAATTAATATCCTTTTCATTTCTGATCGTTGTTATAATCACAATAATTATCATCACCATTATCATCATCATCATCATCATCATCATCATCATCATCATCATCATCATCATCATCATCATTCCCAATCATTACACGTTATCGTCATATTCATGTTTACTAGCATAATTTTAAATTATTACATATATCATTTCAAATGCATGAATATATATGATGATCAATACCTCCTATTGTTATAGAAGGCCTCATTGTAAATAAGTTCTTCATTGTATTGTTTGTATGATGACAGCTTAATGAGCTACCTTCTTTAAATAAAGATTTTATTATTATTATTATTATTACTTTATCTGACGTTATCTAAGCGGAGCCCAAAAATGACGTCATCATGAACTGTACATAAAAACTACGTGCAAAATGGCGCTTTAAGAAAGTTTGTTCTTAAATTTTCACGTTCGGTCTCATTTTCGCATTAAAGAAATAGAATAAAAGTCTGCCTTTCGTGTAAAATCGGTTTCTATTTCACTTCGTGAAAAACATACGCTAAATTTTCACTCGTGGCTCCGCCACTAGTGAAAATAGAAAATATAACTTTTATTGTTGGCCCAATGAAAATTCGATCTTACACAGGAAGAATTAATGGTCCTAAATATCATTATGTAAAGTCGATGAACACTCATCTTTTAACGTTATGAAGCCGTTGTGAAAGATTTTCAGAATGATAAATGCCAGGTTCTAAACAAAATGCAAAAACCTCACTCCTGTGCTTTAGTTACTTGTAGTGATTTTGCTTCAAATAAGCGCTTTTGAGGTTGCGTGCTTATTTCGAAAATAACGTGTCAATAGGCGAAAAAATATGTTTACTCGTTTACTTTCAGTCGAGTTTCTGCCTTAACGGCAAACCGTACAAAAAAGTTACGCTGAAGTAAAACAGACATTTTGTAAGCACATGTTTTTCACTTTTAAACCCGTTTTTGGGCTTACATGATCTTGATCAAGGTCAAAATCTTAAGCTCAGAACAAAATTTTCGAAAAAAGAAAAAAGAAACAGAAAGACCCTTCTCCCTTACCATATCGACTTCATCTTGGCATGTGCTGGTTCCGATCTATATCCTACGATGTCCCTAGATGTCCCATTTACACGTGATTGGGGTTATGAATTTTTATGTTGTGAATATGATTAATATGAACCTTTTAAAAAAACTTGAATAGACTTTCATTATAATGATGAATTTGGATTTTTAATTGAATGTTAAACAGCGTCTTTTCACAATTAGATTTTTTGAGATTTTGGGAAGAATGCTTTCATACATTTTCCATGGATGAACAAAACACCGTAACAACAGCTTTGGAAAGCTGCAGTTACGAGGTTTTGACCGCCAAAAGATATGGTATTTGAATACATCAAATTAACAATGTTTTGTTCGGCTTTCTCAAGATTGCATTTGATTTATATGTTAATACAAAATGATCATGGCGAGAAATTCAAACGGTCATAAAGATAAGAAATACTTTGGGAAGAGAAAATGTGATTAACGCAAAAAGAATTGTTATAATATGAATATAATGACTGCCTCGGTTGCAGACTGGTAGAGCTCAACTTGTGACCTAAAGGTCCGTGTACTAATGTCTCCGTGGTGTGTTTATGGGCACTTTATAGACAGCCCATGTTCATCCATATGTAGAGTTGGATAGCAGTGGGTTTAAACCACTGCTTCTCTCTCAGGGACATGAAAACAAATGTATCGAGGGTTCGAAGTTTGACTCTATAAGCTATAGCTTTCGTTGCATATAAACTTAATGGATATTTAAAAAAGACAAAGGGCCCAGCTGGGATTTTTTAGAGACTGTATTTTCAGGGAAGTAGAATCAGTAAAAATCAAAGCACTGAAAGTACTGATGGTGAGCGAGTCTGATGGCATTCTAGAGTGATGTATTGAATTCGTTGAGTAAAGAGAAATTACAGTCATATGTAAAAATGATTAAGGGAAAGTGTCTCGACAAAATTTCGACAATTCTCATTGTTAATTCAAATTTGTTTTGTATGTCTAATTTGTTCTCAAATATCACAATGAAAAAGAAAAAAAAAATAGAAGACCACTTAACAGGAAACAAAGTGTGATTTTGTTTGGGTTTTGTTGTCGTTGTTTTAATCTACATTTCGGTTCATAATTCAAACGGAATTGATATTAAATGCTGAATATTTGAGATTTTCCCAATTATTATATGCTCCTAGTGGCAGCGTCGTCCTTCTTTAATGTCGTAACATAATTTGTTTCTTAAGTCGAAAAAATCGGTCCGAAAGGTAATTCAATTTCAACATGCGGAACCCATATTTCACCAGATCAAACAACAGTCTTTCTGCATTTTAATTATGAAGTGTAATCCGTTATGGCTCTGGAACTTTAAATATACCAGCAATCCATGTTTAGGTGCTCCAATCCAGAGGTGATTGATTCACAATCCAAATTTCGTATTATAGGTTATTATATATTTGCATGTATGGCAAAACTTGGATCATGAAAAGTCGCCTATGCTTCAGCCACCGTGATTTTACAGAGAAATTGTTTATAGCGGCGTTCATCTCTGTTCAAAGAAAATGCATAAGAAAGGTTTTACTTATAAACCACGTGTCAAATAATTCTTGAAACCCGCCTCGATATTGACTTTCGCGTATTGTAAAGTTATTTAATGATGATTATGGCTGAAATGCGATATTTTTAAACACAAATATTTCTATTTCTATATCATCGATCGATTTTCTTGTTCCTATAGCATATGAAAATTATGAAATTGAAATATATCCCCCACTTTACGAAAAAATCAAAAGTGGGAGAAACCTTATATTTAGTTTCGATAAGGTTTTCAGCGCTTCCTTTAATGTATTTCCTTTAAAAAGAACAGAAAATGATTTCGTTGTTTAAACCTATTATGGATATAAGCTGATAATTTTTTTTAATGCATTCAATATATGACTATATTGAATAGGTTGTCGTAATAAGCCGAACCTATCGATTGAGATGTGCAGAGTGTACTGCGTATGTACTGCGAAAGGCGATCGCAAGTTCAGAAGTCATTTTGTAGGCACTGTTCTAATTTCTTGTCATCTTGTAATCTAAGCGCTGAATGAATAATCGCCATTAAATTAAATTTTACTTGAACTTTTCATTGAAAAGGTGACATATAGGCCCGTTGGGCCGGGTGTTTTATTTGCTATCTATGTTTGTATTTCTATGTTCAAATGTATACACATGTCACTATAATAAACTATTTACTTACTTACTTACTTACTTATTTAAAACCCGTTGCATAAACCACAGATGTCACTAGACTGGTTACCGTTTCTAATAATAATTACGTGTATTGGATTGTACAGTAAAAACAAGATCAAGAGGTCGCGACCTAGAAACACATATTTCCGGCAAATTACTACAACTTGCAGTAGCGAGGGATTAGATCGAAAACACAGTATGTGTCTATACAGTGTATAGACACTAACTTTGTTTTTGCTCTTAACTCTCGATAAGATTACGCAGATATTTCATTCGTCTGATTAAAGATTTAAACTTCATTTTATATTTTAAAAGGGTATTTAGCATTATCTTCACACGTGAAAGAATTCTAGTATCACGCCATAAACAAGATACACAGTGATTTTGAGAAGAGAAGTCTTGAGAAATAATAGATTGAATCTAAAAGGGCATTACTTTCTTATGAATCTATTAAGAACCCACATGGTGTTCCTTACGTAGTAACACTGGTAAACGAAACGTTCGTTCATCAATGACACAAGTCAACAGTATTGGTTCAAACCTATTTATTTTACATCCATTGGGAAACAAGTTCTAAAAACTTAGACTAATCGGTCTCAATTCTGCTTCCTTGAAAATTCACCAGTTCTCGCGCCGAATGTGTAGGCCAATGAAAGAATCAAGATCGATAGCCGCTCCCGAGAATCGAACAAAGGTCATATGGGTCAAGAGGCCGACGCTCGACTCTATACCACGGCCATCATACTAAAAAAGTAAAAAAAAAAAAAAAAAAATCGACTTTGGTTCAGACAGCGCAGCTCGCGCAGTCTGAACCAGAGTCGTTACATTTTTAACGATTCATAGATAGTCCCTTTCTGCACGACGGGTATGTGACCAGTCACGCGAAAAGGGACCAATAATCCGTAAAATAAACATTTGAAAAAGAGATTGGCTATAGTACAGGTCAGCCATAGGTCCCATTTTAAAGATTCTTTCACGGGATTGTAGATTGCTTATCCTAGATTCAGAAAATTAGTTAAGTGCGAAAGGTTTCGACCCTAGTCAGTCTGCGCAATCCGCGCAGTCTGACTAGGGTCGACAGTCTACGCACTACACAGATGGTCCTTTTTCGCGTGACGGGTCACATATATTTGTTTTCCTTGTTTATGTTAGTTTATGATTGATTATAAGGGCGAGTAAATTGTTTTTTGTGGTCAACTGATCATTAGCGGGGGTGGCCCGGGGTTTTACTTAGAACACTGACCGTGACACATTGGTCTGTCCTTACTTAATGGCAGATCACTTATTTCGAATGACAACCTTCGAACTCTTGAAAATTTGAGCGTATTTGAACGTCATTTGAGTTAGGAAACTTTCGAACAAATGAAAAAATGAACAAAGAAACTTAAAATTCTACCGACTGAAATTTAGTACAATTTAATTGACGTACCTTGATTGTAAATTAATAATGCCAATCAAGAGGGCCCGGGTTCGATCCATGACGGCGACACTTGTCCTTTCCGACTGTCCTTTCTGTCGCTCATCAATGAGATGATAATCATAGACCTATGTGAGATAGTAGCTGGAGGCTAGGAAAGGGTGAATTGGTATTACTGGGGAGAAAAAAATACCAGGAATTCATTGTTAGGTACTCTAGCCGACGAGATATAACTGAGAAATTGTTAATAGCGTCGTAAAACCCTATTCAATCAATGTAAGTTAATAACAGCTATAAATTGATACTCATTCCACTTCTGAAAAACATACTAATTTGGCTCATTCACGGTGTTCTAATAAATCTCTCAAATCGTTCAAAACGCTCTCAAATATTACACATTGCTCTAAACGTTCAATTATTTCATTGGCATGTGCAAATTTGGAAGCGAATGGCAGGTCCGTACAAACATACAAATCTGTTCATTTAAGAACATCGTGAAATTGTCAAAGTGGATGATTTCTGATTAGATTCGGAATGGAATTGAATGAGTTGGAGGTGGAAGTTTTGAATAAACTAAAATGGATATACACAGTATCGCTATTGCGTTCAAGGTGAACGCAGTTAATAATATGTATTACATCCCTTTGATAAAATATACACAGACGTTCTTTAAATATTTTTTTTTATCTTGGTGAACCATCCAGACGCTTCCAATTTCAAGCAAGTCAGATATATAAAAAAAAATCGGAGTGATTATAATATAGTTTTTTATTCTTTTTATAGTAATATAAGTTTTTTTGAATTGTTTGAGAGAGTGTTTGTAATGAGTGAATTTAATGCTTAGAGAAGGATTAAGAATTATTTTGATAGGAATGAGTGTCAGATTTGGCGATGTACTTAAATGTAATAGAACAGAAGATTTATGTTTCAAAGGACGGTAATTGTATAGTTATCGTTTCATTCAACGAACCCCAAAACTCGCAAATCAAACTCATTCAACTTTATTCCGAAACCATTCAACGTACAAATTCACGTTGTAAATAGTTGTACCTTCATCTTATGAATACGCTTTTTATTAACTTATAACTTTTCAAATATCCGTGTGATAACACCCAGTATGATATTTTCCATGATATCACACAGTTATTTTTAGAACAATGATATAATGCAGTTATTTTTAGAAACTTGCATTTCAGTTAAAAAACATCGACGAAAACAAGACAAATAGAGGTTATAAGATAAATATAATACAAACTTAGTATATTGTATGAAAAAATATCTAACTCGGTTGTGAGAATTGATAATTGTCTCGGCAGAGCCTCGACAAATATCAATTCTCCCGACCTCGTTAGATATTTTTTTCCAGAAAAACACTAAGTATGTGTTTTATAATTATTGGTACACACTTCATTATGGGTGTGTATAAAGTAGATCTACCGTTTAAAAAACATCGTGAAATTGACACCCATTCTGATCAAGTTCATTCTAAATCGCTCACTCAGCGCTCCATTTCTTCATTCCAAACACTCATTCAAATCGACCAAAACGCTCCGAAATCGTAAGAAAACATTTCGAAATCGGCCAAAACGACCACCATTTAAATAAAATCGTTCAAATTATTTTACGATTTTATTGGCTCGTGTGGATTTTAAAGTGTCTGATTGGTCCATGAGGACACATAGAAGTTCGTATATTTCATTAAAGGGAGGTAATAAATAAAGCTCAACACGCTCATTCACTTTTCATTCCAGAATCATTAAAAAATTATGCATCTTGTTTATTTCAGGATTTTCTTAACTGAGTTCTTAATCCATTATCGAGCGTAATATTTAGTTGTATGATGGACAACAACAAAAACAAAATCTTCTTATTTAAATTGGATATTTAGATCCCCGAAATATGTTAGTGTACATGCGAGTGTTTTAGATACTTTTGCTCATCTTGGAATATCAGGATCCATTTAGGTTAATCAAAGTATGAATAAGATGCACACGTATCAGTTATTTAGCGCACATAGGGCAGTTAAGGTTCAAGAAACAATGGTACAGTATCTAGTATGTTTAATGGAAATAGATCATTCATAGTGAAAACAGTAATACAATCCATCATGGAACAGAAATAAAACACTATTAAGACGACCTGAATACAAGGTGTTTTTTTTAAACTTTTTATAAGCTACGATACAGCCGCTGTCATGCAACTCCGATTTTGGACGACTTGACATAACCATGTTTTCAGCAAGAAAGTGCACAGTGTCTGGACTATTCATTTCTTTCTTAACTAAAAAAGCAGCTAGAAAGCTAATTCAATATCAACATGCGGAACCCATATTTTACCAGATCAAACCGCAGTCTTTCTGCATTTTGACAAAGAAACGTAATCCGCTATCGCTCTGGAACTTTAACTACCTGAATGCCCCCACCCTATCCTCCGCATTAAAAGACCACTGTTTCATACTCATCCAAAACTCTGTAATTACAGGGTTTGGTCTCTTTCGGTTATAAGCAGACTTTTGTGAAAGAATGATTATCTGATGTCATTGCGTAAAAAGAATAAAAGAAAAACAATACGATTCTTATAGGTAGGAATTTTGTACAG
This sequence comes from Fragum whitleyi, assembly GCA_948146395.1. Classification (NCBI taxonomy): domain Eukaryota; kingdom Metazoa; phylum Mollusca; class Bivalvia; order Cardiida; family Cardiidae; genus Fragum; species Fragum whitleyi. The sequence continues at coordinate 28,600,054 of OX411556.1, read as the reverse complement.
CTAATGGATTGTCCAAATATAGCCGTAGTTTAAATTTATTGCTCCTACAAATGGGCGGATAATCGTAAACCTAGAGGGTAAAAGTAGACAGCTATGTAAGGATGTATGCTAATAATATTTCTGGTGCGAGAAAAAACAGAAATCCATGTTTAGCTGCTCTAGTCAACAGGCGATTGATTCACAATCCAAATTTGTCTTACAGGTTATCATATATTGATATATATGGCAAAACTCAGATTGTTTAAAGATCGCCTGTGCTTCGGCCATCGCGGTTTTACAGAAAATTGTTTCTAGCGGCGTTCATCCCTATTCTAACAAAGGGCACCAGAAAGGTTGTACATTTAAAACACGTGTCGAATAATTCTTGAATCCCGTCTCGAGACTGACTGTCGCACGTTGAAAGGTTATACAAAACCCGATTGCATAAACCACAGATGTCACTAGACTGGTAACCGTTTCTAATGCCACAAGGTGTATAGATTTTACGGTAAAAGCAAGTTCAGGAGGTCACGACCTAAAAACACATATTCCCGGCAAATTTTGTTGCTATAGCGAAAGCTTAGATAAAAAACATAGTATCTGTCTATACAGTGTATAGACACAAACATTGTTTTTGCTCTAAACCCTCCACAAGCTTACGCAGATCATCCATTCTCCCCATTAAACATTGCTAGCTCATTTTGTTTTTTAAAGGGGAATGTTTTCATTATCTTCACGTGATGAAGATTTCTAGTATCACGCTATTAACGAAATAAACAGTGATTTTGCGTTGTGAAGTCTTGAGAAAAATTAAACTGAATCTAATTGGGCACTACTTTATTTCGAAGCTATAAGGATCCAACAGGGTCTTGCTTACATAGTTACACTGGTGGACGAAAACTTCGTTCACCAAAATTTAGTCTATGCATTATAGTGATATAAACAGTGTAACCGTGTGTGTGTGTGTGTGTGTGTTTGTGTGTGTTTGTGTGCGTGCGTGTGTGTGTGAATGAAGGTGTTACGTCCCTCCGTGCTCCAGGCATATTTGGACCATGAGAGAAAAAGGTGGATCCAGGGAGATCCGGGTTTAAACGCCCCTAGTTCTTCTACGAATAGAACTTCTTGATTCTTTTACGTGCCCAGTGTAAAGCATTGATTCACGCGAAGCAACCGCTAAGATTCTTACCAATTCACTTCTAGTTGGGCGGGGGACACCAAGTACCCCTTAAAATCCTGCCGTGTTCGGGATTCGAGCCACGGACCTTAAGATTGGTAGTCCGATGTCTTACCACTAGACCACCAGGCCGCCCCATCACGAAATTAAGCATGTATAATACTTTGTTATACAGAGGACATAGATATTCTCTCCTTTTTAGCTCACCTAAGCACGAAGTGTTCAAAGTTTGCTATTGTGATCGTACAGCGTCCGTCGTTCGTCGTGCGGTGTGCGTCGTCCACAATTTCTTTAAACACCTTCTCCCACTAAACCAGTAAGCCAATTTTGGTGAAACTTGGCAGGGATGTTCCTTGGGCCAAGCTCTACCAAAGTTTTTCAAATGAATGTAATCCACCCTTTACCCTCCCTTAACCCTTAACAAAAAGGGTAAAAATAGGAAAATCTTCAAAAATCTTCTACTCTGAAACCAGACGACAGACAGCTTTCATATTTGGTATGTTTCATCTAGTGGGCCTCTACCAAGTTTTTTTTCACAGCAAGACCCTGGGGTCATATTTGGGCTACACCCTGGCACAACTCTTCTTTAAAAAAGAATCAAAGAGTGATAATTTTCAAAAATCTTCTCCTCTGAAACCAAAGGGCAGACGGCATTCGTATTTGGTATGAAGCATCATCTTGTGGACCTCTGCTAAGTTTGTTCATATTAAAACCCTGGGGTCATATTTTGGCTCTGCCCGGGCGCATCCCTTTTTTATATTTATTCAAATAGCAAAAATCTTCTTCTCTGAAACCATAAGGCAGAAATATTCCATATTTAGTTTGTAATTTTGTATAGTGGACTTTACCAATGTTTTCATGTCATGTTCCTGTGGTCATATTTGGGCCCTGAATGAACCAAACCTATTTTACAAAAAAACAAATAGGAGGAAATCTTAAAAACTTGTTCTCTGTAACCAGAAGGCAGGAACATTTCATAATAGTCTCATTTAATTGTATTTCATGATGTTTCCTTATTACATGCTCGTTTGTTCATGTAAGGGCTGTGCCCAGGCATATCCTCTTTCCTTTTTCGCTGAAAACATTCCATGGTTTTGATCTTATTTAGAAAATATCTCCTTGTTGACATCAGCCATTTAATTGATGGTCCCAGGGGTCAGAGAGAATCAGGTGAGAGATCTAGGACCATAATGGTCCTCTTGCTTTATATAAATCCTTGCCAAAAGCATGTACATTATGATTGGCAATAATTCTTTTTATTTTGATCAGAAATAACACGTTGTTAGATATCTATCGGTCGATCACATGTAGATTGCCTTTGAACTTGACAAATGTCCAAATATTTGTCAACCTTAAAAACCGCAGGGTACCTCATTTGAAGCGTCCAACAATAATACTAAAATTTTGGCACCCAAAAATGTGGCCATGATAGATGCTTTTACGTGATAATTGTTTCAGGGTTACCCAATTCCATTCAAACCCATTTTTGACGTCCCTAAATGAGACAAAAATGTTCGATTATTTAAATGAACGAAAAAAAAGGCTGCTTGTAATAAGCAAAAATGTCCTCTTCAACTAACGACATCAACCCATCATTTCATCCTCCCATCCCTACCTATCCATCCATCCGTCCGTCCGTCCATCCATCCATCCATCCATCCATCCATCCATCCATCCATCCATCCATCCATCCATCCATCCATCCATCCATCCATCCATCCATCCATCCATCCATCCATCCATCCATCCATCCATCCATCCATCCATCCATCCATCCATCCATCCATCCATCCATCCATCCATCCATCCATCCATCCATCCATCGCGTGTCGTCGTTATAAGTGGGATATTATCGACCACATCAGAGAGGAGATATTGATCTAGGACAATCTTTATTGTTTTTGTAATGGAATTAATGGTGATCAATTATATTGCGTAATGCGATACGCTCGTTCTGCTTTCTTGAGCGCGATCGTTAACGTAAACAACATTTGCCTTGCTTTCACCCAATTGACAACTATACTACACAACTTTTGCTTCAGGTTAAAAAAAACCGAACTAATATATATGTACATATCAGGCGAAAAGGGGCCATCTGGGAATTCTGTAAAATAGATATTGAAAAGGAGATTGATTCTAGTACAGGTCAACTAGAGGTCGCAATTCAAAAATTCTTGAACGGGAAGGTAGACGCGGCATTCTAGATTCAGAGAATCACCTTAATGCGAAAAGTTTCGATCATAGTCAGTCTGCGCAGTTCGCGCAGTCTGACTGGGATAGACACTTTACGCAGTACCCGGATGGTCCCTTTTCGCATGACGGGACACATTTGTTTCCCTAGTATTAGATTCATTCATTTTAAATCTATCTTCAAGCGTCTGTCATTTTATTGGCTAAGTTTCTTTTTAGCCATTGTCATCACTTTGGCGTCCTTAGAGTGGCCCTTTGATACGGTGCGTCCGTTTGCGTCCGTTTGTGTTGTCGTTGATGTCGCAAACTTTTACCTTGGCCATATTTCTATTGTTATTGACGATATATTGTTAAAACTTGGTGTGCGTCTTCAAAAACACAAGATCTATCTAGACAATCAATGAGAATAACTGATGAAGTATTTTTTGTAAGTATTGTGTTCCTTTCTTCTCTGTGATTTTTCGTGATTGTCCAGCACCCTCGGTTGAGCGTTGACAAGCGCAGGCGGTGCTTTAGTTGAATTTATGATGATACTCAGGACATTGATAAAGAATAGGTTGACCTTTTTTGTTAATTGTGTGTTTTTTTTTGTTTTGTTTTTTTTTTTTTTTCTAAAAAATAAACAGTCTTTTATTTGATACCTAGCAAAATTTTAGTAGTAGATATGTTAAAAAAAATCCCAGTGTACTTACAGTTAACAACATCGTGAAATTGAGAAGACAAATATTTTTGGAATGAATTAGGAATGAAATTAATGAGTGTGTTGAGCGAGTTTTGAATGAAATTTAAGGGAGATAATACTGCACGAAATATCGATGATAATTTATCACCTCCCTTTAAAAACTCTCCGTTCTTTCCAGCATTGGTGTCTTCACGTACAAGGCCAAAAATCGTGAAATAATTGGAACGATTTCAATGAAATGTCGATCGTTTGGATCGATTTAGAATTGTTTCTTTTTTCTCGATTTCGGAGCATTTTTGAGTGATTTGATTGAGTGGTTTTAATTAATGATTGGAGCTCAAGGCGATGTTTTTTTTATTTGTTTTGATCGGAAAGATTTCACGATGTTGTTAACTGTGGTATATTTTTTTAAAGTTGAATGAAGAAACTACTCTTTGCTCGTTCACTAAAAAGATATTTTATAAAGACGCCGAATCGGTTGGAACGTTTGTCATCCCCTCCACCCCTGATTTGAGGAAAAATGTAGATGCCCAAATATTTTCCATTTCATTTATTAGATATCCTTTACCAATGTCTCGGATTTTTATCCATTTTGGGTGGCTCGTTGATTAATTTAGAGTTTGTATTTTAAGAACTATCTTTCGATATCCTCCATGCCTTGTGCTGCCTAAAAACACCCTGCTCCGTATCTACGCCTCTCACACAAGTTTGAAATACTTTTAAAAAATCCCGCATATGCGCAAAGTTTTGTTAAACAATCAAATTGGAAGTACATATTTCTCATTATGATATGACCTATGTCGCGGGAGTGAAATAGCCCCCCCCCCCCCTTTTTTTGTTTTGCTTTTACATGCCTGTTATTACACTAGTGGAATAACAATACAAATCACCTCCGAATAGACATCACATTATATTTTTGCTGCGAAACTCTCGCTCAAATGGATCAGAAACACTCCAAAAGCACAAGAAAACATTTCGAAATCGTGCAAAAAGATCAATTTTTAATACATATCCATCATTTTCTTAATGATTTTATTGGCTGGTGAAAAAAAAGTACCTGATTGGTCCCACAAACAGAAAAGTACGTATTTTTTATTAAAGGGATAAATATCGCTAATTTTGTTCATCTTGAACAAAATTTGCGATATTGGATTACCTCCCTTTAATTTCACTAAAACTCGTTCTACACACTCATTCAATCTCGTTCCAAAATCATTCTAAAATCATCCAACTTGTCAATTTCACGATGTTCTTAACTGTACCATTAAGCGTTCGAAAACGATTTGCAATTTGAATGCAGGAATAGTTCGAAATGCTTGACACATACTCAAAATTCAGGAACTGACTCTTATTGATGTATTGCTCACGTGCGGAACCTGACTTTTGACAGGTTGCTTATAAATTATTCACTTTTATTTTTCCCAAAGTTATCACTATTGACTTCTTACCAAACAAGGTTTGTGATTGTGTTTACCTTTGAATAACCTTAGCTCTATAAATTTTGCTTAGAGCAATTGAAGCAACGCCACTTTTTTTTGTTTACGAAGAAAGATGTCATGAAAATTTACGAAATGCATTCGGAAAGTTCCTGGACTTGCTTATTTGTTCATTATTTTGACGCCTGCCCTGCGTTCAGGATCACAAAACGGTGCAAACATTTCTCCAATTATACCCTGCTTTGCACATGCACTTGCGTGCAAAGCGGTGTATAATTGGCAATCTGTTTGCACCGTTGGGTGATCCTGAACGCCGGGCTGAATGCAATGAGATTGTCATTGTGACTAATCGAACTTCTTTAGCATGATAAGTATATTTGCGTTAAATTAAAAGTTGAAGGTCTGTCAAAAGAGTTTTATAAAGCAATTATAAGAGCTAATGCGGTAAATGAAATAGACATATGATGTTTATTTCACCCAGAAACCTAAGCTGTTGGTTCTCATCGTTATAAAAGATATGTGAAATTGAGCATCCATATCATAGTGTTTTTTTTCACGTTTCACTAAGGAAAAGGTTCCCCCTGACGAATCGCCGCCGCCATTTGACATCATATGAAAAATTGTAAAAAGTAGCGTAAAAACCCAACTCAAATCAAATCAGATCAAACTTTGATCGTAGAAGTTACAAATCGTCGATTCAACGCATCACTTTTGTACAGTTAACAACATCGTGAAATTGACAAGGTGATTGTTTTTGGAATGATTTAGGAATGAAATTGAATGAGAGTGTGGAGCGAGTTTTGAGTGAATCTAATGGAAGGTAATCCAATATCGCACATTTTGTTCAGGATAAATAAAATTAACGATATTGATTACCACCCTTTAATAAGACATGCATACAAGTTCTGTAGATAGCTTCATATTTCTTTAAGAACCTAATATACGCTTACAATTTGAATTATGTTGTGAAATCGCGATTTTCTCTATACAAATTTATTTTGAATGACGTTATTGATTCTATGGGTTTGATTGATTTATTAATTGATTGATTGATTGATCTATTGAATGGAATTTAACTCCGCTTTCAACATGTTTTTCCCAGTTATATCGCGGTGGCTGGAGCACCTAACAATGGTTTCCTAGTATTTCTCTTACCAGTACAACCATCACATCCTTTCCTAGCCAACAGCTGCTATATCACATAGGTCTACGATTATCAACCCATTGGTGAAAGACAAACAGTCGGAAAGAATGAGTGCCGCCGTCGGGGATCGAACCCGGGCCCTCTAGATTGTCAGTCCGACGCGCTACCAACTGCGCTATGACGGCGGCCTCAATGGGTTTGGGTTAAAATGGTTTTGATTGAGATGAATGTCAATTTCACGAGGTAACTAAGTGTAAGTGCCTAAAATTGTATTGGAACCTACAAGAGTGTTGTGTTGAGCCCTCGAAATACACGTATAAAATTGTCGAACATAATACAGTTACTTAGAACAAGAAATTGTCAAGGTGAATGATTACTCGAAAAAAAAAAAAAAAAAAAAAAAAAATCAGAATGATATTGAATGAGTGGGAGGAATGAGTTTTGAGTGAAATTAAGGGGGGTAGGGAAAAAATAATATCGATAAATTCGTCCAATTAGACAAAATTAATGATATTTTATTGCTTTCTTTTGAAGAAAATCTACGCAGTTTTCTACTTGTATACTTTCATGGAACTATCAGACGTTTTTAATTCCTCATTAGCCAAAACAATCATTAAAGATTTTATCAAGTTGAATGAAATGTTGATCGTTTTGGCAATTTCGATAAGTGTTTTTTAACGATATGGAACGTTTTTGATTGCTTGGAGTGAATTGTCCTAAAACCACCCAAGCATGCTGCCGGAAACTGAGAAGGGTTTGATTAATAATTAATCATTGATCGAACAGTTCTATATGCTAAGGAAATCAAATTTATTATTAACGTGCTGAAGTTATATTGTCTTCGGTTGCTTTATCGGGTTTGGATATGTTTTTCACGAAATTGGATATACATTTATCTTATAACTATACAAATATACGTGTGATAACATCCCATATGATATTTTTATGATATCACATAGTTATTTTTAGAACAAGATATAATGCGGTTATTTTTTTAGAAACTTGCATTTCAGTTAGAAACATCGACGAAAACAAGACAAATAGAAGCTATAAGATAAATATAATACGTACTAAGTGTATTGTATGAAAAATATCTAACTCGGTTGTGAGAATTGATGATTTTCTCGGCAGAGCCACGACAATTATCAGTTCTCCCAACCTCGTTAACTATTTTTTTTTCATACAAAACACTAAGTACGTAATATACATGTACATATTCTTGACAAGGTCACAAAGGAACTTTTTCAATACGGACAGTGATTTAATTATAAGTGAAGTTCGTTCATTTCTCGAAGTCAATGCAATTTTTGAATGCAAAAAGGTATTACAGAAACCAAATAAAAAAAAACAATCAATCAAACAAACAAATACAAATAACAAACAACAAAATTGAACGAACGAAAATGAGTGAAATTAAAGGGAGGTAATTCAATATCGCGTTTTTTGTTCAGGATATTTATTATTCTATTACCCCCCTTTGATAAAATATGCATATAAGTTCTATAAAAAGCTTCCTATTTATTGAAGAACAATTCAGACGCGAATAATTCAATTTTTTTCAAGTAAACTCGCGACTTTTTCTTCTATGTTTACATTTTATTGTAGTTGTTGATTTTATCTTGTTTCCAGAGTGGTAATGGAATGCTTAGTGAGTGATTTAGAATGGTTTTGATTGAGAAGAATTCCTATTTTAATGATGTTACTAACTGTATGGCAATATGACGCATGTAATCACACAGGAACGCCAGTACTGAAACTTCTAGATTTTTTTTTAAAATAAGATATGAAATAAAAATAAATTCTGGTATACGGCTTTTAAGACTGATATAATTCCAAATTTACAAAAAGGACTAAGTGAAAAATGGAAACAATCACCGAGGACTCAGACGTTGATAATGATCCGATATCTGACGACGAGGATCGATCTGTTAAACATAATGTGGAACATGAGTTAGGTGAAACAAATGAGGAGAATGAACTTGACGATGCTCAGTTCTCTGAAGATGATAATGCCAAACCTGTTCTAAATAACAACTTTATCTTGCCTATGGTAAGTCAATTCCTAGAAGAGACAATGCTTTAGCAAAAGCGTGACCTTTCACATAATTCAGTGTTTGATGGATAGAGAGGCATTAGGTCTTTTTGTTTCGACGAGGTTTATGGCCCCTTTCAACGAGTTACCATTCATATTATAGCGACTGGAGAACCTAACAATAAATTGAGCCTGTGTGTGACATTTCCAACAATTCGACATCTGTGTTGGGTGTAAACATGTAGCAGCCCAAACAGTTACTTAGTGTAAGTAGATGATTGTCAAACTGTCTACAGATACTTTAAGACATTATTTATCTACAAAATCGCATAGTGAAGGCTCTGTTCAGACTGTGCGGATGCACAGACTGGCGAGGCTTTGTTTTGCGCATATTTGAAATTGTTGGTAATGTCAAGCACAGGCTCAATTTCTGGTATTTCTTACATGAACACTGCCATTATACGCTTTCCTAGCCCAGGCTGCTATTCCACTTAAGTTTACTATTATCTAATCATCGGTTGGAGACAAATATCGGAAAGGCTATATGCTGTCGCCGGGGTTCGAATCCCATGACATTCCATTACATGACATTGGTTGAAGATTGGGAGTCTGTAGTGCTACCAATCACGCTATAACGTTGGCCTGAGAGACATTTAGCTACATTGACGTCCACAAATTGTATTACAAATTTTCTCTGTAATCAGAGACCATCAGTCGAAGGCAAACTTCTGTGCGCAAAGTCAAGACTCGGATCAGACAGTGCGTATATAGAGATTGATTTGTGTATTAACGTTACACATATGCGAAATTACTGTCAAACACAGGATCATTTTCGTATGAAGAGCTACAGATAGAGAGGGAATTTTGGATTTCCAATTTAAATATTTCACTAGTCCTTGCTCAAACTCTATATTGTGGGTACTCATTAGAATTGTCTCGTCGAGACAATTCAAATGAGTACCCACATTATTGGGTTTCATTGAGAAATACAGATTTTGGAATGGAGTTACCGCCTCTTGTATGTACCCCTGGTTATGATGGTATTGTGATTTGTTGTACTCTGTTAGCGATACATATTCATGAAAAAAAGAAGAAGTCTTTATAGGGTAAAAGTTAAGCTATTTGAAGCTGAAAACTAAGATTGTAGCTATGAATAAGCTGTATAACGTAGAAGACTTACATTGTAGCTATGGATAAACTGTATGAAGCAGAATACTAAGATTGTATCAATGAATAAGCTATATGAATCAGAATACTAAGATTGTAGCTATGGATAATAAGCTATATGAAGCAGAATACTAAAATTGTAGCTATGAATAAGCTATATTAAGCAGAATACTAAGATTATAGCTATGAATAAGCTTTATGAAGCAGAATACTAAGATTGTAGCTATAAATAAGCTATATTAAGCAGAAGACTAAGATTGTAGCTATGAATAAGCTATATGAAGCAGAATACTAAGATTGTAGCTTTGAATAAGCTATATAAGTAGAAGACTAAGATTGTAGCCATGAATAAGCTATATGAAGCAGAATATTAAGATTGTAGCTATGAATAATCTATATGAAGTAGAAGACTAAGATTGTAACTATGTAAAAGCTAAATGAAGTAGAAGACTAAAATTGTAGCTATGATTAAGCTATATTGAACATAAAACTAAGATTGTATTTTAGAATAAGCTATATGGAGCTGAAGGACAAGATTGTTACCATGAATGAACTACGATTATATGAAGTGGAAGACTTAGTTTTTAACTATGAATAAGCTATGCGAAGCAAAGGACTGAGATTATAAATATGAATTAGCCTAAGAGACAGAAGACTTAGTGTGTAACTATGAGTTAAAATGGATTGAAATATTCAAAAAAAATATAAATGATAAAGAAATATTGATAGAAGGATTGATAAATGTAATTTGAAAATAAAAAAATGAATTATGAACAAAAGCTACGAGAAATTATTACATATAATTCAAATCAAATCATAAATATACTACTCAACTTTTGATAGGGATCAAAATGAAAGTCCGTGTATTTTCCTTGAGAAATATCATTCCAAACAAAGTAAATTATATCTAGATCTATTCTTTTTAATTCATAGAATTTCAGTATAATCTTAACAACAGCACTGACTGCGACTCTTAATGCTCGGCTGCAGGTGCTGGTTAAATCATAGAATTTCAATATAATTTCAACAACAGCACTGACTGCGACTCTTAATGCTCGGCTGCAGGTGCTGGTTAAATCATAGAATTTCAATATAATTTCAACAACAGCACTGACTGCGACTCTTAATGCTCGGCTGCAGGTGCTGGTTAAATCATAGAATTTCAATATAATTTCAACAACAGCACTGACTGCGACTCTTAATGCTCGGCTGCAGGTGCTGGTTAAATCATAGAATTTCAATATAATTTCAACAACAGCACTGACTGCGACTCTTAATGCTCGGCTGCAGGTGCTGGTTAAATCATAGAATTTCAATATAATTTCAACAACAGCACTGACTGCGACTCTTAATGCTCGGCTGCAGGTGCTGGTTAAATCATAGAATTTCAATATAATTTCAACAACAGCGCTGACTGCGACTCATAATGCTCGGCTGCAGGTGCTGATTAAAGATAAAGAATAAAGTCAAATAGGAGACATTATTCTTACAAAATACTTCCAGAGATACCCCCTTTGATAATCCGAATAACTCTTGTGATATTGAACAAACTTGCAAGGCTTCAAAAAGAGATGAGCCTGTGCGTGACATTTCAAACAATTTCAAATATGCGCACAGCAAAGACTCTGACCAGCCTGTGCATCCGCACAGTCTGACCAGAGTCTTCACTATGCGTTTAGTAGATAGATAAGGTCTAAAAGTATCTGTAGACTATCACGTAACTTTATATTTACAGTATATGGCTGTCTACGCTACTAAGTGATTGCACCTCTCGAGCACTTTAAATTGTTGGAAATGTCACGCACAGGTTCATATCTTCTTTAACATCAGAGATGTGGCCAAGGTTAAAGTTTACTATGCTTATCATTTGTCAAGGCGTAGCTCCCTTTACGCACATTACGCAAGTGCGTAATAGAAATAAATCCTCTTATGAAAAATGCTGATGAATGATCATTTCATCGAAACTACAGCTTATTTAAGCTGTAGTTACGTTGATTTGATTATTCACCAACGCTCAAGTAATAAAAAGGGAAAAGATGTAGGGCTTCATCTTTTGTCACAGTCCTCATATATCGCCCTTTTCATATAAATTCTTTAGTTCTCGCCTTCTGAGTGCGTATAAATTTCAAATTCCTAGATACCCCTAAATACATACGACGTCTACTTCAACAAAGCACTCACTCTACGACATCAAGAATAGATATGTATAAAAAAAGCTCATTTTTTTTGTTTCAAGAAAAGGCTAACAAATTGTTAGAAGCTAGTTAACAATTGTTTAAGATTGAATGGACGTTATTCTAGGGGAACAAAATACACATTACAGTTTTGATCCCTAGCAAAATTTGAGTAGAATATTTTGAAAAAAAAAAATTAATGTTGTCAATTAGGTACAAAATGTCAAAAAATACAGATTTTTAATACGATTTTGTAGCTTATTGATGATTTCACAAAGCATAAAAGTTTAAAAACAAAAACAACAACAACAACAACAACAAAATGATAATAATAATAAAAAACAAAACAAAAACAAAAAACAAAAAAAAAAAAAAAACAAACGTTTGATAGATCTTGAAATGGTAAATTCTAAAAGTACAGAAATATAACCCATCTTGAATGCTTAAAGAGTTTTTTTCTAGAAAAAGGTAAAACAAAATGTTTGACTAAGCTAACACTGTCTTTACTGTCTTAAAAATAGGACAGTCGCCCAATATGGGTTAATATTATTCGTGGTTTTATGCACCCGTCATTCAAAGTACATCTTTACTAAACGCTTACCTTACTTTTTTCATCATTTTTCACTAACCACAGTGGATTTGAGATTTGAATTAGCAAGACAAGGGTCCGAGATAAGAAAACTTTTCTCGTTCTCATATCAGAATTTACTCCGTTTTTAAAAAGTTGTCATTCTGCAACAATACTATAATCAATGTATGATCATAAAGAATAATATTTATAAGTTGTTATACACAACTTATAAATATTTTCTTTTATGCTCTCTTTAAAAATAATAAGGTAACAACTTATAAATAGTTTCTTTTATGCTCTTTTAAAAATAATAAGGTAACAACTTATAAATATTTTCTTTTATGCTCTTTTAGAAATAATAAGGTAACAACTTATAAATATTTTCTTTCATGCTCTTTTAAAAATAATAAGATAACAACTTATAAATATTTTCTTTTATGCTCTTTTAGAAATAATAAGGTAACAACTTATAAATGTTTTCGTTCACGCTCTTTTAAAAATAATAAGGTAACAACTTATAAATGTTTTCTTTCATGCCCTCACACTTTTTTTTAAAATTATAAGGTTACAACTTATAAATGTTAACTTTCATGCTCTCACACTTTTTTTTTAAAAAAAAATTTAAGGTAACAACTTATTAATATTTTCTTTTATGCTGAATTCCAAGGTACCAACTTAAAAATATTTTTTACGCTCATAAATTTATTTAGATTCTAATATTGAGAAAATTTTAAGTTGAGACTAAGAAAAGTTAATAACCCCGGGCCATAACCTTCGATTTCTAACTTTGAAGAAATAACGATATTTCATTAACACCCCCCCCCCCCCTTACACACACACACAAAAATAATAAAAAAAAATAAATAAAAACGCACATACGCAAACGTCCCTTAGGACAAACGTACGTACCTCTGTGTTTGTGTGTCTTCGTGAACCAATCAGACGATTTAACACTTTCCTGTTTTCAAAATTTTGGACCTGTCCAAATTCAAAGGTTTTGCAGACGGAAATTTAAAGTGGGTTTAATTTGAAAAATAACCATTCAGTAGGGTAGAAAATAGTGTGGAAAAATAAGAAATTTGTCAGTAGCAATTTCTTCTTTTTCCACATTTTTTTTCTCAATCATAAATCATAGGCACGTAAAAAGCAGGGATTAAACAGCAAAGGGTTAAAGTCCTCTTCAGTCAACAGAAATCGTTGAATGATTTTATCAAGTAAATGGAAATGTTGATCGTTTTTTTTACAATTTCAAAACTTTTGTTTTTGAACGATTTCGAGAGTTTTGAAAGTGATAAGAGTGAGAGTCATGATGAATTGAAGGGAGCACTGAGCGAGTGATTTTGAATGGTCTTGATCGAGGTGAATTTCAATTTCACGATTTTAACGTTACTTACTGAAATTCATTTTTATATAATTTTAGAAGATTCCGTCAATTTTCGTACATTCTGAAAGCTGAAAAATTGGTTTAGTTTTTCAATAAAAACAATTTTGAGTACACAGTTATTATTTTAGCTCCCACAAAAAGTAGTCCCGTAAGAAATTGCTATCATTATTGACAAATCTTTATAGGGATGCTTCATGATATAAGATTATAAGATATGAAGAGACTATTTATTGATCAAGAGAAGAAGAGAGATTTTTAATCTCATGGAGGTATGAAACAAAAAACCTTATCACACTCATTTATGAATCCGCTTCGCGTATTCATTCAGTGTGATTAGGTTTTTAGCTCCATACTTCAGTGAATTCAACAAAAACTCTCATCATCTCTTAATTGAAAGGGGAAAAGGATTTAAGATTAATCTGACAATGTGGCCAAATAATGAAAGACGGTATTGTCAACTGCCTGACGGACGCATGAAAAAGACATGGTTTATTGCACCTGAAATGAAGGGTAATAAATAGCTTATGTCACTCAAAACGAAAAATTGCATGAATTCTCCGAAATGGGATAAGTACGTATTTGTATTATATTGCAGTGTGTCTTCATGTCAAAATGCTCTTTTTTATTTTTCTTGGTTAGGCGATTTAAATATCGAAAGTTCAATCTAATTCAGGCTGCAAAAACGACGAATAATACGAAATAGGATACGTTTGGTTTCAACCTATTTACTTATGATTTAATAAATAAAATTCCACAGGGAATCCATGTTACTCAATTTTATTTCCATAATACTATTTATTTTACATCGATTGAGAAACAGGTTCTTACAACTTAGATTAATCCCTCGCTATTCTGCTTCCTGGATAACACAAACATTACAAACATATTAGTTTCATACCTCTAATAAATCAACAAAAACTCTCTTCTTCTTCTCTTGATCAATAAATATTCTCTTCATATCTTATACTTTACTGTCATGAAGAAATATATACATGTATAATTAAATAAAAGATTAAGGCATGGACTATAATTTGACATCATTTCGTAGAAATCTGACCACATTCGCCACAATAAGATAAATTAATAAATGATTTTAAGTGACCGGGCAACATTAAGTATATTAAAGAACAAAGGTATTGCCCGGTTTTCAAATATTTATTTTAAGAACTGCTCCGATGGTCTCTTTTCGCGTGACGGGTCACTAATAGATAAACAAATTACAAGAAATACAATCGTACATGTTATTAAAATCGAAAAGGACAGAAATAACAATATCATTTTTACGTAATTCATACTTTTTTCTTTTTTACCCATAGGTAGATGTAAGTTTTTAACATGGTAATCCTGGCGTCCCGTTTCGCAGAATTGCACGTAATCTTTGACCAAATATTAGCTTGTTAATTGTCATAATTGCATACGAATTGTAAATCCAGTACACTTGTCATAGTTTTTCCCGCCTTTCTGACAGGCCTGTCGGGGTGGGATAAATTTAATGGTTGACGCGTTGACCTTTGATTTATGCCACAGTCTTAAAATCTGTATTTAATTAAGATATGATGAGAATATTTGTGTCTTCATGGGGTTATGAAACGAACACACCTAAACACACTGTTTGAATACGCGAACACATAAGCTTATTTAGTTTTTTTGGTGGACGTTTACGTTCACCAGCGTTAATACCGCGTTAGAACAATCCTGTCAGATATTAAAAGGTTTTCAAAACAGTAGTGCTCACTTAGATTCCATTTACTCTTTTTCAAGAATTGTGTCCGTCTGACAACTATGCATTTTAAAAATGGAATGAAACAAGTATTCTACATAACTTGAGAAACCTTAAAGACATCGTTTTAGTGCGAAATCATATGCAATTCTGAGATCGGGTGAATGTTTTGCTTGCGTAGAACTATTTTTCAGGCAGAACGAGTAATTTGCCCCTTGTTTCTCGATGGTCTATGGGAGGTACCTCATGAAAACTTGGTAAATGGAATTACTGGAATGGTAACCTTCCCTGACACTACTGATAATAATAGAATAATAAGCTAGATCACACGCATGAATACGTATACAGCGCGAGCAGGTAGTGTAAAACAGTTAGGTCGTGCGATAAAGGTTTATGCAATGGGGTTTTACACTACTTTTCAACACACAACAATCTCGAGAGCGTCTGCCATCATTTTACGTATTTACCCTTTCTTTTTTCCATTTGTAAATGAAAATCGCGGAACATTAATTGATTATCCATTTATTGATTTTTTCAAGCAGATAACGACAGAATTTTGATTGTGACCACGGAGAATAGATTAGTGTTGCAAAAAGTAATGATACCTAGATAATCTAATTGTCATTTCTTTCCTTTTATGCCAAATGGATCAGACAATCACTCTTTTAAATACACCCGGCATAATGCCGAAAGTTATTGAAACCTTGTGATTACAGGACTTTGGTTGACGATCGACGATATATTATATTGAGAATTGTATATCTGAAGCAAGATGCGAACATGCGTCAAGTCATTTTCCCTTTATCGTAATTTTACATGTAAAATTTCTCTTTCCTCAACAAATGCAAGAATCACTCTAGTATTCCAACAGAAACGTCCACCATCAGTACTTCAGTGCTTTGATTTTTATACCGCTATGGAAGTATAGACCTGCAATTTCAAGTGAGTGATCAAAGATCAATTTTACATTGAAAATGATAGAAGATAACGGTTTCTCGAACCTCACTCTTTCTTGCTGAACTATAAACTAAGCTATATTATTTTCTTGTGGTTATTTAAATCAGCGAAAAAGCGAGTTTTTTTACTGATTCTTAAATACATGCGACTGCTTCATAATCCGAATTTCGCCATGTAATTCAATATAAAATATCGAAACGTGGATTAATGAACAACCGCCTGTATTTTGATTTCTGATTTCAGCGGACTATTTTGTGAGCAAGCATGCTAGATTTTTTTTTATCAGAGAGGTAGCTTATTAAATCATTCGCTAAATATAATCGACTGAAAATAAAATTGAAGATGTGTTCACGGTATATGAATGGTGAGTAGTATTTCCTTCGTTTATTTTGCCCATGATTGTCTTCAGAATAGAATATTAATTCTATTGGTCTATATTTTTCTAATCTTTCAAATTCAGTTTGTCAATTTTTTCTATTGTATTTGCAGTTCCTTCCACCATAGATGTATTCTCTCTTAGTTTCATTAGAGTAACTTCGTCATAAAGACAAAAAAATCGTTAATACAGTTTCATTAAAGTTGTAGTTCGACATTCTTGTCGCCTATGTGTAACAGGTGTGTTGCCTCCTACGACTCTTTCACGGAATTGCAAGAAAATTATAATATTTTTTTTATTTTTTTTTAAAAGATGATTACGTTCTTAAAAAAAACGATGTTTCCAACTTCTCAACAACAGGTTATCTATCAATTCATTATATGGGCGACCCAAACTCCTCGTTACTACATCGGCTTCATTCCTACACCAATATTAAATATAAATATGTAATATCAAATATATAATTTTCAATCAACTGATGTACCCATCTATCAATACACCCATCGTCCCCACCCCCGCGTTCACTAGCTATGCATCAGGTCTTTGCGTTTCCATCAGTTTCCTTGTCGCCTGGTGCATCCGTCTGTCCGTTTCAGCAAGATGAACAAATTAAGCGATATTCACCACATCCCTTTAATAAAATATGCATTCAAATTCTATAAATGTCTTCCAAATTCTTTCAAGAAGCAAACATAGGCTTAAAATTACAATAATATTATTAAAATCTGATTTTATCAAGCTGTATTTGTTAAAAATGCAGTTGTTGATCTTATCTCTTTTTAGTGATTTATGTGCATTTTTGAATGATTTGGGTGATTGTTAAGTATGAATGATTGGAGCGCTAAGTGAGCGATGTTGAATGGTTTTGATTGAGATGAATGTCAATTCCATGATCCTACTATCTGTTTGAGCATTTTCTTCTTGATTTCGGGCCAGGTTTATTAATTATATCTGAATATCCTAAGAAAAGATGACGAATACGTTTTAACGTAGTTTAAGAAGATTGTAAATAACCTATCAGAAAAATGCTAATTCATTTTGGTATACGTGAAAAATACGCTAGATTCGTACATTTGTCTTTCGTTTGATTCTTTGACCCACATTTTGTCAATTCTGTTACTTTCTTAAGATGAAAAATACGCCTGTGATGATAAAACGACATATGTTACGTCATGGGTCGTAAGTTTGTACACGAAATACTAAATCACTTTTTACGAATACCACGTGGATAGTTGCTGTGTTACAACGTATATTTCCTGTTACAGGACCTTGAACATTACATGTAACATAGCATAAAATGTAATGGATTCGTTTTTTTTTTTTAGAACAATCTGCATGTTCAAGGTTATTTAACTAGAAAGACTATCCCCTGAATGTCTTAGATATTTAATGTTTGAAAAGACTTTCTAGCCCTGAAATGGTTGGCTGATAAATAGAATTACAGTTAACAACATCGTGAAATTGACAATCACTCCGATCAAAATAATTCTAAATCGATCGCCCAGCGCACCATTCATTCATTCCAAACACTCACTCATATCGATCAAAAACGCTCCAAAATCATTTGAAAAACATTTCGAAATCGGTCAAGACGATCATCAATTTATTCAAATCTATCAGATCATATTTTTATTCAAATCTATCAAAATATTCTTCCTATTTATTGGCTGGTGTGGATTTTTAAGTGTCAGATTTGTCCATGAATACACAAAAAAAAGTAAAGTACGTATATTTTATTACAGGGAGGTAATGAATATTGCTACTTTTGTTCATCTTGAACAAAATTAGCCATGTTTGTTTACCTCCCTTAAATTTCACTCAAACCTCGCTCCACACACCCGTTCAATTTCTTTCCAAATTCATTCCAAAATCATTCATCTTGTCAATTTTACGATGTTGTTAACTGTTTATATCAGTGGCTCAAAATATCAATGCTTTCTAGTCTCAGTTGTAAGAAATTATTATGACGAGACAAGGCCTCGCCATGATAAATTCTCCCAACCCTGACCAGGTTACATTGAATTTTCAAGACTTATACTTTGGTTTATTTGACCCTAATTTGACCTCTGTGGATTTTGTTTTTAAATAACAATAACCGACGTATTTTATCAATTAACAAAATAAAGATTACTCTCAATACCGTTTGTTATTCAATCCTATCAAAGCACGTGCAAAGCCGGGTAAGAATAATTTGACTTTCATTCATCTAAAAAGCAGGGGTCAGATTCGGGTCAATAAAACCGCGCTTATCATATCATTCTCTAAATCGAGGGTTCAGTGCAAGACTGTACTAAGTGTATAAACATGATAAGCAGCCTTGCGCTAAACCCTCGATATGCTCTTATCCATGCTGCTCAGTCGTTAGATTTGTGACCCGCCACGCGAAAAGGGGCCATTTAGGTAGTGCGTAAAGTGTCGAACTCTTTTCGAATATTTATTTTACAGAGTTCCCAGATGGTCCCTTTCACGCGACGGGTCACATTCATAGAATTATCTTTGGACGAAAAGCATATCGTCTGTAGGCATCATATCAACAGCTTGAACCAGCCCTGCGTTCAGGATGACAATACAGTACAAATAAGTATCCAATTATACCCCGCTTTGCACGCATATGCACGTGCAAAGCCGGGTATAATTGGAAAACTTTTGCGCCGAATCGCCATCCTGAACGCATGGCTGATAAAATTTAGATATTTTGGTTTCCAACCGATGTCAAACAAGAGTGCTTTAATGCATTTCAAGGTGCATAATAATCGAAAGAATTTAGAACGAAAACGTGCGAGAAACATTTAAAAGAATGTATCCCGCTTTACCGTGACATGCACTTGTATGCAAAGCTGCGAACCATTCCAACGTCTGTGGACGTTCGGACATCCTGAACGTAGGGCTGGTTTGATTTCGTTTCGTGAAACATTGTTGCTCGACGTATATTACATGACCTATTTTTCTGAAATAACAAAGATTTGTTTGTCAGATATAATCTTTTGTTTTAATCCCAAATTTACAATTTGCATTTTGAAATACAAACTCGCGTCACGTAAATATTTAAATAGTTTAACAATGTTGTCTAAAATGTCCATCTTTAAGTCGCATGTGACCATCATTTCACGTGTGTTACGGGCTGTCATTTCGCATAAAGTAAATAATTGTAGAGTTAATATAGTCATATTTAAACTTGACATTGTTATAACAGAACTGTCAAAAATATAGGTGAAAACAATTTGCAAAGGTACTTTGCTAAGCTGAATGTAATGGACACGTTATAGTTTCGCAACGTTTCCGAAGTAATGAACTTTAACAGTGTTAACCGAGGTTTCTTAATGATTTTTATTAGGAAACCTCGGTCAACATCTTGAAAGCTCCTGAGTGCCGAAATGGATCTATTACGGTTCCACTACCTTAAGTGATTTTCTTGTTGTATACATGTAGATGAACATCTATTTCGTCCTAATGAAGGAAATTAAGGATAATTTTTTACCTCCCTTTAATAAAATCTACGTACTTTTCCGATTTTGTGTATTCACGGACCAACCAGAAGCTTTAAAACAACAACGTTGAACCATAAAATAATGCAATAATTTGATAGATTTGATTGATGTGTTGATAGTTCTTTTTACGATTTCGGAGTGTTTTTGAATACTTTTGAGTATTTTTGAATGATTTGAGTGAGTGTTTGGAATGAAAGAATGGAACGCTATGTAATTGATTGGGAACGTTTGGCCGAGATGAATGTCAATTTCACAATGTTACTAACTGTATGGCGATCCACGTTTATTTCATGTAATAATGCAAGACATAAGGGAAAATTGTTTTCTTGTACCGCATTTCTCCCAATAATAGCTCCCGGGAGCTATACATAGCATTGCCCTGGAGCTTTTATTCAGTACATATTTTCTGATTTAAAACATCATTAACAAATGTCTTAAGGGCTCATTCTCCTTTGATTTGAGGTGAATTTCCTCTAAACAATCATATAAATGATTGTTTGGGAGAAATTCATCTCAAACTAGAGTACAAGTCTCAAAAATGTCCTAAAATTTACGCACTTGAAGTGGGTTTTCTTAGTAAGAAATGTAGGGGTGCTATTATTAGGGAGGGTGCTGTTTTTAGAGAAAATATGGTATGATCGATTTGCATTTCATCGGGTGACAAACAAAAGCTATATATTCACGCGTTGCGAAATGAAACATTAATCGAAATACGCGAAAAACTACACTCCCCCCCCCCAAATAACATGATTATTCTATAAACGTTTGATAATTGTTCGTGATTTGCATTCCGCTTTGCATGTTTCACAAACGTTATCATCTTGAAAGAAAGATAGTCCTTTTGGAAAATAAATATAAAGAACTTTCGACTAATTTCAAATATCATAAAACGGTTTTCGAAATCTGACACGAAAACGACATAGGGTAATGGGTTAAAACACGTGTTTCAAATCGTGGACATATTCTTTAAAGAGCTTCGTAGTCGTAAAGAACATGCTTAAATGCACAATTTTATTGTTAACATGAAAACAACCGCCCATAAAACGGAGATTTCTTACTTGGCCTGCCAACGCATCTGCATTTACCTTTACCGGGGATTTGCTAAAGTAAGAATATTGTGAAATTGACAAGGTGAACGATTTTTGAACGATTAAGGAATGAAATTGAATGAGTGCGTGCAGCGGGTTTTGGGTTATTTTAATGGGAGGTAATCCTATATCGCAAATTTTGTTCCGAATGAACGAAATTAGCGATATTGATTAGTTCCCTTTGATAAAATATGCATACAAGTTCTATATATAGCTTCCTATTTCTTTAAGACCCCATTAGACTTATATAATTTGAATTATATCAGTTAAATCCCGATTTTTCTCTTTCCAGATTTATTTTGAATTACGTTGTTGATTCTATATTTTTAAACGGGTTTGAGCGTATTTGAATGGTTTGAGTGAGTGTCTAGAATGTGAATGAATGGAGCGCTGAGTTAGCAATTTAGAAGTTTTTGAATGAGGCGATTGTCAATTTCAAGATGTTACTAACTGATCGGTTAGAATATTGTGAAATTGACGCTCATCCTTAATTACCGAAAAACGCCCCGAAATCAATTCAAATCGATCCCGAACATCATTCTAATCGCGCCAAATATACCATGATTTCGTTTAAGATATAACTAAAACTTGGTCAATTTCGAGTAAGCAGTTATTTTATAAGACCCGCTACCTCCTCAAAAAACAAACAAAAAAAAGTAGTCCATTTAGAAATCTGCTCCCGCATCATAAAATCGGAGGCACATTGTTTTACCGTTGTTCGTTTGTCTGTCCGTCCGTATGTTTGTCTGTTTGTCTACAAAACTTTAACAAAAAAACTCAACATTACCAATTACTTCAAAGCTATTAAATACAATGCTCATATTTGGGTTTTTTACGAAAACATTTTCCTACATCATTTTTTTCTTTCAAAGCCATTTAATCTAGTTCGATTATTGATAGAAGCAGCCGATTTTGATGATTCGTCGTGAATGTTTATCATCTAGGAAGCAGAATCGAACATAAATGTGTTTAAATTATAAGAACTTGAACCTTATCGATGTCAAAAGGATTTATTTCTATTCTCGTACATATGAGAAACCGTCATATCACCACTCCATCAATTTTCTGGGAATTTCTCCCAAGAATTATCATAAGTCAGTAATTAACATTAGGATTATATCATCGTTCTTGTTTTGTATTAGATGGAATTGTTTCAGAATGCCTCATCGTAAATAAGTTCTTCATTAAAATGTTTGTATGGTGATAGCTTAATGAGCTACCTTCTTTAAATAAAGACGTTTCGGGGGCATTCGTGTTTTACAAATACATCTTGTTTACTTTAATAAAATTGGATTATATAAGAGCTGAAGAGAGCAATTGTTGATTTCAGGGAGATCGAGTAAGCAAATTCAAATTTCAAAAAAGCCTTATCACACACATGAATCCGCTTCGCGTATTCATGTAATTTGATTAGGTTTTTAGTCTCATACCTCCATTAAATAAACAAATACTCTTTTCTTCCTTCAATTCTAGCCTTCTATTGTGTTGTATTTATATACAATATGTTGTCGCGTCATATCACAGGCGACAGTTTCATAAAATCCATGTCCCTAACATGGATATCGCAACTTGTTTTCATCACGAAGCTTGGAATATTTCAAGATTCATTATTCATTTACTTTTACCTCTATATGCATATTAAAGAATCCACTGCTTCTTCAACTTTTTATATAAATTCATTAATGTCATTTTGTATGCATTTTTAAGAAAACCACCGCTTTGACAAGGGGCGTGAATTGTCATATGTCAGTCTGTGCTTTTACCGAGAATTTATGGCATCCAAACAATCCATGTTTCAAATAGGACCCGAATTGACGTTTTAACGCCGTAATGTAGAACGACGTTAGACGACGTTAGACCGTTTGTCTGAGTTAGCTGTCATTTATTGGTACGAAGTATTGTCTGTTTTAGTCAGTCGAGTGGAAAAGTGCGAAAGTAGTCGGGGGCGTTAGGAGCCACGAGGTGCAAGGGAAATTGATGGCTTTGCTGCATTTGGAAAAGCTCGGTTTTATGTATGTTTTTTTAAATGACGGGCGTTTAGTTTTTCCCAATTGATACGCTCGATTGTTCCCAGTTATGGCGCCCACTTGTTGCCGATTTCGGCGTTCGATTCTTACCAATTGTGGCGTTCGACTATTTCCTAATCGTTATGGCCCTGTCACACCTCAACGTTTTAGCCAGCGTGTGCCTAACGCGTTTGAGAAAACGACCAAGTCCGCAAAACGTCGGCATACGCTGACCTACATTTTCTTTTTGTCTATTCACGACGCGCTTGTAGCGTGTTCATAGCGAGTTTGAACGTGTGAGTAACGCGTGAGAAACGTGTCCAGAACGTGTTGATAGCGTATGTCAGCGTATACCAACGTTCTTGAACGTGTGTCCAACGTTCTCGTAACGTCCTCAGAACGTACTTAGCGTGTTTGTAACGCGCTTCTAGCGTGTTATAAAGTGTTCGCAGAGTGTTTTGGATGTAAATATAAATTCTGCAAGAAATTACCACTTTAAATTCATTCTTTTAATATATAAACAGGCCACCGGCCGCTACATATATTCTAATTCAAAGTATGTTGGTTCATGTAAAAGAAAAATATGAAAAGACGAAAAGAAAAATACACTGGCACCTGTTACATATGAAAACATGCATATAACAAACTTATAAGATTACAGGCTGATTAAAACTTCTAGTACTTTTCACTCGAAAAATATTGGGAAAGGGTAAGGAACTACTTGTTATAATGCACTCCTTTCTTCCTCCATATGCTCTACCATGTAGGATGACTTTCTACAACCTCTCTTAATCTAGAATAGCTAATCCTATATGAAGGGGGAAAAGGTGTACCAAATATCAAACTTGTAGTACATATAATAGAATCAAATATTCTGAACAGAGCAGAATAGAGTAAAACACGTCTTGTATTATGTCAACTAGGTACAACGATGTACTTGTCTTTTTGGTATATTGATAATGATCAAATGAGACGAATGAATGTTTGTATTTTCGCGAACATATTGTTATTCTAACCAAAGAGCAGACGCACTTGTAAAGCTATAAACGCAATGTTTAATGCACATTTAGGCTACATTCTCCACCTCGACAATCTAAGGAATTAAGAAAATCCGTAAATGATTTATATGGAAGAAAAGACAAACAGCTTATAACATTACATAACATACGTTTTATTTATATGACTTGAACGAAATCGTTCATCGTCAAATATAGAGAATGCTTCTTATAATCGAGTTTTCAAGTCATTCTTAGACTGGTCATGGGGAAACATGCAGATATGAACATGTCAAAAGGGTCATACACACGTACATGCACAGATTTATTTATTTACGAGAAGCTGATGGTAGAAATTCAAGAGAAACATACAGCGGAACTTTTATATTTTCATTGAAAACTGAAGCGCTGTCATACGCCAGAAACACGCTGTGAACTCGCTCGCAACGCGCTAGACACACGTTCAGTACGCTGAAGACACGCTATGCACACGTTCCCAGTGCGCTGGAGACACGCTCGAAGCACGTTAAACTTTTGGCGAACGTGTTTCTAGCGTGTCCGTAGCGTAAGTGAACGAGCTCCTAGCGTGTCTCTAGCATGCTGAGCGTGTTCGGAACGTGTGCGGAACGTGTGCGGAGCGTGTTCCAACACGTTCGGCACACGCTGAGAAATTTTAAGCATGCACAAAATTTTATGAGATACTCAGCGTATCGCAACGTGTGCCAACGTGTTACAGCGTGCCGATAGCGTGTGCGGAACGTGTCCATAGCGTACCCGACGTGTTGGCAGCGTGTTATAAAAAATCCAACACGTTCCGCACACGCTGGCTAAAACGTTAAGGTGTGACAGCCCTATTACCTTAGATTGTTCCTAATTGACTCATGCAATAAGCGTTTGAGTCAGTCGCATGATTTTGCTTTTGTTCCTAGATACTTGTATTACCACATTATTAAGATCTACGAAGCTCTGTTAAAGACGAACCCGGGTATATGTGTACAGTTAACAACATCGTGAAATTGACATTCATTTCAATCAAAACCATTCTAAATCAATCACTCGGCGCTCCATTCATTCATTCTAAACACTCACTCAAACCGATCAAAAACGCTCAAACCCATTGAAAAATATAGAATCAAAAACTTTATTCAAAATAGATTTGGAGAGAGAAAATTCGCGATTTCACTGACATAATTCAAATTGTAAGCGTCTATTATGTTTTTGAAGAAATATGAAGTTATCTAAAGAACTTGTGTGCATATTTTATTAAAGGGAGGTAATCAATATCGCTAATTTTGTTCATCCTGAACAAAATTTGCGACATTGGATTACCTCCCATTAAGTTCACTCAAAACTCTCTCCACACACTCATTCAATTTCATTCCTAAATCATTCCATAAGCATTCACTTTGTCAATTTCACGATGTTGTTAACTGTATGAAGGATCTAAGGTTGATCATTTTGTCTTTATAGCCAAACTCACCAACTTGCACCGTATTTTCAAGTGTACATCGACATCATTCTAATGACACGTCCTAATTCCAATTAAGTCATGGCCAAATTCAAAACCAGAGAAAATATTTTAAATAATTTTAATTTTTGATATTGATTAAATCTAAGTTTACATACTTAGTATGTCTAAAAATGCCAAATAAAGAGCCAAAGACGGACGGATATGGACATCTAACCTTAATTCTCTCTGTGTTCGATTAACAAACGGCTAAAATCTCAAATGAGGCTTCGATTGGCTATTCTTGCTTGGCACCATTCACAAACTGTACAAACAAAATTCGTATGATGTGTGAAGGATGTCGGGTTCAATGTAGGCGGTTCGATGGATCAGCGAGTTTCGGTTGGAACTGCGTATATGTTTATAGGCATGTGCGACGGTCTTGCGCTCGGCCATTGAGGAGTTATCAATGCCACCACAATGGTGTACTACAATACTTTTGCGTATATGAATGTGTTTATATATGTGTGTGGGTGCAAAGTGTGTGGAGGTCGGTGGGTGATTGTACGCGTGTGTGTAGTGAGCGTATGTTCGTGCATGATTGCCAGTGTGTTTGCTTTGTTCAATGTATATAGATTTATTGTGTATTGTATTGTTTTCTTTCCGATGTCGTATGTTTGAGTGATTTAAAAGTCACCTACTGTGGAGGAACTTGAGATATATATGCAGTTACGTTTGCATATCGCTGATATTTTTTCATAACCATAACAAGGTTCGTATCTTTTGAATATTTTATTTTTTCGTGTCTAGTGTTCAATGACATGTTTGGTAATAAATGTCCGCCCCCACCACCGATATGTAATTGCTGAATAAAAAAATATCGTTGATATATCCAATATACGAATGTTGTCATTTTGTATGACTTTCGTATAAAAAAATCCCAGGAAAAGTCTAAAACAGATCGAGTAACGAAGCTTTTCTCCTTTTTCATTTAAATACTTTCTAGCTAAGATATGGATTTTCTACACAGGAATAAAAATAAAAACCTTATCACATGAATTCGCACAAGAGTGAATATGTATTTTAGTTTCATATCTCGATGAAGTAAGTAGTATTCCCTTATTTCTTCTATTACAACGGCATTAAGAAAAACAATATTGTACATGTACTTAATTTGATATAATCTGTATGAAATTATCTTTGTGAACAAGTCTAAAAAATATCTGCCGCTTCAACATCATAATTTTACCCGGCCGTTCAGTATGCCATTTTTCGAAGGACTAGATAATAAATTGTAAAATCGTTAAATTTCATAGAGTGTTTGAAAATACGAGATAATTTCCGATTTAACTATTTTGTTTGTCGATGAAATATTGATATAATGTGCACCATAATTTTTTATTTTCTTTACTATCTGGCATTTAACACATAGTTGTGAAAGAGTGATACTTAAAAGTTCTTTGAACCTTTATAACAATGTTTATTCACATGTCCATTCAGTTAAGGTAGTGGATCCATGATAGTTCCGAAACGTTTCGGAAATCATGAACTTTAGCAGTGTTAACCGAGGTTTCCTAATTATTTCATTAGGAAACCTCGGTTAACATAGTGAAAGATCATAGGTGCCGAAATGTTGCGGAACTATTACGGGTCTGCTACCTTAAAATGCAGAAATCACAATAGATAAATTGTATGTGACTGTTTGTGTGTGTACAGTTAACCACAGCGTGAAATTGATACTCATCTCGATCAAAAACATCCACAATCACTCGCTTAGCGCTCCAATCATTCATTCCAAACACTCGATCGAAACACTCAAAAACGCTGCGAAATCATTCAATAACACACCGAAATCGTCAAAGAAATGATCAAAATTTCAATCCAATTGATCAAAATAATTGTTTGATTTTATTGGCTGGAGTTGATTTTTAAGCGTCTGAATTGTCCGCGAAGAAACAAAATTAGAAAAGTACGTAGGGTTTTTATCGGAGGTAAAAATAATTATCGGTAGATTCAACGAATTGGGCGGAATTATACATTATATTTTACCTTCCGTGAAAAGCATTCAAAACTCGCACATCACGCTCATTCAATTTCATTCCAAAATCATTCAATCTGTCAATTTGTCGATGTTCCTTACTGTATGTGTTCATTCTGCGCTTTGAGCGAAATCTTTTCTTGCAACGAAAGACAATTGTTTCACAACCCGATTGATTGTCTTATGAGACTAATGATTGGTTGATTGAATTGGGTCTAACGCCGCTTTCAACATTTTTTTTTTCAGTTATATCGCAGGGGCTGGAGCTCTTAACAATGGATTCCCGGTATTTCACCAGTACAACCATCACATCCTTTCCTAGCCTCCAGCTGCTATCTTACATAGGTCTACGATTATCAATTCATAAGTGAGAGACAAATAGTCCGAAAGAATGAGTGCCGCCGTCGGGAATCGAACCTGGGACCTCTTCTTATGAAACAAAAAACGAATTACGAAACAATTGCATGTGCTTGCAACATACATAAGGTCCTTTTCGAATATTTCATAAAGGCCTTTTCAATGCATGTTTGCGTAAGAATAATGAGCTAACGCCCATTAACAGGTGTTTTGCTTTAAAAATTACATTAATGTCAACAAACTAACATCATGTTATGTACGCGTTGTCGGGGACTTATCTAAAATTGGGGTTGAAACGAACTTTTTTGGGTCCGCCTTCTTCTATTTACTTCTGATTAAATGTATACAAAATATTTTGTCAAAAACTAGCTCGTTAATAAATAATTGACATTACCCTTTTTTAGCTTTAAATGAGACGATAAGGAGTTCATCCACTAAATGGTTGTGTTGACCAAGAGAAGTCATAGGATATCGCTAATTTCGATCGAAATTAGCGATATCATATTACTTCCCTTTGACAAAATATACATACTGTTCTATAAATAGGATTGTGTGTCACAGACGCTTCCAAATTATCTGCCAGCCCGTAAAATGTTTGGAGCGATTTGAATGGAGCTTTGGAGCTTTTTTTGTGGATTTTAAGAGGGCTTTGAACTGTTTGATTGATTGATGCTGGCTCGCTGACCGAGTAGTTAGCGTGATCGACTCGCGATCTAATGATTGCTTTTGCGAGCGCCATCGGATGCGGGTAGGGTAATTGGATAGTCCACTTCACAGACAGAGCCCCAGTCCATCCAGCTATGAAAGTGAGTAGCAGTGGTTAGAATCCATAGCCCCTCTCACTATGTTCATGATTGGATCGGTATGATTATGGATCACGATGGAAAAAAGAGTTTGTGCCTTAAATAGCGTTTTCCTCCAGTAAAATAAAAAAGAAAATACGTACATGTTTTAATGCTATCTGAGCGACCTAGGATGTTTTGAGTTGGAAAAGCGACAGTTTCACATCTGTAGCCAAAGACGTATATTGGCTCCAGTCATTATTTTTTGAATTTTCAGAAAATGATTTTGCTTTTTCTATTACAAGCCTCTTTAATCCAAGTTCATATTCTGTATTAACAAGTGCTGAACGAAATATAAGAACAAAAACAAAAACAAACGACTCTTCGTTTTAGAGACAGTGGACTAAATTTAAAAAAAAAACCTTTTGTCAGGACCATCGCAATTAATTCCCTTTGCGAAAAAAAAAAGGAAACTTTAAATAAAAAGAAACCTACAAAGAAGAGTACCAGACTACAATAGGCGTACAGTTGATAACATCGTGTAATTGACTTTCATTCCGATCAAACCCATCCTTAATCGCTCACTCAGCGCCCCATTCATTCCCAACACTCACTTAAACCATTCGAAAACGATCCAAATCACTAAAAATGGTAAGGTCATCTATTACATTCAAAATAAAAAGCCGCTAGAAAAAAAATCCAAGATTTTACTAACTTAATTGAACTTTGTAAGCGAATTCATGTGTGTTCCTATAGACACGGATAACTATTCAGAGAACCTATCTGGGTTCTTTATTAAAGGGAAGTAATAATCATCACTAATTTTGTTCATCTTGAACAAATTTAGCGACGATGGATTGCCGCCCCTGAATTTCACTCAAAAATCACTCCCCACTCGTTCAATTTCATTCGAAAATTATTCACCTTGTCAATTTTACGATGTTGTTAACTGTAACGAGGATTTTGAAAATCATACCAACTCAGGAGACGACTATCAAATAATACATAGGATAAAAGCGATATGTGAACTGTTACAAAAGTTTAAGATTTGAACGTTGGCGAATAATCAAAACATTGTAACTAGAGCTTGTTCTAGCTGTTATTACGATGTTTTGATTATCGGCCAACGTTATTTTTTCAAAAGTGGATTTGTTTGCATTACGCACTTACGTAATGTGCGTAGTGGTAGTTACGCCTATGGTAGCTTCTGTGACATGTCTTTTGAAGGTAGTAGAAGATGACAATAGTGTTCAGATGTTTTGAGTAAAGACATGGTGTCTTGTCAATATTTACGCAGCGATTAAGTATTGTCAAAACTTTAGGGATTATTTACCATGGATAAACAAATTGTTTTTTTCATAACCGTAGGGTCAAAACCGACCTATATGTTGTTCTCCTGACCTATTTTGAAACCTGAGTGACCCGTTAGGCAAAAAAGAGACTATATGGACTGTGTGATAAGTATCGTCCCCGATTAGACTGCGCGCACTGCGCAGGCTTATCGGGGTCGAAACTTTTCGATTTGGGCAGATTTTCTTGATCAAACTACTTTAGACATACATTTTAATATCATGTGTAGATCGGAATTAGAAAGCTTTCAATATAGAATTCGAATTGCGATTGATTCCCTATTTTGAATCAGGAATAAAAATTAAATTACAATAAAAAAAAATGAAAGTAAAATCTTCATATATGTTTATGTATTAAAAGTAATACCCAATTTTATTGTTAAGAAATCCATCTTCTGAATTTCAATACATTGCATGTGGCGGGTGGAAGTGGCAAAAGTAAATCAAAATTTAATAATAAAAACTTACGTAACTTAGTATTTAGGATAACACCACTTTGTATCATTATTCTTTATTTTTATCCCCCTTTGATATCAGGAAATTGCTGCGATACAGTGCAAATACATGGTATCTTCGAGGACCGGACGCTTCCCTGTGACTTGTGTGGCGAGTGGATTACCTTAAGAAATATGTCTGATAAAAAAATGCTACACGTCACGCGAAGAGGGTGCCAATGAATTTCATCTCTCAAATATATATATTTTTTTAAAAAATACGGTAGGATATACTGAGGTAAGTCAGAGATTCTTATTGTTTCGTAAATTGACAAATGCCGTAAAAATTATAGTAGCGCCCCCATAGTGTGATATAACCCCATCCCCTCTAGGTTAAAAAACACCGTTTCTTTGCTAGATATTCTGATAACTTGAAGCCTCTAATAAAAATCTAAAACATCTTAGATAGTAAACCCAGGTGGGATATTTAGAGCCACTATAGACCTCTTGATACCTTTATTCATTGAGGTATGGACAAAAACCCAATTCATACTGCAAGGAAATGCGAATTAGATTTAAACGTAGGTTATATATTTCTTATGATTTTAAAGCACCAAGCAAGAACGCTAAAGA
The DNA here is from genome assembly GCA_948146395.1 of Fragum whitleyi. Classification (NCBI taxonomy): domain Eukaryota; kingdom Metazoa; phylum Mollusca; class Bivalvia; order Cardiida; family Cardiidae; genus Fragum; species Fragum whitleyi. The sequence goes on along the minus strand of OX411556.1, from coordinate 28,568,451 downwards.
TTTTGCGGTTCGGGACATATTAAAACTAATATTGGCATATTTTTGTTTTAAACGTAGGCAGCATAGGTGTTTCAGTTGCATGAATTTATATAAACTACTGTTTAAGTTTTGTTAAAATATGATAAATATGATAAAACACAGCCACCAATGTTCTCGACTAGCCTTTTTGTGTCGTATTTTTCTTCAGATTAAAGTGTTCGATTTCTATATGACGTGTTATTATTGAATCAGTTCAGTGGGGTAGTGTCTGTTTGCTTAAGATTGGAATCGAATTTAAATATGTCAATTATTCAGTTGGTGATATGAAAATACGGGATATAGGAAAAAATGTCAAAGCTTTAAGTTATCATTAAATTATTGAGTGTTTATAGGGGAATACTTGATGTTTTCTGAATGGCACTATAGGATTAACTGAAAAGTTTGAAAACAAAATAACTGGATAAATTCAATGAAGTTAGTGACTAATTCCAGGAATTCTCATCGATGTCTGACGTAGGATAAGCCACAGAAATTTCTGTAAGTGTTGGATCATTTAAGACAACGCACGGAATTTCGAACAAGGCACATATCTGCCAAGTTAAGATCCTGATCAGACTGTGCTTCTACACAGTCTGATCAGTGTCTTCACCTTGCTTTCTGTAAGAAGGTATGTTTAATCGCTTTGATGGGTTTTTTTTTTTGCGTCGTAGGCTCTGTTGTTTTGACAAACTTCAACTATGATCACATTTCACATTTCGAATATGTTTACTTGAAATTTTGCACGTTTACAATACAACAATACAAAAAATAAAAATGTATTTTTTAAGCCCATGTTATTTTCTATGCGTATGCATAATTTTGTTAAAATTGGCATTTTACTTACAGAATAAATGGGAAAATACACCCTCAATTTGCAGGGACACCACTGAGGTGACAATTTGTCTTTGTTTTGAAGCATTCCAAATGAGCCTGTGCATGACATTTCCAAAAATTGGAATATGCCCAAAGCAAAGACTCTGGCCAGCCTGTGCATCCGCACAGTCTGACCAGAGTGTTGACCTTGCGTTTAGTAGATAGATAAGAGCTCAAAGTATCCGTAGATCATTAGGTAACTTTATATTTACAGTTTGTAGTTGTCTATATAGCTCAGTGTAAAGGCCTCACAAACATTTCAAATTGTTGGAAATGTCACACACAGGCTCAAAGTATATTTTTTAGTTTCACACTATTTCATTTGCTATGAGGAACACCCCAATTACATCATATTGTTGACAGGCCAATCAACCAATCAAATCAGCTTAAACCATTTGGTATGACCCAGTTTTACATTAAAACACTAGATAACATGTCCTACTATGATTGAACATTTATGCACGTCTTTTACTCTAATTTTATCATTTTCCCCTGACATTTAAGGAATCCAATGGTCACCTAAGTGATGTCCTCGAGTATTTTCAATGAAAGAAATCTTGTCTAAATTTAGCAAAAATATAATTTTTTGTAAAAATGTTTTGATACCGGCACCTCGTCGCCTTAATATAACAGTGTTCTAACTACCATTTTCAACTTTTCGAGAAATTAGGGTTTGAAGTTTCAAATACTTGTAAAATTGTCAAATATTGACCGATTTTGATATAATTTTCACCATTTTATTGGTTTTGATGTTTTCTATTGATTTATGTTTGAAAGAAAATTGTTTTGTGTATCGTCTTTAAGATATTCAAATATTACGTTTTGGAGATAGAACAATTGTGAACAAAAAATTCAAAACTCGTAAAAATGAGAGTGTTATATTGGATATATAACACTTTAGTTTGATTTATACAACTTGAAATGGTTATTTTTGAAGGATACGTGGTGTATATCCTTGGCATGAAATTTGATTCTGAAGTTTTAGTTAAATTCAATAAAATAGGGGAGGTTTTTTTTTTAATTTTTCTTCAAAATTTAAAAATGAATAATGCTTTATAATCATGAATTCATATTATCTTTCATTTTTAAATTTCAAAAGGACACGTTTATACATAATATCATCATTAACATGCAGAGAGGAAAGATAACATATAGGTTTCAAATATTTTATTTAACATTAGAAATAACTTCTAACTGAAACAATGGTTTTTAGAAAAGTTCCTTGTTTGCTATTAACAGACACCAAATTTTAGGCTAATCTAATTTCAAACAAAATTTTAAGATTAAAGTTTGGTTGTCTAAATTTCCTTTTTGTTTATATTTTCTTTTGGGAAGAAAAGATTTCAAGGAAAGAAGAAAAATGATTTTCTTATGTAAGGTAGTTCTTTTGCAAAACCCATTTTTCAGGAAGTCTATAACTGGAGGTGTATGTTATTTGGTAAGGAAATGTCATTTTCGGTAATATTCAATGTTTTCAAGAAGTCATATACAGGTCTTGTGCTAGCCAATGATTTTAAGGATTCATTGACCACCTTTGCCTAAAATTCTAAGAGTCAAAAATATTTCTGAAGAAGTCAAAAAAAGCCAATCATATGTATAAATGAATCGACAATGACAATAAAGTGCCCATTGTCAGGTTTTGTATATTTAGATTCATGTAAATGTATTCACAATAAAGATATGAAGGAAATAACTATTTTTGACTTTTGATAAGTACATAAAGGAATCAAAATGCTTCCAAAAATTGCCGAGAAAGTTTTTCTAAGGATCAAAATATGATATTTGTTATACACTTTTGTGGATCGAAACCCTCATTTAGGGGCAATCACGAGCGCATTTATATCTAAAATCGAAAACTAACCTCGTAAACCTTGTGTGAAAAAGCAATCAAACCGATTCTTGAAGTCATCAATAGGTAAACTTCCATAACTTATATACAATATTCATTTCCAGCATAGATCAACTAAGATAGGCTTCTAAAACAATAGTACCTGATTCAGGTACTTAAGCTCGGATGTTGATGGTGGAATTTTTAGGGTAAAGATTTTTAAGAATACTAAGATTTCTAATCTAGATATATCGCACTGCACAATAGACTTTCAAATGAACATATTGATCAATAATATTCGGATAAGAAACCTTAAGATGCTCAAAAAACTTAATAAAATTCACGCACCTGTGGAATATCAATATGAAGTAAAGGTCGATAAAGAAACATGATTTGAACAAAATTAAATTTAGAGTCGTACCCCTTATGATATAGATTGTATTATAATATTTAACATATATTCCAAGTTTCGAGTATTTAATCTATCTATATCAGGGGTACTAATGAATGCCAATATTCAACCAATAACCACAGCTAACTCATTGTAGAAAACAGTCGAGCTAAAAGTTAGAGCAAAGAGTACAAAAAGAGTAACAGTTTCAAACTTGCTCATAACAGTGAAATAATGTTAAATTTTCGCACATATATTTTTGAAAATTGTTTTTGCATGAAAGCTGTATGAAATGTGACATAATTTACGTGATTACCCTTACATATTGTTTCTTACCTCAAACGACTTTCAACGCAAACAAGATTATAAAAGGAAAGTCACTGTGATTCAATACTATTATATTGTAACTTGGTTAGGAATACAGCTTTTCAACATCTTTAAGCCAAACGATAATACATCAAATTTGAATTGTGTGCAAATACTAACCATAATAGAACATTCCTTTACGGAAATATACTCCATTGGAATTGTTTCTGTTCTTAATTATCAGTAGGCCTACATCGACCTATCTTGCAAAGGTTCTCAAGATACACTATATCGTCTGGTAGAAGGAATTTCAAAATGCTTTCCAAATCTTTACGATTTTCTGATGAAAGCACAATAGGCTTTTTTAATAAGGGTACTTTGGTAAGTAATCGGTCTACATTCATTGATCTTGTGTTGCGAAGAATAGACACCTCCTGATACAAACTTTCAGGGAAAGACAGCAGATATTCTAAAATGAAATGGCTTGTTTAAACTTAGCTTTATACATTTCAGTTTTGAAAATGGTACTTCTCTAAATTGATGAGTATTAGACACTGTTGAAAATCAAACACATTTTCCGGTGAGACATAGGCTCCTAAGTAACAGCAATAATTTACCTAATACATCAATCACCGGTATGAAAACGCAAAACTGAGCAGTCTTGTGGAAAAAATAAACATTTTCTGAATTATTTTTGTAGCACTTCAAGGAAACATTACTTTGAAATTCTTCATGTTTCCATGAAACCAGAGGAATCACAATATTTGAGAAAAAATCCTTCAAATACACACATTATGAATGTAAAATCTTTTGAAAAATATATATACATGTTATAATGATCTTCAACGAGTCGCAAAAGGACGGAAAATGGTATTTGCATGATCTTTTTCTATTTTCTTGTCCAGAATCACATATGCATTTTTCATTTTCTGTCATATTTATTTTGTAAAAACCTTGTGTTCTGATTGGTTCTCATGGAGATAGAACAATAAAAGATGTACACACTTTGTACTTAGAACATTACAGTTTTTACAGTGCATTGATCACGTGTCTTTACCTAAGCATTTCGATTGGAAACTGGACATAGAACACTTCAGTTTGAATCTAGTTGTGAAAAAGTTGGAGATAGAACAAAGTGATACTGAAAATCTTTGTAACTACAGCAGATATCACAAAACTGATAACATGAGGGGAAAGAACTCTTCAAGACCTTTCCAACGGTATCAAAATCTCATTTTTGACCAAAATGGAGTTAGAACACTGTTATATTAAGGCGACGACCTATGCCTGTGTATAAAGGAAAGAAACTCCTGAACTTTATATTGTTAGAATATTGTCTTGTTTGACGGTATTTTTTTATGGGATAATGTCAAACAGTGAATAAACAAATTAATTCGATAGTTTTCAACGATAGTTTCTTTTATCAACTCTAACTTATACATTTTTTGTTTTTAAGAAAAACCTTTAAAGAACGTTTTCAGATGGATATTTATGTTTCTCCGGAAGCTCAGATCAGCGTAAATCAACAAAACGGCGTCACCAGCTGAGCCGATCGGCTTTGATCGATAAATCTTGAGTTACAGAATAAAACAGTAGACCATTGTCTTGAATTTCGGAATGGAATGTTTTCCTCTTCTCATGATTTGTTTTGATTCTGTGATTTACATGCCGGAAATTGAAAGAAATGTGGACATATTTTGTTTAACACCATAGTTTTTGAAGGAATGTATATCTTTGCTACTACAAGAAAAGCATTCATTTTTGGCCTGGTTTAGCAGACTATAGGAAACAACCTTGTACCCTGGAAATTGCCAGGGAAAAAGATAATCGAGTCAAAAAAACCCCAACAACGTGTGTACTACGTAACTTTTTTGTGCTCACGCGCGCACAAAATAGGTCTAGTAAACATCATCAACTTTTGTGCGACACAGAGTGCTTTGAGTTTTCAACGCAGTGCTTGCATATCACTACGCTGTGCTAAAATAAAAAATAAATAATAAAAAAAAACTGATTGTAATGAATGCGAGGGAACTGAATAGACGAAACAACACACGAGGTCAATTTCCTGGAATATAACCTTGATTAATCACATTGTCCTTATCATGTTTACCAGATATTTTCTTCTTTATCACTATCAAAATCACTGCTGTGTCAAAGATACATAGCTGTTATATTTGATCTTGACGGATGACCTTGCTAAAAGGGAAAAGAAGAAAATGCTGCTAACTAACACTTTCTCCTTTCTCCCTTATATTTTCAACCCTTTCTGCTACAAAGATTACTAATTCGCCCACTTATTGTATGTTATCTGCAACCCTTTACAACTTGGGCCTGTCTTAACATTTGTTGTCTTGTAATGAATTAATCTAAAAAATAAAAAAATAAAAGTCTTGTCTCATCCTTGAACCCTTAAACAGACGACAAAATCTAAAATTTTAGACTGGGCCAACTTGGAACAGGTTGAAGACAATAAACCAACATTAGTGTTATTTGATATATATCTAGGGTAGAAATTAAAAAAAAAATAATGGGGTATGAGTATAGGTTGGAACATATTGTGGGAAAGGGTGAAATTGACCCTTTCTATTTCTTGTGTTCCCATAGTAATATACAACTTCTTTATGGAATTCAATTCAATGTAAAAGAAAGAGACGACAAACTAACAGCATCACTAAGGCCTTGTTAAAAAGATTCAATAATTGGAGTGCATGCCATCAAGCCTTCAGCGCTTTTAGCGCTTTGATTCATCTAAGAGATCACATTTTTTTATTCGTGTACCTATGCAACTAAACGCAAAATTGTATTTGCGTCTTTATATATATTCATTAATTAAAAAGGAAAAAAAAAAAAGAACTAATTCTGGTTTAATTGTTCTATATCTTATCTAGTCTAAGCATGGAAGTTGCTCAAATCGCAAAATACAACTTTTGATTCTCTGAAAAAAAAAAACAAAAAAAAAAAACAACAACTTCGGGAAAAATGGGTAAAAATGAAAAAAATGCTTGTTAAATAAGAAAATGCATTTACAATATTTTTTTTTTCACTTTCTAAAATCCCCCCCCCAATACAATTATGTTTAAAGATATATATACAAAAAAAAGAAACTTTTTAAATTTGCATTTGCAATTTGTTTGATATAAGACCACTTTTGAACTTCGCCTGTGTTGATTTGATTTAAATCTCCAATTGCCCGCTTTTGCGTAGCGAGAGACTTTAATAAATCTTTAATTGAACACACGTGGTTTAAAAACGGAAACTGGAAGTAACGTTCATCACGTAGGATTGACCTTGACGGCGTTATTTTAGTCGACGTCAGATTAAAAGATAAACATCGGAAATAGGTTTCAATTTGAAACCAGTTTCACATAAGATGTAATGGCTTAAAGACTCCATTAGTCACTCAATCATTCCTGCTTTGTTGTTATTGTTGGCGCCTTGCAAAAAAATGAAGGACCGATTATGATGTAGAAAGAATGATTCCCATCAACACCACCACCACAAACGTCAAAAACAACAACGACAACAAAAAAAAACCGACTTTACTAACACAACTATACAACTACTACTTCAACTACCACTGCTAGTACTACTACTACTACTGCTACTACTACCTCTACTACTTCTACTACTACTACTACTACTACTACTACTACTACTTCTACTACTACTTCTACTACTACTACTTCTACTACTACTACTACTACTACTACTATTACTACTACTACTACTACTACTACTACTACTACTATTACTACTACTACTACTACTACTACTACTACTACTACTACTTCTACTTCTACTACTACTTCTACTTCTACTACTACCTCTACTACTACTTCTACTACTACTTCTACTACTACTTCTACTTCTACTACTACCTCTACTACTACTTCTACTACTACTTCTACAACTACTTCTACTTCTACTACTACCTCTACTACTACTTCTACTACTACTTCTACTTCTACTACTACCTCTACTACTACTACTACTTCTACTACTACTTCTACTTCTACTACGCCTTCTACTTCCACTACTACCTCTACTACTACTTCTACTACTACTTCTACTACTACTTCTACTTCTACTACTACCTCTACTACTGCTACTACTACTACTTCTACTACTACTTCTACTTCTACTACTACTTCTACTTCTACTACTACCTCTACTACTACTTCTACTACCTCTACTACTACTACTACTTCTACTCATAATGATAATAATACGAATATACTGTTAATAATTAAAATACTAATGGCAATGACGATGTAGAGTCTATTTCCTAGTTAATAGGGCAGTGGTTGTTGGATCGAAAGGCACCGGGATCGAATACCGACCGGTCCATGGACATCAAGCAGCCCTAATTATTTTTTGCCTAGAAAAATGTCCATGGACCAGTCGGGATTCGATCCCGGTGCCTTTTGATCTCTTTCACTTTATTCTGAACCTCAGTAGGTCAGAATGTTTTACACCACTTGTCCTCTCTGTGCAGTCACCCTTCGTTCAACTAAACTGACCAATTCTCAGGGGGTATTCTCAGGCTACCTTTTTCACCTAATGTTTCTAAACATTTGGATTTCAACAAAGGTATTGTCCCTTCTAATCTACAACCTTTTCACGTGTAAGATTTCATAAGTCAAAAAATTTCATCATTTAGGTGATACCAAAAGGGTGATCAAATATTCACTTTATATGTTGAAATATCCCATGCCAATAAATAGCACACTGTTCAACTAATCAAAATATGGAAGATAGATGACGACCATATATATCATTATAGCGCATAGTGAAGGTTCTGGTCAGACTTTGCGGCTGCACAGACTGGTCAGAAGCTATGCTTTGTGCACATTTGAAATTGTTGGAAATGTCACGCACAGACTCATATGTGTTTCACAGACAAACTAGACTCTTACCAATTTACACCATTCAATGATATGACGGAATATTTGACCGAACTTTAAGATTGTGTCGAGCAGTATTGGGGCAGATTGCAAGATTTGAATGAGTGAGTGTATCGAGCGAGTTTTGAGTGAATTTAATGGGAGGTAAATCAATAGCGCAAATTTTGTCCAGGATTAACAAAATAAGCGATATTTATTACCTCCTTTTAATAAAATGTGCATAAAGATTATATAAATAGTTTCTTATTACTTCAAGAACCTATCAGACGCTTATAATTTCAAGTATGTCGGCGAAATCGCTTATTTCTATTTATATTCATTTTCAATGCAGTTGTTGATTGTATCTTTTTTTGTAATTTTGGAGCGTTTTTGATGGATTTGAGTGAGTGTTTAGAGTGAACGAATGGAGCACTGAGTGAATTATTTAGAATGGTTTCGATTGAGAGGAATATTAATTCACGATTTAATTAACTGTAGAATGCTTTGAAAAGAGCGTTTTGCGTCCAAAAAAGAATAATTTGAGTGGGTTGTTTATCTAAATATATATTTTGACGATGAACGATTGTGTTCAAATCATAAGAATAAAACTTATGTTAATATTTGTTATGTTTTGCTCTACAAACCCTGTCCCGTTGGTTTAGTTTCAACCGGCAATTATTTTAAGCCAATCAGGAATTGCTGTTTCAATTGTATCAATTGAAAGAGCAAACCTGATTGGATGAAAATAAACACCGGCATTTATTTAACCAGTTGTTATCTTTTGTGCAAATGGGGGCCTCAGGTTTGGAGATAAAAAAAATCAAACTTTGCTTTTCTATATAATTCACAGGAATCCGAAGATCCAAATACTAATGTTAAAGATACAATGGATGAAAAGGATTTGAGGAAATCAAAACGAGTAAGGATATTCTTCATTTATATTTATACTAAATAATTCAAGTTGGATTGCGACAAGAGCTGAATTTTATGGAATCGCTTTTTTTTAAATGCAATCCATATATTTTTATATCTTCGAGAGATAGAGAGACCTCGAAGAGAGAGAGATATAGAGATCTCGGATATCTCTGAGAGAGAAAGAGACAGGGGGAAAGAAAGAGAGAGAGAGAGACAGAGAGAGAGAGAGAGAGAGAGAGAGAGAGAGAGAGAGAGAGAGAGAGAGAGAGAGAGAGAGAGAGAGAGAGAGAGAGAGAGAGAGAGAGAGAGAGAGAGAGAGAGAGAGAGAGAGAGAGAGAGAGAGAGAGAGAGGAAGACAGCCAGAGGGACAGAGAAAGATAGACCGAGAGAGACAAACAGACAGAGACAGAAATTTTACAGCTGGATTGACCTGTATGGCTTATTTTAAGCGTTTTGCACATAAACACGCGCCGGCAACGGTGGTGCTCGGACCAAGGACCTTCAGGTCACGAGCCGCCTACACCATTAGGCCACCGAGGCATTCTACTTAGCAGCCCTGTGAACATTTATTATTCATTTAATTTAGAATTTTAAATGGGACTTTCCACGTCCTCCTTTCCTATGTCGTCCTAGTGTTTTTGAAATCAGTACCAGAATAAAGTACTGACCCTGGGTTGAAGACGGCAAGACGTTCATGCATATTTGAAAATCGCTCCACTTCCGGGGGCCTGTTTTGCTTAGCATCTTACGAACCTTTTTTTGCGTAAATCAAATATTAAAGTTGCTTCTAACGTAGTTCCAAAATATGGAATTCTGCAATGAATTATCTCATTGGAATCGCCTTCTAAAGATGAGTCCAATGATATATGGCACGGCAAAAACTAACAGTGAATGAAAACAACAGGGGCCTGTTTTACTAAACATCTTACGATCATTTTTGGCGTAAGTCAAAAATTAGAGTTGCTTCTGCAGAAGTAAGTAAAATTTGGTATGGTTGGTAAATTCTCATCGGAATCGTCTTCTAAATACAATTTCAATGAGATATTGTAAGGCAGAATCTAACAATGACTGAAAACATCAAGTACAATTTGTGATTCTGACTTAATACAATTATTCTTTTCGAAAGGAATTCAGTAGAACGAGACCCCGTTGAGCTAGTTTTGTCAAACTGAATGATGGACTGTTATTTCTTTTTCACCAGGCTTTCAATTTTTAGCTCCACTGGTCGAAGGCCAGCGAGCTTTTACTATGGCGTTGTGTCTGTCGTGCGAGCATGCGTCTGATCGTGCATAAACTTTTCGTGCATGCGTGCGTAAAGTTTGTACAAAGCTCTTGAACTGCGTTTAGGATATTCAAGAACGATTCCCTTGTTTCTACGTAAATGTACATACAGAGTAATTGACTCTTCATATTACACATGGCTACTGACTATGTCCAGATTTCTATGTTCGTACTATCTTCATGTCAAAAGCCAAGGCATATGTCTATTTTTAACTATGACTATTTAACTAATATCTCATATCTTTCAAAGATTGTTTTTTTTTGCCTTATCTTTGTATATACTGTCGTGATATTAATAGTTTTCAATAATATCATCTGCGAATTTACATGCAGGAATAACGTTTCAATAAATTTAATTACCACCCCTTTGTAGTACAGAAATTAAGAACATTAATTTGTCATTTTCAATAGTGATTATGCATAGAGAAATGGACATTTATCCTATCTAAGAATGAATATTCCTGAAAATATTATGGTAATGACAAACCTTTAAAAATCGTACTTTTGAGATGACCTCCTATAGAGCTAGGACTGTAATCAATTTTATTTTTTTTTATTTTTTTCGACAAAATGACTCCATGTAACGCCTTTAATAAAACATTAAACTTTTAATCATATTTCAGAAAAAACACACACACACACAAAAAAAAAAGAAAACGATAAGCAATCGTTAAACTGCTTTCAATACAAGGAATGGCTAGAATTAAAAGTTCTTTTCGTGTTAGATTTAGATGTATGCACGCCCAAATAGTATAACCCAGTCGAATCGCTTTCATCAAACAATATACTTATGTTCAAAAGAACATCACCATTTTTTTCCTCAAAACTTATCCTGGTACAGTTCAGAACATCTTGAAATTGACTCTCATTCCGATCAAAACTATTCAAAACCATTCTAAGGCGCCAACAGAGCTCCATTCATTCATTCCAAACACTCACCCAAACCATTCAAAAACGCTCCAATTCACATAAAAAGACAAGATTGATTAAACATTAAAAATGAAAATAGCTAGAAAAAAGTCACGATTTCAATGACATAATTGAAATTGAAAGCGTCTTATTGGTTGCTTAAAATAGGAAGCTAATTATAAAACTTACAACTACATTCAAAATTATCATAGCTAGAGAAACATCGTGATTTTACTGACAAAATTGAAAGCGTAAGCGTTCGATAGGTTCTCGAAGAATAGGAAGCTATTAATAGAACTTGTATGCATACTTTATTAAAGGGGGGGGGGGGGTAACAAATACCACTTATTTTATTCATTTTGAACAAATTTAGCGATATTGCATTGTCTCTGTTCAATTTTATATCCCTTTAATGTCACTGAAAAATCACTCATCGCACTCATCCAATATCAGTCAAAATTTATTCAAAAATTATTCACCTTGTCTATTTTACGATGTTATTAACTGTAACAAGGGAAGCGTCTCCACTATCATTTAATCTTTGCCTAAATATAAAATGGCTCACAATTTTACAATAAAAGATAAATATTTTGTCCGAATTTGTAAGAGTGACACCGTGTTAATTAAATAAGTATATGCGATTGTCTAAAATTATACGAGAAAAAACAACAGCGATTCTTAGATTTAATAAATCTTACATCTACAAGGGACAAACTTTACTGTAGGCATTTCTGTACTTAGATTTGTTATTCAGGAACTGAAGACATCAATAAAAATATGTAAACTGTCAATCTTCCGCACATAACACAGAAGAACACTTGAAAAAGAAATGGAAATTGATTACCGTAACATGTCCTAAATGCCAATCAGACGGCCAGACAACTTGAACATTGATTTGATAGTTTAACATGATAGACTGAGAGTGCTACGACATGCATCATCAAAGAACGCGTCAAACTTGTCATTAGAACTAGCTTCAAGTTAAACACCAATATTTCGTAAGATAGTGAGTGATTGTTCTAAATAAATAGAAAGAACGTCTGAATCATTCAAGTGTCATTTGGTGTACTCATGCCCACCGCCTTGTGTGTTCTGAATACATGAAATTATGGCGAGTTCTTTATTTAAAATATTTTGAGGGGGTAAGACATTTAGCTATACACCCAGTCTACCAAGTGGTCCCCCTTTTACACAACAATAAACACATATTAACAAACATATACAATATACATATTCATAGATAATTATTCGCGGTCATGGATTCAAAAAGACTTACAGCAGACACCGAAATTTGTTGCGTTAATCTTAACTTTACTGATTGTTGTTTTGTATGTACAATTACTTACATCATGAAATTGACTCTCATTCCGATCAAAACCATTCTTTATCGCTCACTCAGTGCTCCATTCATTTTTTCCAAACCCTCCTCAAACCATTCAAACACGCTCAAAAATCTTTCAAAACCGCCCCTTAATGATTCAATTGATTGATTGATTGATTGATTGAATGGAGTTTTACAACGTTTTCAACATTTTTTCAGTTATATCGCAGCGGCTGGAGCACCTAACAATTGATTCCTGGTATTTCTCTCACCAGTACAACCATCACATCCTTTCTTAGCCTCCAGCTGCTATCTCACATAGGTTTACGATCTTTGGTGAGGTAATACATTACTTAATTCCATTAAAAACCCGTTCCTACCACTTATTCAATATCATTTCGATTATTGTTCCAAAATCATTCACCCTGTCAATTTCCCGATGTTATTAACTGTATCATTTAAGATTTATTTTTCAGGTACAACACTGAGAAAAATTGAGAAATGCTTATCACTAGCAACATCCTTATATCCCACAGATTATTTTATTGCCAATAGACACGTTTACGGCATTTACATTAAGAAAATGCCTTGGATCTGGACTAAAAAAATCAGTAAAAATATAGTTGTTCAGTTTTTAGGGTTTTTTTTGAAAGAGATATTTCGTATATTATGATTCAGTCACGCACTTGGAGAAAAGTTCCCTCTATTTGGCAACATGTGATTGATGCTTCAGTTTTTACAAGGGCTTCTTTCAAAATGTCGCATATACTACATGTATTAAATAAAACAGTGCGTTGGATCTCCAACAAATTCATATCGTCGCTATGCATTACAGTTATTGATACCTTATTCCAAAAATCAATTTTCAAAATTTATGAAAACGCGTGAAATTATTAATATAAATTTTCTCTTTGGTTGTGGTTTATTTTTGTTCCAGAAATTGCGTTATTTTCCCATGTCGAAAAAACGGACAAACGTTAATTTGTTGTGTGATATCTAACCTTGCAATTTTCAACAAATATTCAATATATTTTATCGACAAATATTTCATTTTTAATTTTTTTTTACTCTAAAGATTCGTTTAGAAAATGAAATTAATTTAACACATTATAATTTGATGATTTAAAAAAATGTGCATACAATCAATCTTCGACACATGTTTTAAATTAATTTCTGCAAATAACTGCAATTCCCATCCGATTGAACATACCTAAAAATCCCAAAGGGCTTCATTCAAAACTTTGATTATCCCTTTTCAAACAACTCACATAGACCTGTTCGAGAGAACGTTCCCCAAGTCCGCCTACTTAATTAATGATTTGTGTTACTTGATTATATCGAATGTTGAAGCATGTAAAAAGGCAACTCGGTTCTTTCTTAAATTAAATACATGTCTTACTTTATCTATACATTTTATTACCTCTCCGGAGAATACCAAAACGTCAACGTATTAAATAATGATAAAACTTGATATTTCTCATATGTCTTATTAGACGTGTTCTGAAGATATTTTTTATGAAAATAAAAGTTTTTGGCTTATGGATTATGTGTCTTTTTGGGTTAATTTTGAAGATGACATAAAGCTTATTTTCAGTTTCTGAAATAATCAGATAATTGAAAACAGGGAGCATTTTTTACAATTATAGAATTCTTAATAACGGTATTGCAGTCCTTAAATGCATCGGTGTTTTACCAGATACACTTCGTTAGTTCGATATCATTTCTTTTTTTAAATATATTTAGCTCCAGTGGTTTTTTTTCTCCAATGGCTTTATTGAATTTTAAACACCAATACAATTTCTTTTAAATCTTATCGAAACCAAGTTGAGTGCCTTTCCAATTGAGATTTTTTCTTTATGACACCATAGACTTGCTCAATTTTGACACAAGGTCAAATGCAAATAATATGTAATGGATGTTCAAAACGCAATAAAAATGAAATATGATTGATTTATCAGCATTAAACGCTTGTTCCGAAGCTAATATCTATAAATCAGTGTAACTTAAGAAAGCATCCCACTTGTAACGACATGAAGATCCATTTGTAATTATAAATATGAATATAATAAAGTTTAATTGCATGATTGTCTTGTGAGAAATGCCAAATCATTATCAGACCCAGAACATATATATTATTTTACTGGCCCATTTTGTCAGGATCTTTTTTATGAGCGCTTAGAAGGAAAGTCTTTTCGGTGATAGGTTTTTATCACTATTTTGTTTTGATGCTAAGCCGCCCCCTCATGTAATTTATAAGGATGTCATTTTCAACCATTGTAATAGGCCAGATTTATTTCTAAAATGTTCCTTTACAAGTCAAGTGTAAGGTTAGAAAACACAAAATAGTTAAATTGTTTAAAAATTGTTAAGAGTAGTTAGTATTTTAACATAACGAAATTCATCTACACAAACTATGATATCAAATGATGATTTAAGCAACAAATATGTTCATTAACACGTATTATGGTGCTCTCATCTAAGCAAAAATATAAATTCTCTAAATTAAAGGAAAACAGAATAATAGACGCTCAAACTTTATTTTTAGTAGCGAATCTATTATGATTCAAAAATTTGCATACACTAATTGTCTAAAAATTCAAATCTTCAATAACAATAATAAATTTACCACATTTAGTATCAAATTAAAGCTTTTTACGTACAGATTTTGAATAATTTATCATTTCAAGTATTGTCTCAAATAATTGCACATATTCATTTTTCTTATTTTTCTTGTTGAAACTGGCTATATCTTTTAATTAATTATTTGTTGCCTTACTAATGCTCTTTTAATCCTTCCTGTTAAATCAAATCCCATACTTAAGATTTCTATATCAATACTATATCAAGGAGGCCATTTACATCTTTGTCAGAACCTGAATTCCTTTTGTTTATCTTTTATTACAAATTAATCCTGAGTATAAAACTTGTAGCAATGATGGTTGGTTGCTCTGCTGTCTGTCAAATTGATAACTTTATGATCAAATCGGTTAGAAAGAGACCTTCGTAGGAATAAGAGTTTGTGTCAGCAAAATTAGAAAACTTCGAGATAATTAACTTTATGAAATCATTTTTGTGAACCCTTGGACATTTAAATTTAACCCTTTGTGATTGCCTTTAGAATACTTTTGGATTGTTGGAATTACTTTATGGTCAATTTGTTAAATTTCATTTGTTTTAACTCTATTAAACTTTCTAAAATCAACTTTGTGTCTATATTCCTCCTATCTTCGGCATATAATCCAGAGGGGAACAAGACCGACAACTCCAACAGTCACCTCTGTGTTGTGGGTAGAGAAAGCCAACGCCCTTTTGTTAAAAATTTATCAATTTAAAAAGATGTCATTGGAAACATTTTGGTAGTCATATGTATGTGAAAAAATGTAGGAAAAAATATCGCTACATTTCAAATTTAGCACAGCACAGAAGACAATATAACAATTTCGGTTTTAGCGGGGTATTCATTGGGCAGTATTAATCTGCCCTTTCACAAGTTATTAATATGCTTTGCGCATTCGGAACATCGCTAGGACTTTTCCGTAACCTGGATACATGTTGTACATTCCGTAGAATGTCGCAGATGTCTTCCGATTGAGGCGTTGCGTTGTCGCGTCCCTTCATCTGCTATTTGTGCACCGAAAACAGCGAATTTGCGATCAAAAATACATTTTTTTTCTATCCAATGGTCAGTTGTTCGAATTAAAGTCATATATTTTTCGTATATCGTCGGTTTTCTGCCAAAACCTCGTAAATACAGCTTAATGCAAGCTGTAGTTACGATGTTTTAGAATAAAATCGATGATGTGTTGCCTCGGAAAGACATTTTTCTATCGAATGGTCAGTTGTGCGAATTGAAGTTGTATATCTTTCGGATGTGCTGTTCTGGAACGACAATTTCTCTTGTTAACAGCTACTGCCAACTCAACTGTATTACAATCATATACAGTCAGTTACATCGTGAAATTGTCATTCATTTCAACCAAAATCAATCTAAACCGCTCACTCAGTGGCCAATTTCATTCAATGTATGTACTCACTCAAACCATTCAAAAACGCCCCAAAATTACTAAAAAAGATATGTACAACAACTACATTTAAAATAAATACAGCTATAAAAATGCTATTTCACTGACATAATTGAAACTGCAAGCGTCTGATTGGTTCTTAAAGAAATAAAGGAATCCGTGTATATAACTTATTTGCATATTTGATAAAAAGGGAGGTAATGAATATCGATAATTTTGTTCATCCTTGACGAAATAAGCGATATCGGATTACCTCCCTTTAATTTCACTCAAAGCTCTGTCATCGCACTCATTCAATTTAATTCCAAAGTCATTCCAAAAGTATTCACCTTGTTAATTTCACGATGTTGTTTACTGTAAATACACATGTCAACCATAAACGACACAACAAACATACAATTCAGACTCTGTTATCCAATCATTCTTTGCCAAGGATTATTTTTTCCTTATTGTCGCACGTGTTTTATCAACACGTGCTACATGTACATTAATATGTCTTATAAAATGTTCGGCACCATTTATTAAATTGCAATTAGCCGAACAAGAATGCCAATTGACCTTTTTCATTTTGTATTTGTGCGTATTAATGAGATGATGTTTTAGGAACCGACTGAGTCCCCGACAATATTATATGAGCCTATGCGTGGCATTTCCAACAATTTCCCATGTGCACAAAGCAAAGTCTCTGGCCAGCCTGTGCATCTGCAGTAGTTAAGGTCTCAACATATCTACAGGCATATGTGCAATTTCATAATTGCATCGCTTATCAGTCAATGCTGCTAAAAGAATGTGCCTTACGCTCGAATCGAATGGTTGGAAATGTCACGCACAGGCTCATGTGGTGAATAAATGATAGCAGGACGTCAACTTGGAATAATTTATTATGACAGAATATCATTAGATTGATTTACATCTCTAGCATCTCAATTCGTCTACTTCTTTAAAGATGTTCTTTTGAAATACACCAGACAAAATTTATAAACTGACACTTAACTTTTTTTTACGAGTTCAAATACCGAATGCATAACGAATATGTATAAGTTAACTTTTGTTCGAAATTCGAACCAAGTAACAAAAATGTCCATTGCTTTCAATTTTTTTGTTCGAAAGTCGTCAAACGCCACCTGGTATATATTTTTGTTTGTGCGGGGTTTGGAAAATAATTATTGCAACGCTTAACGACACAAAAAGATATTATTATTAAAAGATTAATTTCTTAACAAAAATTGTCAAATTTTCGGCAAAAAGCACTGGTTTCCGACTAGTTATAAGGTGCTCTTAAAGTCTGGAAACAAAGTAATGTTTGGGCGTCAAGAACAAAAATGTCGGTGAATATATATTTGCCATAGAAATTAGAGAGCGTCGAATTAGATCGGCAAGCGTTAACCTCGAACCCAGAAATATATTGATTGATTTTTTTTCTCTTCAGGAAAAGAAAAATGGAAGATTTTACAAATTTGTGAAGAGACATTTTTTACATAGAAAAGGTAGCTCAAATGACGTCAAAGAAATAAACATACTGCCAGAAGGTGATGAAAACAAATGGGCCCGACGTTCTGCCGGAAGTGCTGCGTCACGGTCCAGTGAAGAAACGATAACAAGCGAGGAGGACCGATTAGAAGTAGTGCATGATATGGCGGAGGAAGACATTTTCGATGTTTGATTAAATAAATCTCGAATTGACTTTGGGTGCTATAGAGGTATACCTTTTTCATCCTTATTAAATGATTAATTTGGTTGCTCCCTGCTGACATCGAAGATTTTATGACATTTATATATGTCTAATGCAAGAAAGACTTTTAAAAACAAAAAATATCAGAAGTCTAACAGTCGATACAAACCTCGTTTAACCAAAAGTAACCATTGATCAATGCATACAAAATTTCGTGACTAAACGTTTTCCTAATACCGGTATTCCACAGAAAAAAATAAACACAAAGGAGGGCTGCTAAATAAACATTTAAATGTTACTATTTAACGATTTAAGTCAGTCTCGTAAGAGCGGTTTGCCAAATTCAAGTTTTGTTTGTTTAACATATAGGCCTATAATAAAATTAGAAACCTTTCAAATTCATACTACGTGTATCTGAATATAAATAGAAAATCTAAAATGAACGTCTGATATTTTCAATGGGCCAAATGTATTTTTATGTCGTTATTCGTAATAAATATTTATATATAAATTCAGGATATCTTAATCTGAGAAGCCGTTCAGTCTGTACCTGTTAGGTAGCAGTTAGATGTAAATATGTTCTTGCTCATTGACCGTAGTTCTCTTTTTTTCAGGTTTACCGTAGAGATTATTCGTACAGACACAATATAATCGTACCCTCAAATTATATACCACCATCTTGCCAATCTGACAGAGCCGGACGAAGACGAAAATTAAGCATTTACCATAGAAGTTTTTGGATGTTGAAATTCAGCATGCTTTCTTTGCCAAAAGTAGAGATAAAACATTTTCAAAAAATAGCACTACAAACGATGGAATTAAGCTTTACCTTTCTCTGAAGCTGATATCAACGTCTGTTGTATCACCCTTCGTTTATTTGTCAACGACTTCTTTCATTATTTTTTCTCTCTTGAATCTCGATGCAATCTAGGTGACATGAAATTATAATCAGGAAAAAAGCATATTATAGATAAGAATGCAAGAGATTGTGAAACAAAAGAAAATCAACTGTAGGGAAACTAGCCATATTTAATGACGGATGCATATCAGCTGCATCTGTCCCTGCATTGCACATCAAATAAGCATCCTTATTTTCCTAAACTGATAGTACAAATACTCTGTTTTGCAAAATCCGACTGGCACGTTCCTTACTGTTATCTGCTGCTACTGAAAAACCTGCCCTGCGACCAGGCAAACAAACAGTACAAACTGTTTGCAAATTACACCCGCTTTGCACGTACACTTGCGTGCAAGCCGGGGTGTAATTAACTAACAGTTTTTCAACGTTTTGTCATTTTAAATGCAGGGCTGGTTAAGGTCGGGTTTGAATTTCAACTTTCTTTTTCGGAAAGGCTTATACCTAAAAACTCTTGTTGTTTTTTTTTGTTTTTTTTTAATATATATGTAACTGCTAGCACAAAAACATAACATTTTTTACAACCGAGTCTTCGATACATGTAATAACATGCTGTTCCATCTTCCACTCAAGTATTTTTTTCTAAATCGTATCCATTACTTTAACATTATTCTCTATACAAAGTATTCACTGTGTAATGTAAACAGTATAAAAAACGTCATACTGTTAATATCTAGGAAAGAGTTTGGATGTTTATAAAGACACGACGGGCGTGCAATTTCGATGTCGTGTTGGTGTACTACAAGGGTTACTTCGTGGTCTGTTCTTGTTTAACATCTCATGCTTTACATGTTGCATTTGCACTGTCTCACTGCCCACGATCATAGTTTAACATGTCTCATCACTTTTGTGGTCACGATAGGAATTTTTTGTATTTTTGTCAAATCTTTATTGGTGGCCTCTCGCGTGAAAAAGGGCAATCATTGAACTCCATAAAACATACAAACCCATGTTCTCATTTGCTTCACTTTTCGCTTGAAAAGGAAACGTCTGGGAATACCGTAAAATAATGCAAAATAGGTTTTATTTTGACACCTTGCAAAAGCTAAATGTTCCGACCCAGGTTATTCTGCACAGTACGCGTAAGCTGACCATTGTCTAAACTTTGTGCAATTCCAAACTGATCCATTTACTGTTACTTTTCATTAGCTACTACTTACAGTTAACAACATCGTGAAATTGACACGCAGAATAATTTTGAAATGATTTTCGAATGAAATTGAATGGGTGTGTGGAGCGAGTTTTGAGTGAATTAAGGAACAAAACTAGCGATATTTATTATCTCCCTTAAATAAAATATACACGTGTACATACAAGTTCTATAAGTACCTTATTATTCCTTCAAGATCCTATCAGATCCTTTCATTTTGAATTCTGTCAGTGAATTTTGAGAAAATTCTCTGTTGAGAATGAGAAACGTTTTATAACCTCGGGCCCTGAAAATGATATACACAAAATGGAGGTCATATAAACCAAAGATATATATGTTCGTTCAAACATCAAACATCTTTTACTCGGCGACACAGTTTTGGATGGGCCAAATTCAGACCAGTTACAACCGACAATTTCCAGTTAGTGATTTTTTTAAAAAAAAATCTTTGCTTTTTCAGAAAGTAAAAAGATGTTGACAATCAATAAATTGCCCCCCCCCCCCCCTCCCCCAAGAAGGCAATTCTTCAATTTTCAATTACGTGTTCCAAAGGTTTTGTTTGTGCGGGATTCAAAAAATATGAATACAGTGGAAAAGATATCCATCATTATCTTACTTCAACTATTTTTCACTAACAATCTTACAAAACGTTGAAGGCCGACCGATATAACTTATAACTGATGCAACTAATTTAAGCTAGTAAGATACATCTGAAATTGACATTCATCTCAATCAAAACTATTCTTAATCACTCACACAGCGCTCCATTCATTCATTCAAATCACTCAGTTAAACCATTCAAAAACGCTTCAAATCGACAAATAAAAATAAAATCAATAGCTTTTTTTAAAATAAACAGAGCTAGTAAAACCGCAATGTCATTGACATAATTGATATAATAAGCGTCTGATTGGCTCTTTAAAAAAAACAGACAGCTATTTATAGAACTTGTTTGTAAATTGTATTAAAAGGTGGTAATAAATATCGGATATTTTGTGAACAATATTTGCGATATTGTTTTATCTTCCTTTAATTTACTTCAAAACTCACTCATCGCACTCATTTGATATCATTCAAAAATCATTCACCTTGTCAGTTTCATGATGCTGTTAGCTGTACACTGTTTTGGCCGACAATATCTAACAATTTATTGAATAATACATTGAAAATGAGTCATAATTTATAGATTATCAACATCATAGTTATCATCTCTAATATGAACATCACATGAAACATATATACATGTGTTGTAAATCATCATTTAGATTATTGTTATTTAATTTCAATTTAATTTACAATGTACATGCATACATATTGTTTCCTGATTCTGTTTTCTGAATAGAATACACACATTCTTACTCCGTCTCCTTTGTTTTCTTTTGAAACTACCAATGAATTTCAAATAAACACAGTATATAGCTAGTTGTGATATTGAAGAGTGTGGTCATAGGGTATATACATTTTATTGGATTATTTCATGATATGCAAATCAAATGCATCCTAATATGTTTACCTCCATTATATCGTAACTTGTTATGGTCGTAACCAAGTGTGAAGATAGCCGCTGAGTCGAATTTTCTGTACGTCGGAGTTTTCGTATAAGTCCCCCGAAGTTCGACATAAAGCAATTCGACTCTATAAAGCCACATTTATCTCTGCGTGTTACTACATTTAAACTCATACGTAGTATTCATTTGATCAATTATTATGGCTTTAAGAAAATTCTTATTCGTAAAAAATCAACTAAACTTACAGCGTAACATATAAATATTTTACGCTGTTAGTTTAGTTGTTTTATGGCGTATAAGCTTTTGGATTTATTTAAGCGTACAGGGGCTCTCTCTTGCAGCCGCATTGCTCTGAGGGTACAGAAAGGTTCACATTTTCATGTAACAATGAAATGGGAGTCAATATTCACAATGAAAAAGTAATCGGGACTTTACACGTATTGGTACGGATTGCGTTTAGTCTAGTTGACAAAAATTGTCCACTTAAAACATCTTAAGAATAGCATAGGGATTATTTTTTTACCACGAAAGTCAACAATCGATGCCAACACGGACAACTGACGAATACGGGGTTACGACAGTAGCTTACTACAAAGGTTAGACAAATTTAGCGTCTTGGCAAACCATTACTGCTAACTTGGTAAGTAAAAGTTCGAACATTCGCACAGTTTCTGTAACTCTGTAACGGATATACTAATCACGTGGTCATAAAGGAAACCGATTCATCACCAAGTAAAAACTTTCTGAATGACTGGGAGGGGAAGCATGGGAAATGTCTTAAAATGATAAAATCAATTCATTCAACCAGTGCTATATACAATACTTCCTGAACTCAACCAATTTTTAAGCTACAAGATGAAGACTCATACGAACACATACAAACAACTTTAAATGACAGCAATTCTTTCGTCTGCATACCCATTAATAAAGTTGGCACCAGAAAGGTTAATTGTCTGTTATTTTTGACAACATGCGCAATATAAACTTTACCGTAGCGACGACTCTGTCATAAAACGTCGATGATCACTTGAGCAAGTTTGCTATTGAAACCATGTAAAGTATCCTGCCATAAATTATATTTTTATCACAATTTGAGCATTTTAAATGGCGGTTAAGTGGTTAACCGGTGTCATTTTAATTACAAAGACATAAGAATTGCCCCCATATTTCTGAAGGAACTCATGGCATTTCATGTTCCGAACAGCATGTTTAAGTTTAATGTATCAATAAAATTAGCTATAGAACATTTATTAGTCTCAAAATTTGAATTTCTTCCGCAATCAAGAAATCCGTCATCGTGATTTTTTGTTTCCTGTTATTTAGCACACACGTTAAATATATATAATACATACTTAGTGTTTTGTACGGAAAACAATATCTAACGATGTTGGGAGAATTGATAATTGTCGAGGCTCTGCCGAGACAATTATCAATTCTCACAACCGATTTAGATATTTTTTCATACAATACACTTAGTACGTATTATATTTATCTTATAACCTCTATTTGTCTTGTTTTCGACGATGTTTCTAACTGAAATGCAACTTTCTAAAAATAACCACATTATATAATTGTTCTAAAAATAACTTTGTGAAATCATAGCAAAAATTCATACGAGATGTTATCACACGGTTATTTGTATAGTTATAAGACAAGAAAAGTTATAAAGTGGTATACGATATCAAAATCCCTTGCCAATTTATATATACTGGAATCAAACAAAAAAATCTTTTACAAAAATGACTACAATGAAATTAAGTACGATAAATATATTTTGTTTGTAAATAGAAATACGAGTATATCTGAAAGATATAAAATCAAATTCAAAACAATGTAAAAAAAAATGCCACATGTCCCTACCCATCGAATAAACACTTCCCTACATGGTGCCTACCCAATGGTTTTTTTTTTCTTGACATATCTGCTACAAAAGTTCTGGTCATCTTATTTCTTTTAGGTACGGGTAGATCGATTAATTTAAACTTTATATAAAAAGAAAATACTTAAAAAAAAAAAAAAAAAAAAAAAAAAAAAAAAAAAAAAAACAACAACAACAAAAGGATAAAATAAATAAATAAATGAAATCATTAAGAATTTCTACATTAGATTGTTTTCTTGCGCAAATTCATTTTAGATTGTCGTTTTCAATTCTACGAATTTTGACTTAGTCAACTGTTAAAAGCTTTGTTTCACGAACGGGGAAAAACCATCTTAGAATAATGTAATTTGTAAATCATGACAGATTAGCTTTGGATACATGGGGTAGAATGGACTTCAAATCTAAACAATTCAAGACCATCGCTAGAGACCCTACGTTGTGCGTACTCATTTGAATAGTATCGTCGGGAAGATTCAAATGAGTACCACAACATAGGGCTTCGTTGAGAAATAACAATTTTAGAATTGGGTGACCTGTTCTTAACTAGACCGCTGTGGTAAACGTATAATTAACAATGAAACGAAATCCATCTTTCATAATGAGCCATCATACTGAATATTAATTTGAATTTCTATATTTGAATTCGGAATGGACTACATGACATTACAAATTAAAGAAACATTTATACGTAAATTATCCAAATTGACATTTGTTTTTCATTAGTGCAACATGATTCGTAATATCACTAGGTCAATTGCTTTATGCATTGGGCTAACGTCAAAAACGTCGTATTAACGTCTTTCAATGAGGGATTTATACAACGTTTTTGAAGAAAGCAGAGAGTATAATTTTTCTGCACGTTTTCTCATTAGTTAGTTTTATATAAATCATTGATTTAAACCTATCAAATCGAAGTAAATCATAACAAATATCAACCTGTAAGATTCATTATCTCACGTTTTTCTCTTAGCGCATGCTACCATTCTCCAGAAACTAGTGCAAAGTAACGGTAATGCGGCACTTTTTAATAAACGTCACCCTCTGTGTTTTAAAACTTACCAATACAATACTCCTTGGTCGCACCATCCTTATATCTTATATCTAAATAACGCTTAAACCATGGCCAATTTATAAATCAAACTTTTATTGCAAACTATTTTCGTATGATTTCGTAAAAAGGAGTTTCAAATTGTAATTTAATCGAAAATACGCGTGTAACATGTAACATAAAAGCATCACCGGAAGATACACATCTTATATTTTTTACAGATTAGTAATGCTTAAACTGCTTGAAAGTACATCAAATTTAAACTGGCATGACATCCAACAATTTTACCAACGGAGATCGAAATTTAACTACAAATAAGAAAAATACCGCTTTATGTTTAACAAAAAGTGAAGCGTAACATCAAACTTTAAGACGCCGAAAAAATGACGATTTTCTTTTATATTTCAATTACAAATAGTTCATTTGCAACTAATCTTTAAATTAAAAATATTATTTTTCTGTTTTTCTTAAAGATGTAAATAAATATCAATTTGAGTTTTAATCGGAAAATTGATAAGCCGAAATTCGTGTGGAACGAAATCTTTTTCCGCTGTTATAAAGCTGTTTTTTCCATTCTTTTTAAAATACGCTAAAAAAAAGCAGTTTCCTTATTCCTACGATAATTTAAATAAAGCTAAGAAATATTATTTTTCTCCTAATAGCCATATTATTCATTTCATGAAAAAATATTTACGAATCAATGAGATATTGATATTAGTTCGTGTGGAACGATTTCTAAAAAAACCGCGCATTTTCTTACAAAGACGTTATGTTTGATTCGTTGAATTATAAAACCGACGCGCCTTCAGACAAAATCAGAGTAGATTATATCCGCGGTTCAAGGGGAGAATTAGAAAAAGAAAGCGTAATATCATGCGAGAAGAATATCTGTGTGGAAGTTGCGATGCCAGAAGGGGAACGAAAGAACTAGATATAAACAAGGGGGCCAATATTGCCCGAAATCGCTCAAAGTTAATTTCGGACAGCGAAAAAAAATGTTTGATACATTTTTCGCAAAGACTTGTATTCTTGGACTGTAACTCGTTATTCTAAAGCAAACCTAGCAAAATGTAATAACTTTTCCAAACATTCAAAAAAAGGGGGAATGCGTCATATTCCTTTTACAAAAATGCATGTATTGATGACATCACTTTATATAAACAAGCTGCTGTTGGTTCGAATTGATCATTGCAATAGAAATAGGGTGAATATTTCAGAATGTCAGATTTATCTCTACATTATAGCATAAATAATGTTCAAAAGAAGCGTCTAGCCCAATACATCTTCAAATTGAGAGTGCAAATAAGACTTAGTCTACAAAAGGCTTAATCCAGTATTCGCATGTCTGCACATTTATGCGAAGTTAGAAATAATACGACACTTCGCGAGAGATAAGGGGCGAGTTTTAATTCTTTATTGATGACTCTATATTCTGACATTGCTATAGCTGCAGAAAGAGTGAGCAATATAATGATTATGTGTATTTTTTTCTGACAAAAAAACCCCAAAACACTAGACGCTACACAATCGACGTTCGCTATTTTGACGTTACATTTTAGTGCCGCATTACCTTGCGCGACGTCCATGCATTTCGCACGATAATGTCTTTTCAAATGATTTTTCAGTGCAATGTTACCATTATTCATTTGAAATTTACGAACAGTGAAAAGGCTATTGGATCAAATTCTTGTCAGACTGTTATTCCGTTTTTTAAGGAAGTGGGCATATACCATGACAAGAAACTTCGAAAACGATCCTAGCCCAAAAATTATAAAGATATTTCCTACTCAACTGAAAAGTTACTCAACTTTCGACTTTGAATAAATGATAATAACAATGTCTTATTTCCGAATTCGCCGATACAATATTTAGAGGTAGAAAATAATAAAATTGACACTAATCATATCTAAAACAATTCGAAATTTCTCACTCAATTTGTCTGTTTGAATTTTTTTTTATTGCCGCTTCAACAACACTTCAAGTATATATCGGCGACTGGAGTACCTAACAATGGATTCCTGGTATTTCTCACACCAGTACTACTATAACACTCTTTCCTAGCCTCCAGCTGCTAATAAAATTGTTGGAAATGTCACACAGGCTCAAAGGATTTTTTCGATTTGAATTAATGTCCGGGATATTTTGGAGCCTTTCTGGATGGTTAGGATAAGTTTTTGAAACGAGTGGAGCTTTGAGTATCATATAAAAGGTCCCGGGTTCGATCCTCGAAGGCGGCACTCATTCTTTCCGACTATTTGTCTCTCACCAATGGATGATAATCGTAGACCTATGCAAGATAGCAGCTGGAGGCTAGGAAAAGATGTTATGGTTGAACTGGAGAGAGAAATGCCAGGAATCCATTGTTAGGTGCTCCAGCCGCCG
Source organism: Fragum whitleyi (assembly GCA_948146395.1). Taxonomy (NCBI): domain Eukaryota; kingdom Metazoa; phylum Mollusca; class Bivalvia; order Cardiida; family Cardiidae; genus Fragum; species Fragum whitleyi. The sequence goes on along the minus strand of OX411556.1, from coordinate 28,541,149 downwards.
CGATATAACTAAAAAAAATGTTGAAAGCGGCGTAAAACTCCATTCAATCAATAAATCAACTCATGCCCGACTGACTTAAAACTTATTATTATTACGGAGTGCAGTGCTCAAGCACCGTTACTCCACCTACCTTAATTTTTTTCAGTTATTCCATTCGTTGTTTTTCAAATTTGGAGATCCAGCATTGTAAAGGGCTAATCTTGTAACAAGTTGTAACCTTGTTCGAATTTATATCATCCTACCTATAAAAGAAATTGTAAATGTCTTTTTAAGGTCTTTTTCACCTTCCCTTGAAATTTCTGATGATTGAAAATTCAAAGACATTACAGACGTGAACAATTCTATTGGAAAAAATCCCTTGTGGTAGAAAATATTGTGAAAATGGAGAAATTGCTTGTTACAAGCAATTACATCTTTTTCCAAAATAATTTTCTGCAGTATGAAATAAAAGGAGCTTAAAAAGCATGATTATACAGTATAGTCCGTATACAACTGTTAAAATAATGATTTTGCCTATCTAGTTAATGCTAACATTTTCGCATTTTCTGCTCTTAAACACGAGAGATGATGGAGGCTTTTTTAGTAGTAAGAAAATGTAAACATATAGTAAAAACACGTGGATTTATACCATACATTTGACAGAAGAAATGTCCGTTGTTCCTTATTTTGAAATGCTAATTAGTATAGGTGTATTTTGTAAACTGAGCTCTGACGTAGGCGCTGAGTCCATTATCATAGGTAAATCGGGTATAATTAAAAGGCAAATGGTAGGAATATAACCTGACCCCTTCACTGCAATTATGAAAGTACACGTTTGAGTGAACCTTACTTTTAAAGACAATCAATAACGTTGGTTTACAAGGTAAATCTTAAACTTTCTTAATGAGTTATTTAAACCTGTTTAATTTATTTTGGACAAATGGCACGAGAATCTAACAGTAAAAAGTTGATTTCACGGCTCACGGCGCAAAATCTACCTATATATCGGCGATTGTGTCAACTTAAACTTAAATAACACGTGATTTATACCGTTATTACTCGCCTATTTATCTAGTTTTCCTCGTGAAAATCCCATCAACTTCGTTAAATAGTGCGTTTTGATTAAATATGTGAATATGGGGTTCATCTCAGAGTAGATTACGGCAACTACCAATTATCTGGTCAAACGATTTTTTAAAATAAAGAGAGAATATACTCAGATTTGATATCCTAAGGCAGTAAATATCTTCATCAAAATTTATTTTGAAAAATTTCTCACTTTCATACTAAAACGACTCACTTAAAATCATACACTTTTGACTCCGCACCTATGCAAATCAGAACTATTTTTAGATGGACAATTGGCTGTTCAGTTCAATACAGACACAAGAAGGTACGAAAGGCCGAGTGTTAACAAAACAAAATTCTTCATGGTATTAGACGGAAAATGTGATATGACAAGAAAAAATATGTTTCATTAGTTCGATTCTGATATTTTCGGCAAAATGTTGGTCCACTTAGAAGTCAAACGGACTATAAAGGATAGCGAGAGTGAAGATAATAGATCCACAACGTTTAGGAAGTCACAAACTTGTACAGCGTTTACCGAGGTTCCCTAATGATTTCAACCTCGGTTAACATTGTGAAAGATCATGAGTGATGAAATGTTGCTGAATTATTACGAGTCCACCGACTTATGACTATTTAGACGTGATTAAGACGAAAATAAACCACCACCAAATATTATGAATACGCACATAAAGGTCCATCTTTATTCGCGTATTTGAAATTGTTTGAAATGTTTAAAATGTCAAGCACAGGCTCATATAAAGGTTGATTCTTTTTACGCCGCTAAAGGATGATATATACGCCAGTGCGTGACATTCCAACAATTTCAAGTCTGCGTGATTGCCAGACATTGAGCTGTCTGAACAACCACACAGTACATGAAGAATCTGATCAAACTGTGCGGATACACGAGTTCATTTAAAGTTACACAAAATTGTTGGAAATATCACGCACAGGCTCACATAATGGTATTTTCTTCTCCGTCTGTCCGTCCTTCCGGACGTACGTACGTCCATATGCGCACATTTAGTAAACTCAACTCCTTCAACAATTTACAGACGGATATGGATGAAATTTTCACGAAATGTTCCTAGTCGCCTTACCTTGCGCAAATTGTGGGTTTCGTTGATATTTTGCCGCACATAATGTGACGGTAGAAATCTTGACTGCGCCACTTTTGTTTTTCTTTGCATCCTTTATAATAACGTTACAAAATACGATGTAAGTATATTCGGCGTTAAGCACGAAAGGGTCAAATCAGGAGTCAGCGCTGCGTTCAGGATCACAAAACGGCGCAAACAGTTTTCCAAGTGTACCCCGCTTTGCGCGTGCAACTGCGCGCAAAGCGGGGTATAAGTGGAAAACTGTTTGCACCGTTTGGTGATCCTGGACGCAGGGCTGGTATAAACAATTCTTCACTGGTGAACAAAATATCGTAAACAAAGCTTGAATAAATCTATATTTACGATATTTTTGTCCTCCATGGACGAAAGTCAGCACAGTTCTGAACTATGAATCATTCTGAATCACACGCATTCGTACATTTCCCTGACACATTTATGTTTTTTGAAGAAATTTATTTCATATTTTCCATAAATAAGAAGACCAGGTGTTTCTAATATAACTGCATCTACGCGTCAAAATGGACACTTGTAAATTGTGTTATACAATTTAAGCTTATATCAAGTCATCTTGTCAAACCAAGGGTTACGAACGTTTTACTTATCTTACCCTTGGCTGATTGAATGGGTAATTTCTGTACGCGTGACGTCACAGAACAGAAAACGAGGTGGACCAATCAGTAACCTTCTTACAAAAAGATCCGACAGCGGGAGGTATGTTAGGTCAATATGCCCCGCGGCTACTTTCCAGATGTGAATTTAACCCTTAGAATTGCGCTTAACACCTTCAGTTTTCAGAGACACTTAATAAGACTGAAATACACAATCAAAAAAGCTGTGCGATATTTTTATATCTTTTCAAAAGACAACACATCTTTTTAATAATTTGATGGTACATTGAAAGTTCCCAAATTTAGCTTTTCTACCCTCGATTATAGTGTATTACGATTTTTCAATGTTTATTTTAATTTTCAAGTTTTTTTAATCAGTCAATACCGGTTTAAGTTTCCATTGTTTTTCGACCTCATCAAAGACAAACCCCATGTATTAGAATGCATCTATATTGAAGTGTAAGAAATTTAAAATAAATTCAAGAATTAAGTCGTCTTATAGAAATAATTTAGAAATGACAATGTACTTGAATTTTCATATTAATTCTATAATTCGGGAGTTTTTTCTTCTTCTTTTCCAACAGGTTTTTCTTTAAACACATAAGATGACCTAAGAGGACTAAATAGAATAAAATATAAAAATAAATAAAGAAAGAAAGAAAATAATGGAACAAATTTTAGTAGGGCTATCCGAATATTGTGGGAGCCGAAGGATTAATCAATTTATTTGTTAATTGTTTTGATTTATCTTCATTATCTAGTTATTTGTTTATTAATTTTAATTTGTTCAAATTTACAGGGTAACTGTGTTGTAGGTAGTCACAAGGTTTCGTTAAATTTAAGATTTAAATTTTCTATGAAACACTTTAATCACGACGTTTTAAACAAAGCAATCCAGTATAATGTTCTATATTCAAATCGAAATGCACATGTATTTGTAAATAAATGGGATTATTTGATTTTATCTCTGATATGTATAAAATATACGTGTATTGTTATAAGGCAGTCCAAAATCTCGAGGCTACAGCTTATTCCTGAAGTTATGGTTAAGTAGTTTTGGTCGCCCGTTGACTATTTTCTATATAGTACAGAGATATATTTGCTTTCAATTAAAAAAAAAAAAAAAAGAAAATAACAAACTGGCAATTCCCTTTATATCTATTTTATTATATTTTTTCTTTTTTTTATTTATTTATTTATCTATTTTTGTGTTGGGGGTGAGTGTCTTTCCAAAATGTCCCAATTTTAAGATTTTCTTTTTTTTAAATTTTTGATGCTTTAACTTGTTAAAAATACTTTTTCAAATGCCTTTACGTTTTTTTGCTTTCTTACTCCCAAATGAGTCATGGAATCTGCTTTATAACGCAGCGGGGTGTTGGTATGTGTGTGGTGGTGGTGGGGGAATAGATTAGCTCAAAACCATTTCAAGTTATCTTTTAAGTCGGCAAAAATACAAAAACAAGTAGTGAGATTTATAATTACTTCATTCCAACTCCCATTTTTGCTGTGTTTGAGGGAGGGAGGGGGTGGGGTATGGTGGACAATGAGGAAATTTTCTGATTCCCAAAAATGTTTTCTCTCTCTCTCTCTCCCACCCCCCTCCTCCCCCCAAAGATATTTTAAAATAGTTTAGGAATAAATAAAATATCATTTCATGTCTTATTTTTTTGGAATAAGAATGTGTTTAAAATTGAAACAGTCTTAGGTTTTTGTCATCTAGTGATACCTTAATTTGGCCGCTGGGTAGCGGCACATGTTTATTTAAGTTTTGAAAATAATGAACGACATTAAGGACACAGTATAATATAAATAACTATACTTTCCTTTCTATCATATATTGCAAATTGAGTAATTTTACTTTACATAGATATATAAGAAAAAATAATGACAATGTTCAATAGTAATCATAACAAAATCTTAGTAATCGAATTTATTATGATAAAAGGAATTGATTTCTATTTTATTGATTTTATAATTCAACCTATCACCAAATAAAATCGTACTAAAAAGCAAACGTTTCCGATGTGACGCGTTTTCTTTAATCCATGAATGAAGGGTTTGTCTACACAGTCGTCGGCATACAACCGGTTGCCATGGAGATTTAAATGGTACCGATGCCGTTTGTAAGAAGCTCTCCGATTGGCAGTTACAGAAATCGCGTTTGACCTTTTGATTGGCCGGCTAAAAATAAATCGTACAGAATTTACCCATTCATTCAGTCAAGGGGTATTCGAGAAGAAGGTATCGATTCGATACCCCTTGACTCGTGAAGATGATATCAAGTCTGCGAAAGGAAAATAATTATAATGATAATAATAATAATAATAATAATAATAATAATAAAAATAATAATAATAATTGAAGTGATAATATTAATGATGATGATGATAATAATAATAATAATAATAATAATAATAATAATAATAATAATAATAATAATAATAATAATAATAATAATAATAATAATAATAATAATAATAATGATAGAGGAATTTTTGATATGCAACCACCGGTTCACCTGTTATGGAACCATTTTCTTTTTCAAATATTTATTAGACGGAGTTTCAAGATTGGTCTTTTATTCTATCAGGGTCAAATACGTATCGCAACCAACAGAATTTGGATTATGAAACTAATGCTTGTGGATATTGCATAAAGAAAAAAGATGCCAAGAAAGTGAATAATCTTGCCTGAAAAAATGTGTCACGTCAGGCGAAAACGGACAATCTAGGTAGTTCGCAAACTTTCGACTCTAGTCAGACTGCGCAGTCTTACTAGAGTTGATACTTTGTGCCATAAGCTACTTTTCTGAATACAGATTTATTTTTCTACATTCCAATATAAATTTTTATTTTGTAAAAATACGCAATCTTTTGTGGTAAACCGCCGTTAATCAATGTTAACTCCTTTGTAAATTTTCATTTTAAGGAAATACCATATTGTCTATTTTCTTGTAATAGGCTACATAGATATTTCTATCAATGTTTTTCTTCCGCGTAAAGTGATAAGTGCAGTACCTTTCGGTTATATAAAGGAATTATTTGATTGATTGATTAATTGAATGAGTTAGATAGCGGTAGCTGGAACACCTAACAATGGATAACTGGTATTTCTCTCACCAGTACTACAACCACGTCCTTTCCTAGCCTCCAGCTGCTATCTCACATAGGTCTACGATTATCAACGCATTGGTGAGAGAAAAATAGTCGGAAGGAATGAGAGCCGCCGTCGGTGATCGAACCCAGGACCTTTAGATTGACGCTACCAACTACGCTATGACGGCGGCTTAGGAATTATTCAAGGTTGCTCACTACTTTTTCAAAACAACCTATGTAAGGAAAACCGTAATTCAAATATTGTCCGTGTATTCTTTAGACATTCCATCTGAGAAAGCTATGAAATGAATATTTATTTATAAACTTTCATTTCAAATAAGATAAATGAATAATAAAAAAGAACAAAATCATCAATAATAACAACAACAACAACGACAAAGACGAAAAATACTTTTTTTAACAAAGTTAGAAAAGTGTACTCAGCACCTTCTTGCATTCAGGGATGATGTGATTAGTTAAAATACAGACACAGTCACCTCAGTTAAGATAATTTTCTATAATAATAATTCTTATGACGGCCAACTTTGAAAATCAGTGTTTTGGCAAGAGAGTGAAAAGAAATGATTGGCCAGGACATTATTCGCCGGTCTGATCTTAGTCTTCGTCACCTGATTGCTGTTTCAAAGCAGAATCTTTAAGCAAGGTAGAGGTTAAGAGACACCTTTCTGTCGCTATTCGCCATTTGAGCTTAGCTACTTCGGTTGTCAACACCTTACGTTCGGTTTCCGGGCGTTTGCGAGCGTTTTTTGCCCAGAACGCAGGGCTTGTTATATTGTTATGTTTTTCATTCACTTTCTACATCGTGTTAACCTATAAAAGTGCATTGTATTGTATATAAATATATATTAATGTTTATTACTCTTAACGCATGATACAAATGTAACTATTCTTGAAAAGGGAAAATACCAACTACAGGCTTCGTACATACTTGTCCGCACTGTCTTGTTTTTGTCTAAGATATAATGGAAATTTCAAGTTTTTTTATATTGTTATTTTCTCTTTGATTATCAATTTCAAACAGAAGGGGTTAGTTTAGGTTTGCAAGAATTTAATTCGTGCAAACTAATAATAAATTGCTGCTATAATTACTTTTTTTTCTCTCTCATTTTTATATTTCATTGTTAATATCCGATGGACAAGAGTGTTTTATTTTTTGTTTCGATAAGGCACTTTTCTCCTCCATTATTCCTTATTTCTAACGATTAAATAGATGCTTGTACTTGGGCGAGTCGGGTTTGATTGACGGATATTCTTAGTGTTCTGTAATCCCCCCTGATCCGCTCAAGGCTAGTGAGGACGTGTCACTAAATTGTCGCTCTTTCATGAGAAAAGGGCGTCAACAATGTGATTTGTCACCCACCCGATGTATATTAACGCTTAGCAGCATAAATATAACGTAAACCTACATATTATTTGAAACACACACACACACACACACACAAAATAAATCAAAATTGACCCGCCAAAACTGATATGTATCATACATGCATTGAATAGCTACTTCTTGTTTAAAAAGTGACATATAGGCCCATGGGGCCGGGTGTTATTTATTTATGTATTATGTAATTGTATTCAATTTGATTGTTACACATGTCACTATAATAAAAAACTTACTTACTTACTTACTTACTTACTTACTTACATGAGAATCAGCGCTGCTTTGAGAAATTTAAAAAAAAAAAAGCTATGTTCTGTTTTGAACTTGCATATTCGTGATGAAAAAATGTAAATAATATTTTTTAATATGAGACGTAATATATAAAATTGTAGGTGACTTGTTTGAAGGTCGATGCTTTTTTTTCATTTCATTTGAATGAATATCATTAAAGAAACATTCTTAAAACTCTTAAAACTCAAGGATTTTTTTCAAGATAACATATAATTTACATTACACGTTAAAAAAAGAGAGTAATTTGGTGCGAGTTCCTTACATTTAGGCAATTAAGACGCTTTTGACTTTTTCACGACCCGAGAAATGTCGTTTTTAAAGTTCAGAAAGATTTATAATAAACGCGTAATGCGTCAAAATTCATTAAACTTCATTTGGTAAAAAACTAGCAACTTTACATAATAAATTAGAAATATAAGGTTATAAATCATAGTAGATAGGAATAGAAAATGAAAATTTTAAATGTAGAATTAGACCTCTTTTTTTTTCTTTTTTTGAATATTAAATTGTTTTGAAAAGACAATGCAAATAGAGAAAGCCCAATGTCATTTCAATTTGAAGCAAAATAGCATATTAAGTAAATAAAAACAAAGAACACTTAAACAAATGTGACTGTTAAGCGAAAAGGGACCATCCTGGAATTCTGTAAAATGAATTACTGAAAAAGAGATTTGATGCTGCATAGATCAACCAGAAGTCGCATTTCAACAATTCTTTCACTGAAAGGTAGATTGATCATTCTGTATTCGGAAAATAAGCACGATGCAAAGTGTTTGGACCCTAGTCAGTCTGCGCAGTCCGCGCAGCCTGACTAGGGTCGACACTTTTCGCACTACCCAGATGGTCCATTTTCACGGGACGGATCACTAATAAGAAGATAAATGGAAAGAACATGAAAATTAAAGATTTTAAAAAATAAAAAAAGAAATGTGACAGATCTACACAAATTAAAATTGAGGAAAATTTATACAAATAAAAACAAGTAAAGATCGAACAAGAAAATAAGTAAAAAAAAAATAGATAAACGATTTAATGAATTCATTTATTAATGACTTATTTTTTAATAGTAAATTGAATTGATTTGAAGTAATAGATAAAAAATAAATAAATGAATTGAATCAAATTGATTTCTTTAAATTAATTGTTTTTATAAATAAGTTGAATGAATTGAAGTGAATTTACCAATAAGTTTAAGAACGGGATCTAATGCAGTCTTTCGTTAAAAAGAATCATTATTATCATTATTCATTAAAGCTGCCGTTGCGCACTTTAACTCGATCTTCAACAAAGTGATCTCGTATTATTTTTATAAAATTGAAATTGAGTGTTTCTTGACAAGACTTACAAAACGTTGGCGACTGGTTAATTGAAAATAAACTGTCCCTTTATTGTCCCATCTTAGTAAAACCGAGACAATCTAGTTTGGCTCTAAACAAAGGTTATAGAAGAATTCAAAACTTGATATATTTTGTAATGGTGTTCATCTTCATGCAACGGAGTCAGTTAAATATCTAGGTATTTTATTAGACCAACCATTGAGCTTTGAATCTATGGCATCTAATATTATCACTAAGGTAAATGCCCGGCTTAAATTTTGTATAGAAATAGTAAATTTCTATCTTTTCATTCTAAAAAACTTCTTGTAATGTCTCCTTTGCAATGTCATTTTGATTATGCCCGTTCTATCTGGTAAAACAGTATCTCTGAGAAACTCAAACAAAGGCTCCAGGTGACCCAAAATCGAATTATCAGGTTTGATCTCAATTTAAATAGTCGCCAAAAGATCACAACGCATCATTTTGCTGAGCTGAATTGGTTACCGGCATAGAAAAGCGTGAATCAAATCATTTTATGCCATTTTTTTTAAATAAAGGAACATCTTCTTTCTACTTGGAAGAACAGTTTGTTTTAGCAGATACCTGCCACAGTCATTTTACAAGGTTTAGTTTCGAGTCTTGTTTTAGAATTCCAAAGGTAATGTGTTTTTGTATTAAGCCGTTAGCCTATAATTGTTGCTCACTATGGAATCATTTACCATTACGTATTAAGTTGTCGTCCAATCCACACATTTTTAAACAAACAAATGGTTAATAAACATTATCTTGATGCTTCTTAAATAACTCTGTGATATTATGTTAATAACACTTTCTCTGTGATATTTGTACTATGTGATGATTAGCTGTTCTGCTGGAAGTAAACCCTATGTGTGCCTTGCTAGGACATGTCTTTGTTTATCTCTGGACCACAATGGAAACAAGGAAATTATCATTTCCTTTTTTGTGCTATCCGTGATAAATGAAAACATGTCCCAGAAAAAGAGTTATAGCTTAAGACTTAAAGTGCAAAAATTACCTTTTCATAATCTTTTTTTATCTAAATAGTTTTAAATAATTACTTAAGGTTTTATTTGTCAACCATAATCATTTCTTGTACTATGTATAACTGTTTTCATTTGTTGAATAAATTAGATCTATCAAATAAGCCCACATGCAGTATAACGCGCTTTCATGGTTTCGCCCTAATTTTTTCCCGAGGTCAATTCCGTGTCATGACGACTTTCATTTCTTACAAGGGGTAGAATTCTCTTCTAAATTCACTACTGTTTTATTAAATATTTCAACTATAATTTTTAGAATTGTAACTCTCGGTTTGACAAGGCCTAACTATGAAAAGGAATGAGATCTAGGTTGATTAAGGTGGCAATGGACAGCGGCCTCCTGACTCAATAAACCGGAAGTGGGTTTTCGTTTATCTTCGGCTCCTTTTGCGCGTTGTTTAAAAAGACCTGTTTTCATAAAATTCTGCTTATAGAAATAACGTAGAATAATGCTGGTAAGATTTCATAACTGAGCTTTTTTTCAAAATCTGATGTCAATTGAATGACTTGATCATTGAATTTAACAATAAAAATACGTTTTAAGGTCATTCAATTAGGAAGGGTCACTATAAAATAACGAAAAGCTTTCTTATTTGCATGGAAAGGTATGCTGATTTTTTAAAGATAAAGGTAAAAAAATAGTTTTAATCATATCGGAAAATAATAAAAAAAAAAAAAAAAAATCATGAGATAATTTCTTAAAAATAAATTTTAGTGGCATTTTTCTACCCTTAAAATTACCAATATTATTTCATTTTTGAATTTTGAAGGCAAATGCAAATGTAATTGATTAAAGAGAAATTTCCTTGTCAACAGTCATTGTGAACATGTATAAAAGTCTATCAACATGTATGTTTTTTATAGCTATCAGTTTAAACTAGACCAAAAATAAATATAAACGCTTTACTAAAACATGGTCAATACCACTCAAGGGCAGATAACTCTAGCATGAAAACGAGCATAGAAAGGTACCTTCAAATTTTGATAAAATGAATGCGCATTGTAAATCTACAACATATGTGAAAAAGAAAAAAAATCATTAGGCGGAAAAAAATGTGATGTGTCCATTGCTACATTAAAGACAAGGTTTATCGGCTTAAACAACGGAAATAATTTGAGAGGAAAAAATACACGATTCATTCGGCTTATTAGCAGCTCATTATCATACCAACATAAATTATATGTTCTTCATGTACATACCTTGAATTCATTAAAAGTTTTATTACTTCCAAATAAGGACATCTTTTTTATTGGGTTAGTTTATCCATATACGGGCCCCAATAGGCAGTAATATCTGCCAGTAATACCCGAAAGGGAAGTTAAGCAGTATATATAGATAGATAGAAACATCGCTCGGACTTTTCCGTAAACTGGAAAGTACCTCGGGCGTAAGTGTAGCAATTTTTGGTCATTTTTTAGGTAATTCGGTTCTGGTGGTAATTCGATGATTTAATACGTTTGAAGAAAAAAATGTTGATTCTCCCCGAGTGTGTCTCGAGATCTTGCGGGCATATTATAATTTGGTGTCAAAATGTTTTGGTATCAAATTACAATATGCCCGCTTTTATTCTTTTGCTGATTTTGTTTAATGCAACGTCATCTTCAGCGGGATCTTTGGTGTTCGTGACGTCATGTAAGCTCAGGTGCAAAATGACGCACCTTCATGGCTGCGCCCGTATTATTCCCGATGTCAATTCCATAGAATTGCTCGATTGATGCGGCCCAACGAGATCAACGATATTGTCAGTCTATTGAATACCCGTTCCAGAGACAATGAATTAAAAACCCATTCCAGTTAAAGCTAGTAACATCGTGAAATTCATCTGGATAAAAAATAATTCTACATTGCTTGCTCAGTGCTCTATTCAATGAATCAAAAACCCACACGCAAATCTATCCCCAAACGTTTCGAAATCGACCAAAAATCGTTCCAAACTAGCAACATCTTATTCAAATTGATCAAATCACTCCATGGCGTTAATGACTGGTTTCGTTTTCAATAGTCTTATTGGTCCATGAAAACAGACCAACAGAAAAGTAGTAGGGTTTTTAATCAGTGGCACTTATCACAAATCTTTGAAATACGTTGAAATTTGCAGTATTTTATTACCTCCCTTTAATTTCATCCAAAACTCGACCCCCCCACACACTTTTTCAATTTTGTTTCAAAATCATTCACCTTGTCAATTACACGGCGTTGTTAACTGTCTTTTAAAAAGAGCACAAAAAAAAATTGATAAACATTTGAACGTTTGAAATGCCATGAATTATAAATATGGGGAAATGTCTGCTTTTTATTGTGAAACTTTTCTGTTTCTTTTTCATAAAAAAACGAAAACTAACCATTACAAAAACTAGCTTTAATACCTGGGAAATGTATAAGTCCACAATCATGTTATTTGCTAAAGTTCATATCTTTAACTGCATCAAAGTGTTAATGACCGAAAAACAAAGCTTGCACATGTTGATTAACGTGCGAAATTTATCGACAACATTTCAAAAGACATGTTCTGCATTTTTTCACTTATTGTCTTCAAAGGTTAAACAACGATCGTCTTTCAAGTTTTGAACAGCCGCTTCAAAATTGACCATATTGAACATCGGTTAATATCGAATATGGCTAAAATGCCTAGATGAATATTTTGGAATGCGAGGTTTTAGAATGCGCAACAATTTGTATTTTTTTTTTTTTTTTTTTACAATAAGGTATTCTCACATTCTGCTATTTGTTTAAAGTTAAAAAAGGAATTGTAATTTACCCTGCCCTATCTCACTCTCAATTCAATTATTCACACATTTCAATCTCAGATTAAAGCTGTAATTCTGTTTTAATACTCATTTTAATGTATTAACGTAAAAGATAATATTAATAAGTTGTTATAAATAACAACTTATTAATATAATCTTTTATTTTCATACATTTATTCAAATCTAAAATTTGAAAAAAATCTCAGTTGAGCCTGAGAAAAGTCTTATAACCTCGGGCTCAGAATTAACTTAAACGAAAAAAAACATGATTAACTGAACATGGGTTTTTTTTTGTTTGTTTGTTTTGTTTTTCTTGCCCAAGCATACATATGTAACTATGGTAGCAAAATTTAAGGCTGCGAAATAAGGATCTATGGAATAAATAACTTTATGTATTTTAAAAGATACTGGAGATACTAGATATGCATACTGAACATGCGAAACTTTAAGACAAATTATAAAAAAAATTGGTTCAGAATTATATTATGTTCTTTTCGAGTTGAAAAAACCCATCTAGTTTAGATAAAATGTACAGATCCCGTATCTGTTAGAAATAATAATTTTTGTTGTCGCCCGTATAGATTTAATTTAAATGAGTATTTCAAAATCACACCAAGGCTCCCCCCCCCCCATTATATCATTGGGAACATGCCATAATCTCCAGAAATCCGTTCCCGAGTTGCACAGAAGAGAGTTAAAGGTAATTCTGTATGAAAAAGGAATATTTCGGCTTCATAGTGGGTTGACACCCCATCTCCCCCGAACCCCCTCTTGATCCGCCCAGCCGGACCTTTTGGATATCCTCTTTTCGCTTGACTGATCCATTTAATTGAAAGATAGCCTTGCATTTAAATCGCAGTTTCTTCAAATGTCGACAATTCACCTGTCTGCCCTTTCAAAATCCATCTTGTTTTGCATGTTGTTCGTACTTGGTTACATTTTACATTTGAAATGCCATACTTCAAATCGGGGGGTCAGTGCAATACTATTGTAAGTGCCTATAAATATATAGGCACTTACAATAGTATTGCGCTTATCCCTAGAAATAGTCATAATTTGGAGTTATTCAAATAAGTATTGCTAATTTATTTGAGCTTAAATCATGTTTAAATCGGCTTTAAACAAGCCTTCAGTCATATCTCAGCGAATCTCTCGGCTCCCTTGAATTCACCAGTACAAAGCTCTGTTTGTCAAAACTGTAAAATGCACCTACTTTCATTTTCATTTTAAAAAAGGACCGTTGATCTTTGAATGGTTTAGGTTGAAATCTAATGAGCGGACGAAGCGTCTCATCTGGATGATTCTAATTAGTTCAAACACTAAAGGATTCATTGACTATCAGGTACTATACTAAATTTGGAACACAGACAATTCGACTGATACAGTTAAAAACATCGCGAAATTAACACACATTCCGATCAAAATCATTCTAAATCATTCACTCAGCGCTCCCTTTATTCATTCCAAACACTGACTCAAATCGATCCAGAAAATTCTCCGAGATCATTAAATCAAGAGGATAAACATGCAACTCAAATAAATCAAATTGTTCTACTATTTCATTGGCTGAAGTGGGTTTTAAAGTGTCTGAATGGTCCACGAAGCCGCACAAACGGAAAAGTATGTATATTCTATTAATGGGTGGTATTAAATATCGTTAATTTTGTTCATCATGAACAAAATCAACGATATTGGATTACCTCCCTTTAATTTCACTCAAAACACACTCCACACACTCATTCGATTTCATTCCAAAATCATTCCAAAATTAATCAGCTTGTCAATTTCACGATGTTTTTAATTGTATGTAGAGCGGTGTCGGGTATTCTCGGATGGCGGGTATTCTCGGATAGTCACGTGTTTCCCCTATGCATTGGCAAGGTACATGGTTCTTTTGTGCTTTATTTTGTTCTTCAAGTTATTTGATTTAATAACATATCTGCATATGACATAAAATCTTATGGCGGATGGAGATAACATTTCTTACATAAGACATTGTAGGAAAAGCTTTCAATTTAAGATGACTGCTAATTTTTTGTCTAGCTTCATCTTTTTCTTTCATCACTTATTATGTGATATAGAAAAGAAACAGTGTAACTTATCACATATGAAGATATTTACTACCTAAAACTCACATCTTTTAAGATGGAATGATACTGTAGTTGAACATAATTTGAGTATCCAAAAGACCCTGCAAATATGTTGCTTTCGGGTCTTCCGGATACCTTCGAACTACCCAATATTTGCGCATTCTTCTTCTTGTGAAAAGCGCATTCTAACTTTTCAAAAAAATAATCCTTCGACGAAAGTCTTGTCAAACGACGATCTTTTGCGACAAAAATAGCATAAGATCCGTCAGTTTATGAAAAGAAAGCTATGGATGCCGTTCTTCCGTCGTATATCCCCAAACCAGGAAAATAAGAAAATGATATTCAGTCTTTTTATTTGAAATAATTGACGTATTGATTAAAGAAATCTGAAATGAACGTATCTTTCTACTCTTATGGATCATAACTGAACGATATTAGTACATAGTTCAACACACATCCATCTAAATTGTATGCGAATTTTTTATTTCATTTGGATACGTTCGGCTCAGATTATTAATAATTACACGTATGTTTGAAGCTGGTGACTTTTATCCAGTACGTTCCTATTAAGAAAAAGTACAAAAACAATAGTTGAAGAATAATCATTAAATGTTTTTCATAAAATGCGCCCACTAGTACCTCATAACTTTTCTTAACACTCATTAAAACGGGGTTGATACAATGGAATAAGAGCAATGTATTTCGGAATAGATCTAGATTCTACATTTCTCTGCATTTATTTGCTTGAAAGATCATTGTCATCTTGAACTTTTCCCAAAGACATATCTAAATGCTGTATCTATAAATACATTTCATTTGTTTAATTGTATTTTATAACAAGAGATTACTAAAATACGCTTCAAAAATGTTTGAATCCAATTCAGATATAAATTTATTTCACTTATTTTAAGTATCCGAGATTACCCGCCAGCGACCAAGATCAGATGTCTCAACATGGGTTTCTTTTATCTGTTTTGAAGAAGTTTTTATTTTATAAGAGTAACTTTTTATTATTTAATCCTGTCAAGAATATATAGCATCCTTCAATTAACGCCTCAAGATCAAAAGTATAATTGTCCATATGCATCTTTTTTATACAAAATGTCTTAGGTATCCGGAAATATGTGAAACAACGACTTCTAAGATGGCGCACAAACGAGAAAGGAGCCTTTGAGAGACATTTCCAACATTTTCAAATGTGCGCAAAGCAAATTTTCTGGCCAGCCTGGGCAGCCGCACAGTCTGACCAGAATCTTCACTTTGTCCGATAAAGAAAGATAAGTCCTAAATCAATCTTCATGCTATCAGCACATATTATTATTGCATTGTGTCATTGTCAACGCTTCTTAATGTTTGTACCTCGCGCAGGAGTTATATCGCTGGAAATGTCACGCACAGGCTAATATAGTAAGAAATGTCACAGACTGGCTAAAATGTGGTTAACCTTGTGGCTAGAGGTTAGAGTATCATTGAGCAATTAAATGTTTGATGGATGAATTTTGCAAAAAATAACAAAATACCAAAACGTTTAAAAGATACAAATGGCAAAATATGTACGACAATCTGTAGCCAATCATCGTAAAGGTTCACACACTGACCTTTTCAAACCCCTGTTGAAGTTGTTGGTAACAAATCATATTTGACATTAATGTCAACCAATTAAAGTTGAAATACAAGAAAATCCATAAAACATTATATTGTGTCGAAAAAAAGCAATAAAATGTTTTCCACATTTGAGTCATTTCAGTTTATATTAAGCATTTGAATTTGATTGGTAGTTTTCACGTGTTTCTATCTATTTTTACTATCTGAATAATGTTTGTTTGACTAAAAATAAATTCGTTGTCATTGGTTGAAATTGTAAATGGACTACCAATGATACGGAATGTAACAACCAAAAAACTAATTTGTCATCATTTTGTTAAACACACGGTATGAATCATGTCAATCTAAATTGCTGACAATCGAAAAGAAGACTAAATAAATATACTACCTTAATAAGTTAGTCATACAATTCGTTTGGTTATTTCCTTAAATTTTTGACAGTATTGAAAGTGATTATTCATACTACCTTGAAAAAGTAATAATAGAATGAATCATATAAACACAACAAAACACAAAACAGCAGGTTCCTGTTTCCTTTACATCTTTTTTTTACGTAAATCAAAGATTAAAGTTAATTCTTAAGTAGTAACTAAATATGGAATTCTGCCATGCATCGTCTCAATGGAATCGTCTTTTAAAGACAAATATGGAATATCAAGCTCGACCGTATATATCTGGTGTGCTGTAACTCCGTTCACATGAACGTCCTTTCTGCGCATGCACATTACAGTCAATTTTAGATTATTACATCATCTCACGCGACTCCCGGGCTGCCATTTGAATTTCCCCTTGTAATCGTTGTCAAGTGTGTGTGGTGGAATCATTTATTCAATCAAATAGATTCTACAAAAACAAATGCTTATGCTATATTTCAATAATACTGTCCTATAATTGAAGCCTTACATAAATATATGCTATTTCGCAATTTTACAGTCTAGATGCCTATTTATTTTCGACAATATCGGGCCCATTTCTTAAAGCAGATCAACATGTGTAAACCGAAGTACAAACTATACAAGCTTTGTCAACATAAAAAAGTAGTTCTCTCAGTTATAAGACCACGCTTGAAGCAAATTGGCCAATCAGAGAAGAGTATTTCAAAAGATACAACTCCGAGCGTTGTATTTACAGATATACGATGGAAGTGTGTCGTGCACGTGAATCTCAACAGTTTTTTGTGTGCCGAGTCAGGTCAAAAACATGACGAGCAATTTATATGAGCGCTTTTTTCAAAAGACTTTCTAGCGTTGCAAAAATGTAAAAGATCCGCAATAACAGACGGCAATAGATTAATAAGTTGTATCAGCGTGCTAATACCCAATTACAGTAATATCGCAGCGAGTTTTACTCTTCTTTTTATTGTTTAGATGTTCGGGTAAAATAATACAGACTATGTTAGAAAAGCGTGGTCTAAGTCAGATAGAAAATCTCGTGCCGCGGTATATGAAAAATTGGTGATTCAAGTTTACAAGTTTTACAAGTTTATTCAAATTAATTGCTCAATGTGCACTAGACACAAATATGAGCTCAGCACATATATATATATAACACATAACAAATGCCAACATGATAATAGAGGACAACATGTTTTTTTTACATAGTATTGAATAACAATTTAATTTCGTTTCAAGAGAGAGAGAGAGAGAGAGAGAGAGAGAGAAAGAGAGAGAGAGAGAGAGAGAGAGAGAGAGAGAGAGAAAGAGAGAGAGAGAGAGAGAGAGAGAGGGGGGTATATGGGAAAATAGGTATATAAATATTATCAAAATGTTTTAAATGCCTATGAACATGTAGAGAGATGCCGTTGTGTGGCGTACATCCAATACCAACATACCGCCTTTCAATGTACTTAAACCGTGCGACATATTTTGCACGTGATCCTGTAGGTTGGCTTTTTAGCATGGGATGTGCGCCTTAGTCTTCAGTTTTGGATTTACAATAAACAGTGAAACTTGGATTTATTTCTATAATCTGATAATGGATATATCAAAAGATGTAAGGTAGGATTATTTTTATTATTAAAGTAATTTAAAGTTTTTTTTGTTTTTTTTTTCAAAATCAACTAATATTCGATTGAATTAATTTGACTTGGCAAGTTAAAGAATTTCAACATTATTCCGGTTTTGTCAATTTAAGACCTTAACCAAAACGAAAAGAAAAGGACTTTTCTTCCGGAGTAATGTTTGAGGGAATACATCGAAGACATTGGTTTTCAAACATTCTAACCACAGCCTTCGCAGGCAGCTGCTACAATAGTTTCTTATCAAGATCGATGTTCATATTATAACCAATCAAGCAATGTGTAATTAGTAATATAGATATTGATAGTGGACGTTTAGGGCAAAAAGTCGAGACCGTCAAGGTAATTGGCTTTTTTTCCGCACTGAATCTAATTTATGACGATAATATATTTCTATGGAAGCATTGAAATGAGGTCAATAATCTTCCAAAAACGTGGTTATATTGGCCTCACAGCAATGTCCCATGGGAGAATTATTGGCGTATTTTAGCTATTGATATTACATAGTATACATTTAACAAATGCATTCCAAGTAGATATTCTTAATTCATAACATATAAGGGAAAAAGGAATACATAACGGCAACTATGCTGTCCTCTTTAAAGATACACAATTTATCATAATTTACAATAATCAATTCAAAACACATAGGAAAAAAGTTAAAAAAAATATGGCAAATACAGCATCATGCCATAAGTGAGTCAAGTTTTTTAATGGCGGCGCTGTAAATATCTTATCAATACACATCATGGGTAAACTTAAACAGAATTTTATCTGGGTTAAACCTGTCAATGCAAAGTTAGTATGTTTGGTCTATTTTTAGATTGGTGTGTACTATTTCTTGTAATATTTTTTGTGTATTGAAGTTTTTCAGCGCTTTAAGTTTAACATGTGTGAATATTATTTAACCTCTAAAAAGGACCGACCTAGCTTGATAAAATGGGATATTTTTAATTGTTGGTGAGTGGATAATAAGCCAGGGAAGTATCCACGTCTTTAAATAAACTTGAATGTTTGGTTTCGTGTAATTTAAAATTACAAGGGAATAGAGATACAATTGAAAACATATTTTAAGCTTGGAAGCTGTTTTTTAGAGCAAAAAAGTGAACGTTTTTGGTTGATGTGTTTTGAAATATCGTGTTGGAATGCACCGCATGACAAAGAATTAAATAATTGGATTGTTTAGGTGGGAAAACATATTCTCAAGTGTAAATTAAAATAGAAGATGAACAGATTTGTCATCGGGGGGCTGACAATAATACAATGTATCTCAGACTCTTCAGATAGGACTATGCCCATTTTTATCACCAAAGATCTAAGAGGAATGGAAACATGGGGATGTGATATTCGACTCAGCTGACCAGTAAAGGACCCTGATTTATCTGAAAATGAAATTCGTTGAAATTGTTGGGAGTATTCCGTGATAATTATATTTTACCTGATACATGGTGTCAAAGACATCAAAGACAAATTCCACCATGCCTTGACTGATGCCTCATTATTGTTTAATCAGAGCTCCAACACAAATAAACTCACTATTGTTTGTTAGTAGATGCTTAAAACTAATGAGCAACAACATTTTAAAGTCAATTCCGAATCAACAGAGGGTAAGTTCATTTGTTAAAGTTTGTTTAAATTTTTTCAACAATACGCCGCCATTAAAAAACTTGACTCACTTTTGGCATGGGGCTGTATGTTGTCATGCTGCAAAATAACACACCTTTTTTTAGGGATGATATTTACAATTAACAATAATAATAACAATAATATTAACTATCATCCATACATATTTAGAACCAATAGAAGTACCAAGTACTTACAAAAATAGGTACAGAACATATACAGAACATATTTAGTTACAAAAGCGTAACCAAGTACTTACACATGTATGGTGATGACAACATATTCATTATATTGATAATGATCTGATGAATTGATTGAACGGTTAATGACTTGCACTTTCTGGAATTTTGCATCAAATGTAAACAAGTTCTTACAAAAATAAAGTTTTACAACAAGTTTTTAAACCCCTTAATTTGGAAGGATTTTGATTTGAACAGATACAGGATGTAGGAATCATTCTCCCTATTAGATTCTAATTCATTGAAAGAAATCATGAATAAGTTTCGCCTAGGAAAAAAATAAAATAAAATAAAAGCATGAGGTTAATTGTTACTGAACAGTAGGTAGCGTTAACAGTACGTTCGATTAGTAAGTGGAATCGCCCATTTTTAATCGACAGCCCTGTGTTCAGGATGTAAAAGCGTTTCGCAAGCGCCTTGAGACGATGCCCCGCTTTACAAGTGCGCATACGTGCAAAGCGAGGCATCATCTCGAAAGCGCTTCGCTAACGTCTTCATCCTGAACGCAGGGCAGATTGTAGCAATATCTCTGTAATAGCAGCTTATTCACGCGCCAAGTTACGACGTTTTTACAGTGAAACGACCCGTTGACTGACGTCCAACGCGAAGTGACGGGGTCAGGGAGAAGACATTCATATGTTTGTATTAACATTTTCGTTTTGATATTATACGTTAATTAACGCACACACTCTACCGACTTGCGTCAAGATAAACAGCTCCCGGATAAATTGTGTCATACCCTGCCAAGGCTACGTTGATTAAACGGCTTGCCCCAAATTTTCTTACACTCGTGCCTTAAATTTCGCGTGACACAATGTATTCAAACATGTCGACGTTGTAATTTCGAAACCCCGTAACTACAGATTTGATCAAGCTGTAGTTACGAGGTTTTCAGAAAAACATCGACGATGTGTACTTTCTTTGTAAAGGGAATTACAGGCAATTTCTGTGCGGGGTACATTTTCTAAAAAGACGAATAAGGGGAAACCAATGAGGCACGAGAAATCTACGAACAGGGCCCGAGATTATAAAACTTTTTTCAGGCTCAACTGAAATTTTTCTCAAAATTTAAAATTAAACTAATGTATGAAAATAAAAGATAATATTTATATGTTGTTATTTATAACAACTTTTTCATATTATCTTTTATTTCAATACATTTAAATGATTACTAGAACAGAATTGAGGCTTTTATCTCAAATTGAAATTTGAGAAAATTTTGAATAGCGAACGAGAAAAGTTTCATAACCTCGTTTCTAGATGTTGTAACATACACTTTACAATGACTAACACCGTGAAATTGGCTCTCAATCTCGATCAAAACGGTTCTTAAAATTCGCTCAATTCTCTCTCCATTTATAACATTCCAATCACTCACGCAAACCGTTCAAAAACTACCCGAAATTATTCGAAGATGCCCCGAAAATGTTTAAAACCTCCAAAACGCCAATCGAATCGATCAAATAATTCTTTGTCATATTTATCTGGTGTAACTTTGGAAGCGTCCCATAAGTTTGCGAATAACAGACATTTTTGAAAAAGAAAAAGAACTTGCATTTTTATTAGATGGAGATATGAAATATCTTTTATCTCGTTAATTTCAAAGAAATTAGCGAAATTGTTTCACATCACCTCAATACCATTCAAAATTCGCTCATTTCACTGATTAAATTTCATCCGAAAACATTTTAAAATCATCCGCCGTGTCAGTTCCATGTTTTTAACTGCAGCTAACGACGTCACGTCATGGCGTGTGTCCTATGGCGTAATTACGATTTTTTGTAAACATATCACATAATACTATCAATTTATATGACAAAGTTTTCCTTTTTAAGAAATAGTCTTAAATTAGCGAAAACTTGAAGGAAGTACGTGCGCTGTTTACTTCTAATTACGGCCAAAGTGTAGTTGATAACGCGTCCGAATACTGTTAGAATTAGATCCAAGTTCAATTGGCTGCAGGTATTCTGTGATATAAATGAACTGGCAGGGAGGGGCTTAGTCGTGACGTAATTTGGCGAGTTTACTTTTCAATAGTTTGGGTTCATTGAAAAGTAAGTCGACAATAATTGTGGACGCATGCAAATAACTATATTCTAAAACCAAGAGGATTCACGTGCTTAGAGGGAGTGGACACATTTCATCGTTTGGTTTCTAAACCCTCGAAACTGCAGCTTGATTAAGCTGAAGTAACGAGGGTTTTGGTTAACAATCGACGATTAAAGGTATCTAGTTATTCATATCGACTCTCTTTAGAAGTAACTTATTTCAAATAAAAGCTGATTTACCTTAACCTTAATTGCAACGACCCGTAACTTAGGCATCGCCCTGCCAGGGCATTAATTATGGATTATAATACCCGCGCGTTCTAACATTTGTCTCTACTTATGTATAAATGTCCATGATATAGATCTATTGCGTACAGTCAGTAATTTATAGAACTTGTCTGCAATTCTTATTATAAAAAGGAGGAAATATATATGGCTAACTTTGTTCATCCTGAACAAAATTAGCGATATTGGATCACCTTCCTCTAATTTCGATCACCTTCCTCTAATTTCACTCAAAACTCACTCATCCCACTCATTCAAATTCATTCCAAATCATTCAAAAATCATTCGCTTGTCAGTTGCATGATGTTATTTATACAAAACAATCGTTTGAGTTAGCAGTCCCTAAAAGGTACCCGAAATGAAAGATATGACAACTCCATAGGATATTTTTGAACTTTCAAGTTAGCATGTTTGAAGTAACAATGATTCATATCTTGCTAAATTATTATAAGTTAATGAATTAAGGGCTATTGAACACCTGTAACCTGTTTCGAACAACGGCAATCCAGGAACTCCATTTAGCAAGTATTTCAAAAAGAGATTTGACCCAGCTTAGGTGAAGTTGAGTCCGCGTTTTCAAAGTGCTAATATAGGGGGGATAGAAGGATCATTCTATACCGAGAAAAACTGTATTGGGGACTGACCGTGCAGTGTAACTAGGGTCGATTGTTTTGCACGTCTCAGAAGGTCCTTGTTAACGTGACCGGCCACATTTATTTTCACGTATTTTCACATGTACCCTTTTCATCTGACTAGACGTATATGAATTATACACCAGTTTGTTTAATTTTTACACGTTTACCAATTTCCCTGTTTTGTGACGGCTCACTTAAAATCCTTTTATAACGCTGACATTTATCTGAAGGGCACCGGTCCGTTAAGACACGTAAAACTCGACGTGGGATATATACAGCGTCAATCTGTCAGACGTTAGACGTAGTTTGGTTAAAACCGTCTTTCGTAGCACAACGTTTACAGCGCAAAGATGTTTGATTAGTGCCGTATTTGGTATCAAAACGTGAGGAAATTGACGTTGTAATTTTAATCGATAATATCGGATAGTATTGTGTAAGACGGAATCATTTTTAAATGTTTGGACAAAAACTGTTTATTGTGATAATTAACTTTGTTTTGGGCTTGTTTTAATTTTCAGACCATCAGACTCTCTAGAATTTTAACGTTAAAAAGCTGCCACTAAATTGTTCTTGAAGTTGGCAAATATCAGAGAAATATAACAATGACATCGACATATTTGTTGTTTAAATTATCAGCATGAAGTTTTTCCGGATTCGATTCAGAAAAGGAACGTGCGTTGGAGTTAAGTGATTCCAGAACAGGAAGAAAGTTGAAACACACCAAAATCCAGGACAAACTAAAGTGTAATAATAATTCCTAACAACGTATATTATCGCGTTATCTATACGATTTCGTGATTTTGGTACATCGACAATTGGATTTAATATATCAATTATTTGTAAGTGTGCTTTTTTATTCTTTACACAAATGGCTGACTTAATCCAGATAATCCTATTATTCTTATCAGCCGTAACCTTGACTTCAAGTCACGGTGACCACGGCGATGCCGTTGCTTTATTCAATTGGTCAACAATAGACTATAATTGGCCGTCACGTTCAGCAAGGGAGAAGGCGTTACGGACAAGACAATATATTCCGTTAAATAATGGAATCAACGGCATTCGGGTGTACGATAACCGTATCTTTGTAACGGTTCCAAGATTTGGGGAAGGAGTACCTTCGACGTTAAATACGTTGATCAACGCACATAATTCAAAACGATATTTATCAAGCAGAACTGTGTTGAAACCATATCCAAATTGGGAAATGCAAACGGAAGGAAACTGTACGGCCTTCCAAAAGGTGCAAAACATTGAGATTGATCCAAAACGTGGTATAATGTATGTGATAGACACAGGCGGTCGTAACTACGACTGTCCTGCTAAACTTGTGATATATGACGTTAATAACGACCTTGAATTGCGACGTCATATTTTCCCAGATGACGTTGTTTCACGTGGAACGAACTATCTAAATGATTTGGTGATGGATTACGTGGACGGGAACGTGGAATATTTATACATCACGAATACAAGAGACTTTACGCTAGTCGTATATGACATAAAAAATGACAATTCCTACGCGTTTGCAGACGAGTCAATGCTGCCCGAACCGGGTAAAACTGACGTGAAAGTCTTAAATGACATCGTAACAATTACAAACGGTGTCAATGGTATCGCAATATCAGCAAACTTCAAATATGTGTATTATAGCCCGATCGCAGGAACGGGACTATATCAAATACCAACAAAAATCCTACGAAACTCATCCGCGAATTTTACTGCGCATGTCCGAAAAGTCGGGGACAAGCCGTCGCAAGGGGACGGCATGATTATGAGCACAAAGAACAGTTTATATTTCTCTGTCTTGTCAGAAAATGCCATCGCCATGTGGGAGATCCATAGAGACGCTGAAAAATACGGCGGCGAGGATCGCGTCAAAATGGAGACATTAACCTACGAGGCCATGCATCCCATGATGGAATGGGTGGACTCGCTAGCGCTTGATTCATCCGGGTACCTGTGGTTTACTACGAGTCGTCTGCAAAGATACTACAATTCAAAAGTTTCAAATGACTCGATAAACTTCCGAATTTGGCGAGCATTTGTTCATGAACCCAGTTATGCATATTTTAACGTGGACGCTAATAGCCACTCCCATTCTTCGGCGCCGGCTTTCCCTAGTGTGAACCTTTTTGTGTTAATATCAGTTACCTTTAGTGCTTTGGTGAGATTGTATTTATTTTAGACGATTTGTCGTTGGGCGACTTAAATCTAGTATCTACAGCTTGAAACAAGCTGTAGATACTACATATTAGTCTCCGAAAATCAGTATGTTTTTAATGTTTATAGGTGATACACAAATGCATAAAATATAAATCGGTGCAAGTGGGAAAATTTTAATATATTTGGCCGGTAGGCGATTTAAAAACCTTGTAATCACATCTCGATTATAGCTTTATGGCAGTTAGGTTTTGGTCGCCTAACGGTGCTCATTTTTTTCTTAATTTGAAAATAAAATCATGTTATCCAATATTCAATGATGCATTATTATTGTCTGTCATTTTTACCTGATACAAACTGGCTTAGCGGTTGCGAAATTTCGCAACTTTTCTCATTAGAACATTGAATCCTGTGAAATGTTTGTCGATAGCTTTAGTAACTCTTGTTTTATAATTCAACTTTCATCAAAGGAGTTAAAACGAGTATAAAAGATTACATTTTGCGTTGATGGGTTACCAAAACCTCGACACTTCAGCTTATTTAAGATGAAGTTACGCAGTTATGGCCGCCTTTGGATGAATAAAGGTTTCGATTAACATATTTTATTATCTAAAAAGACTGTATAAATTATCAATGATATCCGAAACATCTGCTCAACCTTAACTTTACCGTGAGGCAACTTATTCCCTTACCTTGTCAAAAACTAAAGACTATATTTACGAGGGGCGATACAGAATTTATGGATCAACTTTGGCAGCTGGAGGCTAGGAAAGGATGTGGTGGTTGTACTGGTGAGAGAAATACCAGGAAACCATCGTTAGGTGCTCAAGCCGCCGCGATATAACTGAAAAAAATGTTGAAAGCGGCGTTAAACTCCATTCATGTTCAATCGTTCAACAAGGAAACAAAAGGTAAAGATGACTTTTAACAAGCGTTTGTTTCCTCTTTCATTAGAGACCAGCCCTGTGTTCAGTATTAAAAAAAAAAACAAAAAAAAAAAAAAACGTTTGTAAACGTTTTAAAAGGATATCCCACTATGCACGTGATTCCACTTACAAAGTTGGATACACATTCTGAAAAAGTCGCAAAAACGGCGCTGTATTTTGAACGCGGGGCTGTATTTTACTTTTTTAGAGACAAAATTGTCAATTGATTGTAGTTCCGACGTCAATCAGCCCTGTGTTCAGGCACATCAAACGATGCAAACAGTATTTCCAATTGTAGCCCGTTTTGCACGTGCGCTTGCGTGCAAAGCGGGGCATAATTGAAAAACTGTTTGCATCTGTTTGTCATACTGAACGTAGGGCGTGATTGAATATTTGAAGGCGACTCTATAAGCTTCATCTGCCGTCGTGACCGAACTAAAATAAATTAGTATAAACTTACTTATTATTCCGCTTCTCCTTATTTGTTTAGCCATTTACATTTTTGTTCATAACCAAAAACAAATACGTTATGCCTTTTCCATTTAAAGGTATTTTCACGAGGTTATTTTTAAGTTCCCACAGAAGAAATAATTTACACATTTTCTTTAAAATCGCTCATAATACTTATGTTCATCTTCGCTAGCTTAGGGCGAATCCCACCACGTGTTCTATTCAGAGAATAGAACACGTGGTGGGCGTCACCCTAGGCTAGGAAAAATGATTTGAGTTAATTTTCTTGTGAACACTGATTTTTACAAATATTCGATTTCGTACACACGATCAATCGATTCATTGTAAAATCTTTCACAAACTTTGGAAAATAGTTTTTTCGCTTTTCAAAGTAGTTACATTTGTATAAATCTGTCAGTGTGTGTGTTTATATTCAAATGTTAATATTAAGTTGATTTATAACATAAAACGTCGAAAAATTAGATTTAAAATGACTTTACAAAGAAATAAGTTCGTTAACGATTTTTCTAATTTGAAAATTAATAAAAAGGTTATACCAAAAATATACCAATTATACCGAAAATACGTTTCACAAAACAAGAACTACATCAATGGTTTTAGTTAAGTTTTCTATTAAATTTGTTGTATGCAACCTTTGGAAATCGGGCCAAAATTTGTCATCTGATACATATAACGTTATACATCATTACTACGGGGTAATTCTTATTCTGTGAAGATGTACATTTAATGGATGATTTGGTTAATGCAAAGCTAATATCTTCTATGCAATTTCTCCCTGTAACGTTGTAAATCGCTTAGATTAAGCTACAGTTACGATGGTTTAAGCACAAAAAAGAAGTATTCTCTCTATTCGTCGTCAGGCAACCTAAACCTCGAACCTCCAGCTTATCAAAGTTGGAGTTACGAAGTTTACGTCGCCGATAGAAATGTAGATCCATTAAGTTTGTGCGATTGATTTCAAAGGTAATATCTTCTATGCATTTTCTCCACGTGACGTAGTAAATCGCTTAAAAAAGCTGAAGTTACGATGGTTTTCGGCAAAAAGGAGAAAATTGTTCTCTCATTTTCGTTGTTAGGCAATCTAAACCTCGAACCTTCGACTTATCAAAGAAAATATAGATCCACAAACTTTAGACGATTGATTTTGAATTGTCTTAACATATGATAGGCATTCCATTCTACCATAAATACATTTTTGCAATTCCACTGTTAACCTACCTGCGCTCCTTTTCTGAAATTTTTGTATATCGGAATATCCGATTGGTTTCCCAGCCCTTAATTTCCTACTGAACATGTGTGACTTTCTCCTAGTCCGACATTTTGTCTTTACAGTTATATCTATGAAAAGTCTTGTATATGACGAAAAAAATGATTAGGTAACTATCGTCTCTGAATCAAATCTGTATTGATTGGAGGTTAAAACTGACTTTAGATTATTTAAAAATACTTAAAAAAAAAAAAAAAAAAACCAAAAAAAAACGATGCTACAAAGTTGAAACTCACGATTGTGAAAACGCGTTAGACTCGTCTAGACAATTCGTCTAGATATTTGTAGACATTTCAAATGGCTACATTTAACAATTGGCTTTGTTGAGAGATTATGATTTAAGAAAGGTGTAACCCCTCTTTAACATGTATCGACGCTTTTTCTTGATATTGTCATTCAGATTTCATATCCTATTTGCTTTTGGTATAAAATAGAAAGAATAATTTCTTGCAGGATCGATCGAGCTTTTCGTTCGTTACAATGAGCAAAATTTTCAAAGTTATTTTATCATTGATGTCTTGCGAAAGATAAAACACTCTTTTCGTTGATACAGTTAATAACATCGTGAAAATGACTGCCATTTCTATCAAATGCATTCAAAGTCACTCATATCATTCAAAAACGCTCAACATTTTCCAAAAACAAATAGAAATTGATCAAACGGTCGAAATTTCATTCAAATCCAACAAATATTTCCTTGATTTTATTGGGTGGTAAGGGTCTTAGAGCGTCTAATGGGGACGTGGAGGCAAATAAAATGAAAAATACGCAGATTTTTTTAAAGGGAGGTAATAAATATCGCTAATTTCGTCCAATTCGGACGAAATTAGCGATGATGTATTATCTCCCTTTAATTTCACTTAAAACTCGCCCCACATTCTCAATCAATTTCATCCCAAAATCACTCCAAAAGCATTCATCTTGTCAATTTCACGATGTTGTAAACTGTTTGATTCTTGTAAACTCTTTGATTTAAGTTTTACTCATTGTGTACCCCGTGCTTGATAGGACTTCAAAAAATGTTGTTAAAACTTAGTTTGAAAAAGATAAGCAGAGTTTATCAATTTCAAGTTGATTTGTTTGATATTTTATGATTATATTTTATGTGTCCGCCAAATGAAATATAAACGTATCTCCAAAAAACTGCTCTGTATTTTATGTATACATCCGGCCTTATACATAAGCTAAAATACGCCTCTTTAAGTCCAAACGGCTGAAAAATTGCATCGGCGTTTCTAATATTTTGTAGGATGTTTTACTTATTATAAAAGCGTAAAAGACGGGTGTGGAAGGACACGTATTAAAATAATAACTATACAAATATCCGTGTGATAATTTTCCATGTGATATTTTCTATGATATCACATGGATATTTTCAGAACAATGACATGATGCGGTTATTTTTTTAAACTTGCATTTCTGTTAGAAACATTGACGAAAACAAGGCAAATAGAATTTATTAGATATATATAATTCGAACTTTGTGTATTGAATGAACAAACATCTAACTCGGTTGTGAGAAATGAAAATTGTCTCGGCAGAGCCTCGACAATTATAAATATTATATGTACAAGGCAAATAGAGGTTATAAGATATAAATAATTCGAACATAATGTATTGTATGAAAACAATATCTCGACCAACAGCCTATTGATCGGACGATCCTGGCTAGGACGATTTTGATCCCGTTGATGGGATATCGAGACATCGTAACTACAGCTTGAATAAGCAGAAGTTACGGTGTTCGGATCATCCATCAATAATTTGTCATTTTCGAAAGAGGATAGTATTTCTCAAATTTGTATTTATACATATTGAATGAACTTGACTCTAGTGAGAATTCAATAGATGCTTGCTTTGTAAAAAATAACTTGATTAAACTTCACACAAATAACAAAAAATGACAAGTTTCTCTGCACACAGTACTTACTGTATATAGATGCACAGATTAGTAGTTAGGGAGGCGTAAAAGTTGTTCCAATCACATTAAACTGAATTAACTGTGTAGATCTCAAAAAAAAAAACCTTTCTTGCATCTATAACCATCACAATATGCCCAATTGATGCAGTACATCATCTCTATAGGCCTATAAGCACATTACATCCTTCGTCATGGGCGAGCAAATAGTTAAAAAATCAACTTCATTTAGGCCGCATGGAAATAAATAAGATCGCTCAAAGACAAGTTTTCAGGAGATTAAGTAAAACGTGATGGCAGCATTTGGTGATTATCTACAAAACTGTAACAACGACAAGGTCATGATCGGGCGCTGTCTAAGTGTGACCATTACCGGACAGTCAGCATTACCGGACAGTCGCTTGTCAGTTCCGCCGTTTACGAGGCTGTCAGAATTAATTAGCCTGACCCAGTAGCCCCAATTAGTGAAACTGGACCTGTCACCGGCTGTCACCGGGTGCAATTAATTATCAATTGTTGTAACCCGGTTTGGCCCGGAATATACGAGGCATAAATCAGTCCCACGCCATGAGTAGCCACACGCTCGGTGAAGGTTTTTTGACGGTTAAGCATTCAGTGCATAACGAAGATGTTTCATAATATTATATCGCACTGAATAGAGTTATTGCAAAACAGTTACCTCAGAATGTTTAATCCGAAACACTTTAATATTAGTCTATGCGTGAGATTTCAAACAATTTCAAATATGCGCAAAGCAAAGACTCTAACCAGCCTGTGCTTCCGCACAGTCTGACCAGAGTCTTCACTATGCGCTGAGTAGATAGATAATGTCTCAAAGTATCTGTAGACCATCAGGAAACTTTATTTTTAGAATTTGTGGCCGTTTATGCCTCTCAAAGTTTGAATCTCATGAACATTTCAAATTGTTGTAAATGACATGCACAAACTCATATTCCAGTGAGAAAAATGGAGGTTTGCCAAGAATCATAATAACTATTATTATTGGAAAAAAAGTATTCTATGCTTGAATTCGCCCTTTTCTTTCTTACGTCATCTTTTGTTCATTAATATGAATAAATGCTGCCTATCCCCTTCTATTCCTGCATTGATTAGACCATGTGCACATTGTGCTATGATTGTACGTCTGTCCGTCTGCTCGTCGGGTCTTCTCTTAAACATCAGCCCAGCACTGACTATTTGAGAGTTTTTAATATTCAGTGACAACACATCAAAGGTAAACTTCAGCAAAACTTAATTAAGAACAATCATTGCTAGTCAAGATACAATGCTCAGGTCTAGTCGTTACGCATCAGCAGAAAGCGAGATCAATGTCATCTGCCAAGGCAATCAAAAATGTTTAGAGCACATACGTTTTTGAAAAATGTTTTTAAACATATTTAATGGTTAGAATAGGACAATAGAACGTGTACATTTCTATTAGAATAGACATTAACCATTAAATGATCTACATGTGTTATGAACAACGAAATCGGTGTTTGTGTTTTATAAAGTTGCGTAGGAATTTTACTACTCATATAAATTCTGACCGATCTATTTTTATCTGCGGAAATGTAATGCACACATCGTTTAAGAGCAATTAAATACGATAAAAATGGTATTTAGAAAAGACTTCCAAATGTCGCCTTAAAATTATGTTTTGACAGCTGCAAAGTGCTCGTGATGAAATAAAATTAACATAGCTTTGAACATACAACAATATGAGGTTTTGTTTCGGAACCACAGATCAATTCCTTGTTTCATTCGTCGAACAATGTATTTGCCGTTGATGAAAATGAAGTTTCAAGCCAGTTCAACTAGGAATTATCTTTGTAGCACACCTATACACGAAGTGATCAAGGTGAGTTTTTGTCGCTGTTTGATGTCCGACGTGTGCCGATTTTCGTCAACATTTTTCATTGTGGACACTCTAGAGACCACTACAGAGGACAGTTCTGCGCTCAGGATCACCAAAGGGTGCAAACAGTTTTCCAATTATACCCCGCTTTTCACGTGCGCTTGCGTGCAAAGCGGGGTATAATTAGAAAATTGTTTGTACCGTTCGGTGATCCTGAACGCAGGGCACATTTTAGCCCAATCAACCTAAAAATTCGCTGGAATAAATGTCTTGATGACACTCGCATGGGTTTTTAACTGGTTCAACCTTGGTCAAAAGAAGGTCATTAGGTCAAATGAAAGAATGCTAAGTAGACGATCCTGAGGCCACATTTAAGCAAAATGATTGTCTTGTTTTCCCTGTTTTGCCATCCTAAACGCAGGACTTGCGCTGAAGGCCTGGTTTATAAAGAAGCAAGGTGACATTTGAAGGCATGCAGTCCTATTTTTGAATCTTTTTAGCAAGGCTTTTTAGGTGAGGGAAACCAAGGGGTCTATTTACCTTTAAGGATCGTAAGCCACATTCTGAACTCACCTCAAAGGAAAAATGACGAACGGTATGCTCACTATATAGCGCTGAGTCCGCAAAAAACAACTAATTCCCAAGGTAAAGATAACTACGCCCGATACCGCTTTGATAATTCTAGATGAGTTGGTTGGTTTGCTACTAGTCAATCAATTTATCCATTCGATCATTCCGTCTAACAATCGTAGTGATGCTGCTTTTTCTAGGGGAACAAGCTCGTCGGCTCTTTCTTTTACATTGTATTGAATTCCATAAAGAAGTTTTATTTTACTGTGGGAACACATGAAATTGATAGGGTCAATTTCTCCCTTTCCCACAATATGGTCCACCCTATACTCATACCCCATTATTTTTACAATTTCTACCCTAGATATATATCAAATTACATTCATTTTGATTTATTGTCTGCAACCTGTTCCAAGTTGGCCCAGTCTAAAATTTTGTCGTCTGTTTAAGGGTTTAAGGATGGGACAAGACTTTTAAAATTTTCTTATTTAGATTTATCCATTACAAGACAACAAATGTTTAGACAGGTTCAAATTATATAGGATTGCAGATTACATACAGTATGTGGGCAAATAAGTAATATTTGTAGTAAAAAGGGTATATAATATTAGAGAGAAAGAACGTGTTTGTTAGCATCATTTTCTTTTCACTATTAGTAAGGTCATCCGTCAAGATCAAATATAAAAGCTATTTATTTTTAACACAGCATTGCTTTTGGCAGTGATAAGGAAGAAAAATATCTTGTTAACATGATAAGGACAAGTTGAATAATCAAGGTTATTTTCCAGAAAGTGTGTTGTTTCGTCTTTTCAGTTCCCCCACATTCAGTACTATCAGTTCTTTGATTTTATAACAGCGTAGACCTTGCGTGCGCATGAGCACAAAAAGCTACGTTGTACACATGTTGTTCGGTTTTGACTCTATCATCTTTTTCCCGGGCAATTTCTAGGATACAGGGTTATTTCCTAAACCAGGCCAAAAAAACCCCAAAAAAACAGTTCGATTGAAAGCTTGTCAACAGGGCTAAGCGATTTACGGCAATGTGTCCCTCTTGTTTAGATTTTCTGTTGAGTAGTAATATCAAGCAACTCTAGTCTATAGTTATATCTAAAGTCTACAACTATAGAGTATATCTGAGAAAAATCTCATGTTAAAGATACTCAAGTTACGGAAGCGATTTCGAGAAGTTTATCTATACCGGAAAAGACCATGATGTCGGATGGATAATTTGATAAAATAGTTCCGTAAAATTTAGAAGTGACTATGTAAATTGCATCATTCTTTAATGCTGAAAATGTAAAAAATATAATTTCAACTGCAAAGAGTAAGGAGAATAAACTTAAGGTAGCAATGGACACATGGCATCAATATTTTCCGCCCAATGAATTTTTTTCTTGGCCACATATGTTGTAGATTAACATTGTTTAGTCATTTTATCAAAATTTAAAAGTACCTTTCCATGCTCGTTTTCATGCTAGATTTATCTGCCCTTGAGTGGTATTTGCCATTTTTCAGTAAAACGTTTATATTCGTATTAGGTCTAGTATAAACTCAGTACCAGCTTATAGCTATAAAACGCATACATTTTGATAGACCTAATACATGTACACAATGGCTGTTGTCAAGAAAATTTCTCTTTGATCAATTGCATTTGCACAATTTGCCTTCAAAACTTAAAAATGCCCCATTTTTTGTTATTTTACGGGGTAAAAATGCCATAAAAAAACTATTTTTTGAAGAAATTGCCCAATGAATTTTTCTTATTTTCCGATATGTTTAAAACCCATATTTTGTCTTTATTAGGTAAAATTTCAGCATACCTTTCCATGCAAATAAGAAAGTTTTTCCTTATTTTACAGTGACCCCTCCTAATTGAATGACGATTTTAACGCATTTTTATTATTTAATTTAATGATCCAGTCATTCAATTGACATAAAATGATACGTTATTTCTATAAGCAGAATCTTACGAAAACCGGTCTTTTTAAACAACGCGCAAAAAGAGCCGTAAAATAAACGAAAACCCACTTCCGGTATATAGAGTCGGGAGGCCGCTGTCCATTGCTACCTTAAGACATAACAAATTTCGCCTAGATTAAAAGTTCGACCATCAACACGCGCATAAATACGCGTATCAACACGCGCATGGGTCAAAATAATATCACCAAAGTATTTCACCACTTCGTTTTGTAGCTCGATTATTCGTAGAATAGGGGGCTAATCCGATCACCCAGGCGTCGGCGTAATGCTTTGGTTAAGTTTTTATGTTCAGGTGTTAAAAATCTCTGTTTCTAATAAAGCTATTGATTTGAAACTTTGCACATACTTTTGTGACTATAATATCAGCCTCTAGACAAAGATCCATTACTCTGATATTAAATTTATTGGAATTCAACCCTTTTTGGACTTAATGAAGTTTTTATATGCATGAGATGTATATCTGTAATATTTCTGTTTCTACTAAAGCTATTGCTTGGAAACTTAGCACATGCTCTGACCATAATATTAGCCCACAAAAAAGATTCTGATATTGAATTTAGTGGAATTTTAACCCTTTTCGGAATTTGAAATTCCTGGTTAAGTTTTTACGTGCAAATGTTGTAATCAATTATATCTCTATTTCTACCTCAGTAATTGTTTTGAAACTTTGCACATGCTTCTGTGACCATAATATCAGCCTCTTGACAAAGAATCAATACTCTGATATTGTATTTAGTGGAAAAATTAACCCTTTTCGGACTAACAAATTCTTGGTTAAGTTTTACGTGCAACTATTGTATATCAGTTATAATTCTATTTCTACTTAAGCCCTTGTTTGGAAACTTTGCAATTGCTTCTGTGACCATAATTTCAGCCTCTAGACAAAGATTCTTTTCCCTTAAATTTCATTTAATTTTCCGATTTCGATATTGATTTGCTGTTACTTTCAAGCACTAGGAAAAGTCGAGCTTCACTGTCCTCCGACTACTCTTGTTTAAAATCTCCAAACGGCAAAGATGGATATATTTCCTAAAAGGGTAAGATATTGGGCCTTCGATGTGCATGTTATATTCAATAAATATGCTTATAATATGCAAAAAGGTTACTTTTGGTTGCACGAAGAAAGTTTTACCGGTGGTGACCGAGGTACTTAGCAAAGCGAACTTGTGAGCTTTATTCGGTTTTTTCGTCAACCAATTGACAAACTGCCTCATTCTAGCAATAGTACAGTTAAAACATCGTTAAATTGACTCTCATTCCGATCAAAATCATTCATAATCGTTCACTCAGCGCTCCATTCATTCATTCCAACCACTCACTTAAATCGATCAAAAACGCTACAAAGTCATATTTAAACATTTCGAAATCGTTCAAAACGATCAGCTATTAATTCAAATCGATCAAAATATTCTATGAGTTTATTGGCTGGCGTAGATTTAAAGAAGCTGAATGGTCCACAAAGAAACACAAACAGACAAGTAAGTATATCTCATCAAAGGGGGGTAATCAAACATCGCTAATTTTGTTCACCTTGAACAAAATTAGCAATATAGGATTACGTCCCTTGAATTTCACTCAAAACTCGCTCTTTACACTCATTCAATTTCGTTCCAAATTCATTCCAAAATCATTAACCTTGTCAATTTCACGATGTTCTTAACTGTAACCTCGATAAAGACTGTTGTAAAATCTTGTATGGACTTGAGGAGAATATTATTCTCCCTATTTGGTATGGATTGTCTATTTCAACTAATCTTGTCTCATTTCTATCCGGTGAAACCATAAGGTATCGCCCAACTAGTATTTGTGTTGTTGAACTTGTTGTCTATCCGACTAAACAATGAATGGTATATGTATTTCTAAGTACCGGTCTTTCAGTTTTTGAGCTGAATTCTGAATTTGGAATGTCGTGTCGAGCCAGCTCAATAGTGAATAAGATTTGCATTTATTAGTGTCTCTGTTCTTAGGCAGTGCTTAGAGCTTCAATGTCAGCCATATCAACAAATACTAATTTTCCTTTAGTTTTGGTGTTCAGTTGGACTGTGGAGCTTGTTTAAGGAACTTTACCATTTAATAGTTCCGCAACGTTTCAAAAGTCATAAGCTTTAACAGTGTTAACCGAGGTTTCCTAATGATTTAATTAGGAAACCTCGGTAAACATTATGAAAGATCATGAGTTCAAAAATATTGCAAATTTGTAACGGGTCCACAAACTTAACGGTGAATTGAATTTGCATTTGTAGGCACTTCTGGTTATTTAGCTGGTTGCTGAACTCGAATGTCGACCTATCTAAACAACTCATATCTGTTAACTCTGAAGACGAGCTTTAATCAACATATGCTTCGCTTCTTTCTGATAAAATGTTATGAATTACATCACAATATGTGCATCGTCGTTGATGTTGTCTTTGTTGTCGTCGTGCAGAAATTTAGATATGCGTTAGGTATCTTGATAACTAAAAATCAACCAGCGACATAACTGGACATAAGTTCAGCAGAATTTAGCCCCTTATTTACCTTCGAAATATTGTTCGCAATAAAGTGAACAGTGAGGCGAAATTGCTGGACTTGAATGTCGATCCATCTAACCATCTCATTTCTTTTTATTTTGAAGTCAAGCTGTAATCAATATCTGCTTCTCTCTTTTTCTAGGGAAAATATTATGAATTACGACACAATGTGTGCATCGTCGGTGGTGTCGTCTTTGTTGTCGTCGTGCAAAGATTCAAATATTTGTTTGATATCTGGTTTACTTAAAGTCAGATGGCTAAGATTCTATATTTTATGTGACATCTTTGTTAACTAAAAGTCAGATAATAAGTTCAACATCAAACAAGAAATATATGGCCACAAAGGGGCATAACTGGACATGAGTTTAGCTAAATATTGCCTCCCCTTCTTTTTACCATCGAAAAATTATTCACAATAAAGTGGCCAATGGGGCTAAATGCAACTTAATACAGTGCGTTTATTTTCATGTTCGATGAAGCAGCCTAAATGTCGTTCTTACAGCATTATCAAAAGTCTAGTTACGAAGACTTGGTAGGGCACCAAAGATATATCATTTAACCCTTTCCTGTCCAAATTCAAAGGTTTTGCAGACGAAAATTTTAAGTGGATTTAATTTGAAAAATAAGCATTCTGTAGGGTAGAAAATAGTGCAGAAAAAAAGAAATTGCTTGCCAGAAGCAATTTCTTCTTTTTTCGCAATGTTTTCTCAATCATAAAATCACATGCACGTAAAAAGCAGGGATTAAACAGCAAAAGGTTAATCCATGCATATATGGTAGGAATGCATTATGCAATTTTCCCGGATTACACAAGCCCCGGGCGATTGATGTATTTATGTATTAAAGTAGGAAATATTTATAGTCTTAGATTTATGCGAATGCAAAGTATCATGAGCCTTAACACGTGATGGGGATTTTGTTTTAACCCTTTCCTGTTTTACAAAATTTTGGACCTGTCCAAAGTCAAAGGTTTTGCAGACGAAAATTAAAAGTGGATATAATTTGAAAAATAACCATTCAGTAGGGTAGAAAATAGTGTGGAAAAAGAAGAAATTGCTTGTCAGAAGCAAGTTCTTCTTTTTTCACAATGTTTTCTCAATCATAAAATCACAGGCACGTAAAAAGCAGGGATTAAACAGCCAAGGGTTAAAATAAATGAAAACGCATCTAAAAATAAATTCGGTCTCATTAAACAATTTGACAATGTAACTTTAGTTAATGTTGTAAGATGTGAAATCGACCCATTTAGATTGTATTTTCAAAGCTCTGACTAAAACATGTATAAGTATTGATAGATCGTTGCTAGGACTGGGAAGAGTAGAGATTTTATACCCGAGTACCAAAGCTATGGTTTCCCTCGTTTACTCGAGTACCCAATGATTACTATCTATTTCTTTAATGCTTTTCGGTGGTTTATCGAGAAATAACGGTAGATTATCACTTGATAATCTCACCGCAAAAGCAGTGAAATATCAAAAAGTTATACCCTGCTTTTGTGCATTTCATCCTATCTGACGTCATCTATGCAGGGCGAAATAAATGACGTCACAATTAACGATGCATAACAATCACGCGCAAAATGACGCGCTTTACGAAAATATGTCCTAGAAACTTCACATTTTGTCTAATTTTTGCATTAAAGAAATAGAATAATCGTTTGTTTTTCATGTAAGATTGATAAATATTTCATTTCGTGAACAACAAAAGCTATATTTTCACTCGTGGCTCCACCACTCGTGAAAATATAGCTTTTGTTGTTCACTCGATGAAATATAAATCGATCTTACACTGAAACAAACGATTATCCTCTATATATTTATTCTACAGTTAAGAACATCATGAAATTGACAAGATGAATAATTTTGGAACGAATTTGAAATGAAATTGAATGAGTGTGTGCAGTGAATTTTGAATGAATTTCAAGGGTGATAATGAAATATCGCTAATTTTGTTCAAGATGAACAAAATTAGATTACAGATATATCTATGACCTCCCTTTAATAAAATATGCGTACTTTTCTGCTTGTGTATCTTCGTGGATCATTCAGACAGTTTAAAGTCCACACGATCCAATAGTATAGAATAATTCGATCGATTTTAATTAAATGTTGAACGTCTTGGCCGATTTCGAAATGTTTATGATCGATTTGAGTGAGTGCCTGGAATGAATGAATGGAGTGCTGAGTGAGCGATTCAGAATGGTTTCAGACCGGAATTATTGTCAATTTCACGGTGTTTTTAACTAAATACAAAATGCAGATAAAGAAATCTCTGTAAGGGAAGTTCGAAGAATCTAATACTGTTTTATTGACTAATGAGGGCCCATAAAGCGTCTGATTGGTCCATTAAGATTTCAAAGTTGTTATTAGATGTAGCATGGTTTAAATATTTCCAGAGTTCAGGATGACAAAACAGTTTGCCAATTGTATCCCGCTTTGCACGTGCAAAACGAGATATAATTGGCTAACTGTTTGCACCGTTAAAAAATGTCAACCTGAACGCAGGGATAGATTTGTTAGTTTGAATAAGGGTAAACGCCGCTTTCAACAATCTTTCAGTTATACCGCGGCGGCTGGAGCACCTAACAATGGACTCCTGGTATATCTCTCACCTGTACTACCATCACATCCTTTGCTAGCCTCCAGCTGCTGATTGAATATTTAAGGGATGCATATATGAATTCACTGATAGCATTTTGATTTAGGCTTTGTTGGATTTTACACGCAATTGCTCCTTTTATAAACGAAATCGTTGACGACAAACCTCGGAATTTGCTACAACCGTGAAAAGCAGAAACGTGGTGGGGAATCTCACATATTAAAGGGATGTGTATATGAGCACTTTGATAATTATTTTGATTTAGCCTGCAACTAACAGGTGCCATGTAATGGACTTTCGTGACGGTTGATTCACATAAAACGTAATGTGGTGAATGTAGACTCCGGCTTTGAGTGCAGGTTAGATCTTATGTCGTATTTCGTTTAATATCCAGTTCGTTTAATGAACTTCAGCAGTGTTAACCGAGGTTTCCTAATGATTTCATTATGAAACCTCGGTGAACATTGTTGAAGATCACGAGTTCCGAAATGTTGCTGAAAAATTACGGGCCCGCTACCTTAGGATATCAATCTAAATGGGATTAGGTGGAACTATGAAAAAAGAAGAAAAAAATATCGTTCAAAGTATCATTATTTTAGTAGATTTATAACTGCTCGACGTATAATTTTTGTTTGTCAAAAACAGTTTTTTTAAAAAAAGATAAATAATCTTTGTTAATAGTGCAAATTATAAAATTTTCGCGATTATGTTCGAGACTTTGCGTGTACAGTCCTTTAGGAAATATCTCGTTACCTTTCTGGAAACAAACTCAGTTGGTTTCTACAAATATAATAGAGACTAATTCAGGGTTTGTTATAAGGTGACGATATCCAATGATGTGCACATGTGAAAATATCAAAACGACCCCGTTGAATATGCTCAGTGTAGTCAGAGCATTTACTATGTACGTTATACAAGTACTACAGTTTGTAACGTTATACAAGTACTACAGTTTGTAAAATCTTTAATTCAACTTGCACCTCGATCAAAACCTTACCAAATCGCTCGCTCGGTGCCCCATTCAACGAATTCAAAACACTCTCTACAATCATTAAAAAGACTGCTCCGAAATCGATAAGATACGATTGGAAATCGACAAAACGATCAAAATTTCACTCTGACTAATCAAATCACCCAAGGATTTTCTAATTGGTTCGAGAAGACCCACAAACAGAAAAGTACATACAGTCAATATTGCTAGAGCGACCACCTCTGTTAAACGACCAATTTTATTTAGCGACCGTCATAAAAAGTTCTTTCACCGTAAGCGTAATCCCAGTAAAAATTGACTTTACAAAACAAAGAAGTGTTTAAGTATTGTATTTAAGTATTAGGTTTTTAAGTTGAGAAGGGAAGGAAGAAAATTATTGCCCTAATAAGCCTAACAGTAACTTCAAAAAGAATTACCTCACATAAAAGGCACATTAGATATATGGCTGTGGAAAAAAACCTTGGTTAGGACAAAGATTTTAGTCCTTAAAATGCAAAGCGAGATTTTAGGACTTCGGTCAACGTCCGTCGGACGGCATGGCTTTATATAAAACGGCCGGTCAACGTCCGTCCGTCATACCTTTAGACTCGTCGTAAAAACGTTCATTCAGTGTAACGATGGTCAAGAAAGACAATGGTCCTTTCACAGTGAAATACTTGTTAATATTGCTTAAGCAGCTCGAATACGATTTTAGACTGTAAAAAACTCGTCCTTTGGATTTGTTTTTTAACGCCTGAAAACGCATTTTCGTTAAAAATGTTTGAGACATAACTAGTTCATTATCCTCTTATATTTACTTGCCGAATGTTTATTTTTCAAGTCTAAGCTTTATGAAAACGAAACATGAATGATATAGCTCTCTTAATAAATGACATCAGCCTGTAGAAAGTTTAATACCCCTTACAAGAGACATTTTTTTCTAATGGAGCGGTTTGATTTTTTCCACCTCCTTTGAAGCTTCGTAATTTTGAGACTTATAGTTTATGTTGGCAGTAATTCTGTCGTTTTATTTAAATTTCCAGCCCTGCTAAAATAAGGCGAATAGCGTCGTAAAAACTTGCAAAACAAATGCCACATCCTTAGCGTATTTTTCTCAATAGGTAAGATTACCTTGAACTAAAGGGAGTGGACCCGAAATAGTTCCGCAACGATACTTTGACGGTGTTAACCGAGATTGCCTAAAGTTTCAATAGTAAACCTCGGTTAACAATCGGAAAGATAATAAGTTCCGAAATGTTGCATTATTATTACGGGTCCACTACTTTAAGAAAAAAGTCGCCAGTCCCGCAAGTTGAGGTCCAGATGAACCAGCGCATTTCTCTATGTAGAGATCGATAGCTGATTCTGAAAATAGAGTTCAAGAGCTTAGGGTCAAGAGGCTGACGCTCTACCTCTAGACCACGGACACCACACTGGTTTTGGAATGAATTTGAGTGAGTAGGAGGAGCGAACTTTTGATGATTTTCAAGGGAGGTTAAACATAATGGAAAAATTTGACGAATTTCTTTTCTGTATAGCATTTTACATCGTGAATACAATAGGATAGCTATAATAAAACTCCATCTATACGTGTCAAAATGAAAAGACTTCGAATTTATTAATTTTTCATGCCTTAATTTTAGTCGTGGTCACTATGTTTTCGAGCTTCAAGTGCGCCCTCTTAACATTGTTGCTTTGAAAATACGCACGTGTCTAAACCATATAATATCCCAGTGATTCACGCAAGAAGTGTTGGAATATTTTCCGTCTTGTTTTGTTGCAAAGACAAAAAAAACGCTTATTGACATCGTAATATTGACCTCTTGAACTTTGGTCGGATCTAGAAAATCCTAAATCTAAGGCTTTAAACTGATTTGGATCTGGCAATTGTTTAAATAGTGCGCCTTGTAAACGTTAGTAGTAGATAATCTCGTAGACTTGGCCAAGGTAGATTGCTTGTGATGTCTGTACGGTAAGGCTACCGCATAGGACAACGTCATTGACATAATCAGTATTTTGCAAAGATATGGGCTTATGAACAATCAGTAAGCCGTTATCCACGGTTCAATGACTTGATGTTTTGATTTCTAGCAAATATGATAATCTCTGTTACTGTCTAAAATAGGGGGTACCAATATGTGAAGCTGAATAAATCCTCTGCAAATCTTGGTTCAAAAACAGTTCTTGCGTGAGCCAGACTTCAATGAATTTGTCTTTAAAATAAAGTAAGAACTTTTAACGTGGAATGTGTCTTTTGTAAATAATTGCCCTTTCTATGTGACTGAGTCGTTTTTATTGACGTCAGTATACTTTCTACGATCCGCGAATGTTCTCGAAGCTTTACGTTTGTTTGTTTGTTTGTTTGTTTGTTTTGATTTGGGTTTTACATCACTTTTAAGATTCTTTCAGTCATATCGCGGAGATTGGAGCACTTTATTGGTATTTCTCACACCAGTAGCACCATCACATCTTTTCCTAGCCCCCAGCTGCTATCCCACATAGTTCTACAGTTATCAACTCATTGGTTAGAGACAAAAAGTCGGAAAGGATGAATGCCACCGTCTGGGATCGAGTCCGGGACTTCTAGATTGACAGTCCGACGCGCTAACAATTGCGCTATGCACGCATTCTCAGTAAATAGGTGCCATTTGTACATTTTGTTGTCGCCGAAGATTTACGGGATAACAAACAACCTGTAGGTTTTGATTATTATGGGTAATGATGAAGGGACGATTGGTGACTCTAACAATAGGCCTATACTTGTGCTTCATCAGCACTACATATTTTGTTTTCGCTGACAGCCAAAATGTGCGAATTTGTAAGGTTCGTAGCTGTCGCCAAATGGAATCATATAGTGAAAACTGAATTATTTGAAAAAATATTGGAGTAGGTTACCATTTCAAGTGCAGCGTTTCTGCTCGGTCATAAGACCTATCAAAAAGTATAATTTTTGATGTTCCATTTACGTTTTTCATATGTCTATTATAATTGTAAAATTGTCGCCAAAATCATTAAATCTAACGTATATCAAGGAAAATGCAGAACAAAAATGAAACAGAGTGCCTTAAGATCTGCCAGAGTATTTTTATTTTGCGCTCAGAATTGTGAAATTAACCAATAAATATTCTGAAAGCTTATCAGAATAATGATATTTATATCAGAATAGATTAATGTTTGTTTGTCAGGCCGAAGGTTTAAGGATGTAAGGTTGTTACCAATCATTCTGGAAATCTGTTCCACTTTGACCGTAAGGTTTTATAAATCTTACACACTCTTACATATGCTTTAAATAAAATTTGAAAAGAACTATTGTATCATTGCAGTAGTCATGGAATTGATGGTTAAAATCATTTTGTAAGGTTCGTTTTGTGAGGTTAGTTATCGGATATTAAAATTTTCTAATAATCAGCACTTTTCTATTACCCACGGTGCTAAATGGCGTCATTTGATAATTTCTTTGACGTAATCAAATAATTCTGATGTTTATTCGGCGCGTTTTTCCTATCATTTTGGAGAAAATCGCAGTTATCGAGAGAGAAAAGGGCCGGGGCACTTGTGGTAAGATTTTATTAAAAGTCTCACAATTTACTTATTTCATGATTTAATATTTGTCAATCAACTAACAATCGTTTGATAAAGGGTGCTTTTTGGTATATCAAACAAATTTCAATCTTCAGATCAGTCGAAATTATAGTTGTAAGGTTTGTTCTATTTAGTACCGAACCTTACTTCATTTTCTGATGGGAAGTACAGTCGATATATCAGTGCGTTCTTATCTGAATTGAAGATTTTAGATGGTATGTTATCTTATGTGATCAATTCTCACAACAGAACAAGACATGTATATTCTGTCATTATTTTTGAAAACAGACGCTGGTACCTCCTAATATTATCTTATTTCATTTTATACGGAGTCAGGTTTCGCTGAGAACCCTCTAAGTATACCAAAATAAACATAAATTAATTTTGCCAAAAAGTCGACCCTTCTTATTGAAATATATATGTTAGACTTTTCGGCAACCTCTATTCATAAAAGAAACAGAAGTTTAGGGTAAGGTTCGTTACTTTCGGTAACGTACCTTGCAGTAAAAATCAATAGTTTTTTTTTCGGGCCTTATTTGCCTTAACCTTCAATAATTGCAATCCAATAAAATAAAGAAATTCGATTGGTTTAAATCGCATCACGTTGGGAAATCCATTGCACTTTATTTCTGTATAAAATGCAATAGGTCTTTCGGGAAACCCCCGAAATTCGATCTGCAAGTCCTGTGTTGTAGGAACTCAAATTAACCTAGATCCCGATCATCAAAGCAACATTGCTATTCGAACTGTTATAAATAAATATATTTT
Source organism: Fragum whitleyi (assembly GCA_948146395.1). Classification (NCBI taxonomy): domain Eukaryota; kingdom Metazoa; phylum Mollusca; class Bivalvia; order Cardiida; family Cardiidae; genus Fragum; species Fragum whitleyi. Next base: position 28,496,340 of record OX411556.1, on the reverse strand, counting down.
CGAAAGAATTTACGATTAAAAGCATGCGATTCTGATTCTGAGCAGACCTAAACTTAGAAAACAGCGAGTCGACGAAGACCTTCAAGCAACCCTCTCAATTAAGACCGACCACACCGTTTTCGTTTAAAAATACAGACTTACTTGGCAGAAACAAGCTTTTTGTGTCATAAGTACCTCTACGAATTTCAATGTTGTCTTTTATTTGTGTATCATTTGGTTTTCTATATGACATTTCACTTCGAAAGCGAGATAAACAATACACGATCTAAAAAAAGATCGTGTAATTTATACGCGCAGAAAGTAGACTTGAAGCTTAAATGTTTGGCTGAGTATTTCAATAGTTTCTTCGATCTAGATGATTGCAATTATAAGGGACGAGTGTCTTTTTCACTGCGTTTATTGGGGTATAAAGTGCAATTGCCTTAGCACATGGCTTAATCATAACGCCCTACGGGCGTTATTTGCCGTGCACTAAGGCAATTGCACTTCATACCCCAATAAACGCAGTGAAAAAGACACTCATCCCTATAATAAATCGTCTCTTGCAGAGTCTCGTATAGATGCGTCTATCAGTATGCACACCTGTCAGTCTACTTGTACGTCATTCTTCATGAAAAGACACGATCATTGCTTCTATATACTTGCTTTTAGATATTTCGAAGTGAAACATCATTCTAAAAAAGTTACGACTTGATTTGTTTTAAATTGTGCAAATGCATATATATTACAAGTATGAATAAAAATTCAAGTACATCTACTTCAATGGCTAAACCATCTAAAGTGAAAATTATTAAAGGGTGTTGAGAAAAACTAAAGAAATACCCAGAGATATGAATAGTAGATGATAAAGCATGAGAGAGAATAGGAACCTTACCATATGTATTTCTGTTTGTTGTTCGACGTCATGGTCTGTAATAATCATATTTGATAACAAACGTCTAGGGAGTGAAATTCACAATACATTAAGGTAATATAGGGGTTTTAAAGTAGAAAATTTGTCAAACTGCATAAATTTTTTAATAAAACGAACCTTACGTATAGATATTGTAACGTACCTTACATATAGATATTATGATTCAAAGCTTTTCTTCGGCTATGTTTAGTATCATATTTGAAAAAAAAACGACTGCAAAGATCAACTATAAGTTTTATAAATGCATTTGCTAAACGTTCATTTTTCATATTACTGGTTTGTTTCAATTTGAATGACTTTTCTTGTTTTCTTTTCTTTTAATTAAGCTTTGTAAGGTAATTGTAAAAATCATTTATTTTCTCATCAAGTTAAATGAAATTGATATCAATTAACTTGAATCCTTTGTTCTATTGTCAAGTGAAGGCATTATTCACACTTTTGATAGTACCGGTGTCCCAGGGAAACCTGTCCCCTGGGTAACGTGTCCCCGGGGACAGGTTACCCCGGGGTAACCTGTCCCCGGGGACACGTTACCCTAGAAATCAGCCGGGGTAACCTGTCCCCCCTGGGGTAACCTGTCCCCCCCCTACAGATATTGTAAACCAATATTTAGTCACATTTCTTTTACCAAGATATTTTCATTCTATGCATTACAAGTCTCTTTCTTTGATCTGTATGCAATTTTAATCTGTTTTGCGTACTGTTTCAGTTCAGAAGGATTTTTATATTTTTCATGATAATTATTATAACAATTAAACTTTTTTTTTTTTCAAGAAAAATAATTGTTTAATGTCATCATGACTATGGACATATCTAAGAATGATCTTGGCTTTAGAAAAATTAGTCAAAGCATGATTTTTTTCTTTGTGTGTATTTGGGGGGACACGTTACCCAGGCCTGGGTAACCTGTCCCACCCCCAAATCTGCTGTCAGCAATGATATATGCAAAAATAAACCCATATGTTCTCAATTATTTGATAATACTTCAAATTGTTTGGGAGTAAGGTTTCCAAAGCTGTGCTCACTTGTCCCTGAAACATGTTACCAAGGCCTGTAAATCCCAGTGAAAACACAAAAAAGTTGTTTATGAGGATTTATTCAAAAAAACTTGCAAATACATTTTTCTTTATTTGAAAACTGTATGATAGTCTCTTTTATATCAAAACTGTTATACAAATTAGTTATTCACTTATTAGAAATTTTATTGTGAGTGTATGTGTATGTCTAGGGGAGGGGGGGGGAGGGTTACCCAAGCTGGGGTAAGATGTCCCAGGGGACACGTTACCCAGGCCTGGGTAACCTGTCCCACCTCTAAAAAGGTTGTCAACAATGATCTGTGCACAAATTTACCAAAATATTTTCTCTTTCTCATTCATTCTGAATTGTTTTGAGTACATGTAAGATTTTCCAATCTGTGGTCGCTTGTCTCTAAAAAATGTTACCCCAGCCTGGGAAAATATTGCTAACATGTTAACCAGGAATTTTCACAAAAGTTTACAAAACAATTTCTTTTCCTTGAAAGTTATTTTATAGCCTTAATCATATCACAACTGTTCTTACTACAAAAAATATTCACTTTTTAGAAAATTCATTGAGAGTGTATGTGTATGTATTAGGGGGGACATGTTACCCAAGCTGAGGTAACCTGTCCCTGGGGACAAGTTACCCTGGCTTGGGTAACCTGTCCCCCTTTCAAAAGAAAAAAGTTTTGAATTATTTATCATGTTGTTTTCTTATCAAAACTGCCATATTAATATTATATGTTCATAAAGCTTTGTATCATTCAAACTATGGACTTGGAAAAAATTGAAATGATGCAAATAATAAGAAAATTGCTCTGGCTAAGAATCCTCTTGAAAAGGAACACATTTCAAAATATGTTTTTACATACATATTCTTTGAGGAAATGTTCAAATGTTCATACCGTACATTCTTAATTAAAAAAAGAACGAATGGAAGGTGATATCTTTAATGAGAAATAGCATTTGGGATTGGGGACAGGTTACCCCGGGGTAACATGTCCCCCGGGGACAAGTTACCCAGGCTTGGGTAACCTGTCCCCCTTTCCAAAATACGAGTTTTAAACAGTTTGTCAATTGACAATGAAATGATGCAATAATAAAAAATATTCAAGTGCTAAGATTTTTCTTTAAAAAGGTACAAAAAAAAAGAAATATAAACATACATATCCATTGAAGATATTTTCTAAAAATATCTTTCTTTATACAAAAGAATGACTGGAAGGTGAAGAATTTGGAATAGGGGGACAGTTTACCCCGGGGTAACCTGTCCCCTGGGCTTGGGTAACCTGTCCCCCTTTCAAAAGAAGAAGTATTGAATGAATTTGTCATGTTGCTTTCTTATTAAAAAACTGCAATATTAACATGATATGTTGATAAATACTATTTATCAATCTAAATATGGACTTGGAAAAAATTTAGATATTGCAAAAATTAAAACATGCAAGCGCTAAGATTTTTCTTTAAAAAAGCATCAATTTTTAAAAAAAGATGAATGAAATATTTTTCAATGATTATCATATGATAATTTCTTAATAAAAAATAATGACTTGAAGGTGAAATCAAATGAATAAAAGCGTTTTGAATAGGGGGACAGGTTACCCCGGGGTAACATGTCCCCGGGGACAGGTTACCCCAGGGTAACGTGTCCCCCCCACTTAAGTTTTATTTATTTTTTTTTTCATTAAACTTGCAAATATTTGCATTTGCATAAAATACCAAGATTGACTACTATAATAATAAAAAAAGGAAAATTGATTTGATAAGATCATCATAGTAAGCAAATTTTATTTTGGTTTGAAGAATCGAAAACCACTCAAAAATACGGATACACTTTTTATATGTTTTTTTTTTAAATTGATTTAGAGTTTTACAAAATAGCATGAATGAAAAATTAAAATATTGATAAGAAATAATGTTTTTCCATGGGGGGGCACGTTACCCCAGGGGGGGACAGGTTACCCCGGGGTAACCTGTCCCCGGGGACACGCTACCCAGGGGGACACGTTACACTGTTACACCGGTAAGGTTAGTTACTTTTGGTATATCATTTTTGAATACATTTCTTTCGATTTCATAGCATTATAACAGGATAAAGATAAATAAATTTTGGTGTATTGACTTTCTTTTGTGTTTTAAAAAGAGGTGAAGACAGATACAACTTTTCGAGTCATATTTTATTGGAATGTAAAGTCCTGAAAAAAATCCTTTACAATTGTAAACCACTATCAGAAATGAAGGTAATTTTCCAAGCCAAATGACAGAGACTTACATGCGACGATCTATCTTTTATTCATTTAGTTTTGACTTAAAATAACATTCTCGTCATAAAAATCAAAACTTGTCCGCATAACAGAAGTTGTACAAACGTTGCTACGCCATTGAAATTGGTACACCATCGGTAACAAACATTTCAATAGAATAAAATGCACTTTTGTTGGCCAGCTTAAGATGGCATTTTCTCGAGTGTCTTTCCAATCATGTTGAATATATTATGCAGAAATCAAATATAGCCATATTCCAAGCTATTGAACACAAATTCTCCTTATTTTAAAAAGGTTGATTTTTTTTCGATTTTCAAAATTCAAATGGCGCCCCTTTATCGAGAATGCGTGTATGACGGTGACCAATCTGTTCATCGTGCAAACGAAGTAGGTAGCATTAAGACTCCGAATTTTCAATCCTGGCGTATCATGGGCTATCAAGGGTTCGATCCCCAGCAGCGGCACGCTTCCTTTCCGACATCTGTCTCCCACCAATAACGGGAAAATCGAAAACCTTTGTTGGATAGGAGCTGGACGCTAAGATTTAATGTGATGGTAGTACTGGTCCAAGAAATACCAAAATAAGTTGTTTCTTTTCGTGTTTCCAGTCTACCTTCTATGGAAAATAGTAAAAGCGACCTCCTGTTGACCAGTCTCTTTTTCAAATGATCAATTTTACCGCTTTCCCATATGTTCCTTAACACGCCAAGAATCGTTGCGACAATTTTGACAATTTGTTGACGGTTTCGCGCACTAAACACACGAGTACCATATAGCCTTGCGTACAGAATGACAAAACCGTGAAAACTGTTTGCAAATTATATTCCGCTTTGCACATGCACTCATGTGCAAAGCGGGGTATAATTAGCAAACAGTTTATCCCGTTTTGCCATTCTGAACGCAGGCCAAATGTCAGCCGTGCGGAAAGATGGCCAGATGACCGAGGCCGCAATATGAAACGAGCGTGTTGACGTATAAAATGGTCACGGAAACAGACATCACCATTATTTTTGAAAGCACCGAGTTTTGAAAAAGGTGTCATTTCCGCATACTTCTCGCCCTATGCATTTCCGGTTGTCATTTTTTTCTCCATTTTTAGCTCACCTGAGCACATCGTGCTCAAGGTGAGCTTTTGTTAGCATTGAATGTCCGACGTAGGTCGTGCGTCGTCATGCGTCAACAAATTAAGTGTTTACACTCTAGAGGCCACAAATATGGCCCAATCTTCATGAAACTTGGCCAGAATGTTGGTCAGGTCACAAGGATGAAGTCTATGGAAAATTGGAAGGATCAGTATCATATCAAAGGAAAAGGGGCCTAAATGACAATTTTTTGTTAACACTCTACAGGCCACAAATATGGCCCAATTTCTATGAAAATTGGTCAGAATGTTTGTCAGGCCCCAAGGATGAACCATATTGAAAACTGGAACGATATATGCCTTACCCCGGGGAAAGAGGCCTAAATGAAAATTTTCTTATTTACACTCTACAGGCCACAAATATTGCCCAATCTTCACGAAACTTAGTCAGAATGTTTGTCAGGCCTCAAGGATGAATCCTTTTGAAAATGGGACGAATATGTGCCATATCACAGGAAAAGGGGCATTAATGACATTTTCTTAAAAAAGCTCTATGTCCACAAATATTGTCCAATCTTCATGAAACTTGGTCAGAATGTTTGTCAGGTCCCAAGGAAGGACCCTATTGAAAATGGGAAGGATTGGTGCAATTATCACAGGCAAGGGCGAATAATCTCAGAGTTTAACAATCATCTATGTCATTATCGATTCTTTGATTTACTGCAGAGATCCGTCAATTGTTGAAATACGAAAAAGGTCGCGGGTTCGATCTCCGGCTGTAGCAATATTTGATATTTGTCCCCCATGCACAATTCGGTTAACTAGATATATAGTGAGCCTCAGTTGGATGAGTAACGAGGTTTGGGGGGGGGGGGGATTAAAAGGATAAACATGTAGCGGTAAACCCGAGGTGCGTTCGTTAGGGCGAGATGAAAAACACCGCTAAATGGGATTTTTATGACGTCAAAATGAACGATTTTCGACAAATTGAGTGAAAACATTCGACGTCGTCATGACTACTCTTTTAAGCCAATGCAAAAACATCTTCGTTTTCTCATTGATACATCGTAAGATTCTTACAAAGCAGATTAAAATTCTCGCTCTACCGAACGCTTAATCTTAAAAATCTTTATAAGAATCTTACGAATCTCGCTCTTACGAACTCACCTCTGGTGTGGGTAGTCCAAGAAACCTATTATTAGCTGCTTCATTTGAGCTCTCTTATGCAACTTGAGGACTGTACTCAATAACCACAGTTTGAAGGATCAGATCAAAACAATTGTAAGTGTCTATATATTTATAGACAATTATATTATATATGAGCCTGTGCGTGACATTTCTAACAATTTGAAATGTTGGTGAGCTGTAAACATTGAAGGGCAAAGAAAGCCACAAACTGTAAATATAAATTTACCTGATGGTCTACAGATACTTGGAGACCTTTTCTTTCTACTAAGCGCATAGTGAAGACCCTGGTCAGACTGTGCGGATGCACAGCTGGTCAGAGTCTTTGCTTTGTGCATATTTGAAATTGTTAGAAATCTCACACACAGGCTCATATATATTATATTACAATGGGTTTGCATTGATTCCCTAAACTGTTCCCTCGTTTCATAATTGGTCACAATTGACTAAAGCATGTTTATCTTAGCTTCCAAATCCCAAATTATTTAACAAAAGTAGTCGGACAAAACAACCAATAGGCAACTTAAACGCCATAACTGCATTTTAACCAAGCTGTGGTTACGACATTCTCGCCAACAAATGACAAAGTGTGTCGGTGTTAAGGTAATCAACCTGTCATATTTCTTCATGAATGATTAGAACACGCCTATCGCAAGTGACAAAAAATATCGTACAGTATCCATTCTTGCGTGAGGTCAACATTTTTTCTTTAGAATACCCAACCATCGTAGGCGTAGTTTCAATAGGCTTTACTTACGATGTTTTTGCAGTCATTTGAGGATTTATTTCAAGAATTAATTTATGTGAGCCTGTGCGTGACATTTCCAACAAATTGGTATGTACGCGAAGCACAAGCTTTGAGAAGCCTATGCAGTCACTTAGTGCAATATGAATTTCACTGACCTCCATAAGAGGGGTTTAGGCCCTATCTATTTTCAGATGGCACAGCGAACACTCTCGTCAGACTGTGCGAATGCACAGACTGGCCAGAGACTTTGCTTTACGCACATGTAAAATTGTTGGAAATGGCACACACAGGCTCATGTAAGATTTCATGACAGACATATATCTATAGATGTTCAAGATTAAGTGAGTGATCAAAGTTCAATTTTGTCTATACAAGTAAAGTAAAAATTGACTTTTGATCACTCACTTAACCTATATACATGTTATATATAATAAATGTGTCTACGGTGTTTGAGCTTTTTGCTTTCTTCAAGCAAATTCTTCATTTCTGAAGTGTTTCTTGGGCTTTTTTCTTTGTGATGTTCAAAAAGGGCATAGACGAAAGGGGTTTAAACAAAACAAAACAAAACATGTGGATCTCCTAAGCCTTTTTTTACATTTAACCTTTCCACTTATCTTTTACATTATGAATATACTATATACTCCATGCTTCTTTTCTCTTTTTTTGTATTTATATATTGATTTTGAATAAAAAACCAAACAAAAAAACCCCAAAAAATCGTGAAACTTCTACCTCGATCCAATCAATTCTGGATTGCTGGCTCAGTGCCCCCATTTAATGCATTCAAAACAGTCATTTCAATGACTCAAAAACGCTTCGAAATCGTTTAAAAACATTTATAAATTTTTACAAACGACCAACTTTGCATTCAATTTGAGAAAAAAAACCCAATCCTTATCAATTGTTAGCTGACGAGGACTTTTAAACGTCTGATTAGTCCTTAAAGAGACATAAACAGTAAACAACGCATATTTTTAAAAGGGAGGTAATCAAATATCGCTTATTTCGTCAAAATGGACGAAATTAGCGATACTATGTTACCTTTCTTTAATTTCACTCTAAACCCACTTATGCGAATTTCCGTAAGATAGAATGGCAAAAATGTACACACAAATGAGAGCGTGTTGCTTTGAAAAACGTTGTACGTGCGTCACTTTTCTTCACTTCAAAGGGTATCGGATAGAAAACAGGTGAATAACGTTAAATTGATTTAACGTTATTACGTCAGTTTATGAGAAACGGAATTATACATATTTTATGACGAAAGAAAACAATATTTTATTGAATATTGGCCTTTTACCTAGTGCTTTTAAAAGTGCTTACAATAATCAACGAAAAAAATAAAGCTAAAAGAGAGCGTGTTGTTTTGAAAAACGTTATACGTGCGTCACTTTTCTTCACTTCACAGGGCAGTAGATAGAAAACATGTGAATAACGTTAAATTGATTTAACGTCATTACGTCGGTTTAAGGGAACGGAATTATACATATTTCATGACGAAAAAAAAATAATATTTTATTGAATATATGCCCTTTACATAGTGTTTTAGCGCTTGCAATAATCAACGCAAAAAATAAATCTTAGATACTTTGTTGTTAAAATGGAGAAATAATTTAATTCTAGTTGGTTCCATAAGATTTCGTGTATTATGATTGGCTTAAAAATTATTTAATTTCTCAATGAAATTAATTTTGATTACGCAGCTTTTTTGTAAGCTTCTGCTATTAGTAGTCCTATTATAAACTGCTTTATTGTTGACAAATCTTTACATTTTTGCTTCAAGGTATTAAATTATAAGATATGAAGAAATAATTTGTTGGTTTCATGGAGTTATGAAACTAAAACCCTAATCATACTCATGTATGAATCCGCTTCGCGTATTCATACAGTGTGATTAGGGTTTTAGTTTCATACCTCAATGAATAATATCTTCATCTTTTACATGTAAATGATTTTCAATCAAGCGTTGAATAGTTTTGCTATTCATTGCATATGGTTATGGAACGAAAATACACAATCAAACTTAACAGGATGGTTTATTTTCGTTTTGTTCTGAATGTTCCCTATAGTTTAGACCTGTTTAAGCTTTCGAACAAAGAAATGGAGGAGAGAGAAAGAGATAGAGAAAATAATAGAAGAATGAGAGACAGAGAAAAAAAAAACTCATAATCGTGGAACATGTATTTGGAATTTATGTAGAAAAGAGAAAGATTAATTTTCTCCTCAAATAAGCTCATGTATTAACTTCACAAGAGATTTTTCTCATTTAAATTTGCATAAATTACATTACCATTTCCACTTCTCCGTTTTTGATGCTATAATTTATAACAATCTTACATACGCTTGAAGGTTATTCCTAGATACATGCTATGATTAATGTGGAAACGTGATTTTCTTTCATCATATTTCACAGTGACAAATTTCAACCTTTAAAGACTGTAAATTCAGTCATGTGTTCGCGATGCAAAAAGCGTGTGAACGTTTGCAATATAGTACCAGAATTTATGCGTAACGTTTTTCAAACGTTTCAATCCTAAACACGGTGAAGAATTTCTCCCCATTGTTTCACTGTGACGAACGTCACCCTTTCGTATATCCTGATATGTATTCAGAAAGCAAAACGTTTTGCCAATTTTTAAGCTGGTACAGGTAAAAACATCATGAAATTGACCAGATGAATGATTTTTGAATGAATTCGGAATGAAATTGAATGAGTGTGTGGAGCGAGTTTTGAGTGAAATTGAAGGGAGGTAATGCAATATCGCTAATTTTGTTCAAGATGAACAAAATTATCGATATTCATTACCTCCCTTTAATAAGATATGCATAAAAGTTCTGCAAATTGCTTCCTATTTCTTCAAGAACCTATCAGACGCTTACAATATCAGTTATGACTGTGAAATCGCATTTTTTTCCTATTTTTATTTATTTTCAATGCATTTGTTGATTGTTTCTTTTTAGTGATTTTGGAGCGCTTTTGATCCCTTTGAGTGAGTGTTTGGTTTGAATGAATGGAGCACTGAGTGAGTTGTTTAGAATGGTTTTGATTGAGATGAATGTCAATTTCACGATGTAATTAACTGTACCAGTGCATAAGCAAAGCGATTGTCATTTCCAAATTTTTAGCAAACAATTTCATCTTGGATGCAGGGATCATTTTGACTCACCATACTTCACTGTGAGAAATTTCATCCTTACACAATTATAATTACAGGTTAGCCTTCAAGATGCAAAAACGTTGGCAGACGTTTGAATTTTTACCCCGCTTTGCGCGTAATTGTACGCGCGAAGAGCTTTATCATTTCCTAAACATCTCCCAAGCGTTTTTTCTTGAACTCATCGCGGATTTCCTCTACTCATATTTCACTGTGACAAATTTCACCCTTTTACAATCATAAATCCAGATCCCTTTGAACAGAGGGTATTCATTAATCTTTTAAGTGCATAAAAGAAAGTCATCTATGAACTAATCTATTAGCACCAAAACACGTGGGTATGTATTTTATTTTGGTGCTTTAGAAGGATTATCGAGAATTCGCAAATCTAGTTGTATATTACAAAAAAGGAGGGGGGGGGGGATTCACCTATCTGACTTTTCCTAAGGGGGCCCATTGTGTTCATGACACCATGACGTTACACCTCATATTTCGATCAAATCCATTCTAAAAGCACTCGCTCAACACTCCATAGATTCATTCAAAACACTTTCCTACCATTTAAAACGCCCGAAATCGTTCAAAAAAACTTCGCTAGTTCAAAACGATCACTTTCTTTCATTCAAATAAAATAAATTATTTTACGATTTTTTGGCTGGTGTTGTTTATTAAGCGGTCTGATTGGACCGTAAGGACACAAGACTGAAAAGTAAGTAGATTTTTTAAAGGGAAGTAATACAATATCGATAATTTCGTCCAATTTGGACGGAATTATCGATATCTAATTACACCCCTTCAATTTTATTGAAAACTCGTTCCACACACGCACTCAATTACATTCCTTGTTCATGAATTATCTTGTCAATGTAACGATGGCGTTAATAATGTAATTTTAAAGTTGTTGGTCTATAGATGATTTGAAAGGTAAGAACAATTCTTGGCCTGAGACTCAGATATAAGTTTGAATGGTGTCCCATGCTAAAGAGACACCCATATCACTCATAAGTCCTCAAAATGTACATGTAATTTAAAAAGATGTGCCAGAATCCTTAAACATTAGCTTGAGTTACGGAAAAAAAAATCATAAGTATACGATTTCGTTACACTCACTAGAAATATAAATATATACGTAAGAAACCTTTCAAATCAATATATTACACAACTTAAAAAACGTAACGTTAAAAACGTTAATTAGATTCTAGAGACAGTAATATGGTGACAGCGTATTTATCATGTGGATTGGATCTAAATATAGTTTGATGTATCATCGAAGCACGCGGCGTGAAAAACGTGTCCAAAAGAATCAAATACAGAAAAGGTCGATCAACTCCAAATCTTGAGAATCGCTCCAACAGATGTTTTTACTACATGCCTTACAATTTCAGGTAATTTTTTTTCTACAATCTGTGTACAGATGATACAGTTAAAAACATCGTAAAAATGACAAGGAGAACGATTTTGGAATGAAGTTGAATTAATGAGTGCGATGAGTGGGTTTTGAGTGAAATCAGGGGGAGGTAATCCAATGTCGCCAGTTTTGTTCAGGATCAACAAAATTAGCGATATTTATAACCTCCCTTTAAAAATATGCAAAAAGGTTCCTATTTCTTCAAGAACCTATCAGACGCTTATAATTTACATTATATCAGTGAGTTCGCGATTTTTTCTAGCTATGTTTATTTTGAATGTAGTTGTTGTTCTCAGCTTTTTAGTGTTTTGGAGCGTTTTAATGGTTTGATTGAATGAATGGAGTGCCGAATGAGCATTTTAGAATGGTCTTGATTGAGATGAATGCCAATTTCACGATGTAACTTACTGTAGCAGGTATGTGTGTTGACTTGAAAAAAAACTGAATAGGATCTTTTAACACTTGTAAAAACGGGTATTTGAGCCTGTGCGTGACATTTCCAACAATTTCATTTGTGCGCAATGTTAAGACTCAGATCAGAGTCTTCACTACGCGTTAAAATAGATGATTACGGACCTTAAATCGCTGGTCTCAACCCATGATAAATTTTCATACATTGCATGATAGTCCAGACTGCTCAACGGCTGTTCATCACGCATTCGCGAAATTGTTGGAAATGTCACGCACAGGCTCATATCATTGGAGTGTGAATTTGAGATTTCCTAGCTTCTTTTATCATTAAGGATTTGGAAACAAAAGCGGCTCCAATTTCAACACCTGAATCCCCGAATGTCTAACAGAAATTGAGTGTTTAACATAATGTTTCAACATGTTTGGCATAATTATGCAAATTTTAGAGAAAATGTCACAAAATATAGATTGATTTATTACCACCAACAAAACATCATTTGTAGTCTGTTTGCGCATTTGAAAAAAAGAGAGATATGCGTTCAGGATAAAAAACACTCATGAATATTTCTCAATTGGAACCTGATTGTCACGAAACTGCACTTGCAAAGCAGGTAGGTGGGTGGTCATATTTTAAACGTTCGCGAACTCGTCGCCTAACAGAATCGAATACAACCTTGCAGTAATAGACTCTCACCTTGTCGACGCAGACCTTTATATACTCCGGCTCAAAGTGCAGAATCGAAGTCTGTTCTATGTTACGAGACACAATCAAAATTCGTTCGCGGGGAGTTGAAAACTCTGTAACTACAGCTTGAATAAGCTGGAGTTACGACGTTTTGATGAACCACCGACGAACTGCCATTTTTGACTCAAAAATCTTCAAGTATGGCACTGCATACTCGTGTTCTTGTTGTTATTTATTCGTCAAACGGCTGGGTGGTCAAGCGGTCAAGGCTCTCGACTCGTGAATCAGAAGGTCCGTGGTTCGAAATTCACCGTCGCCGAGGAGTGTTTTCTGGCAAAACAATCCCGGCCCACATATCTGTAGAAACACGAGGCGATAGGTTTAAGGTAGTGGGACCATAACTGCTCCGCAACATTTCGGCACTCATGAACTTTCACATAGTTGACCGAGGTTTCCTGATGAAAATCATAAGGGAAACCTCCGTTAACACTGTTTAAGTTTATTATTTCTGAATCGTTGAGGAACTTTTACGGTTCCATAACCTTAAGTCAAATCATGCCTCTCTAAGCGATGTGAAAACTCCAAGAACGAGTGTTCGATAGCGACCCATACAGATTAAGATTCCATGGTAACCGAACTGAAAAAAAATCTACACTAACTAAAAAAAAACTATTTATTCATTGCATTCGGGATTTAAGAACCAATTGGTTCAAAGCTTGTACATGCCTTATCAGCTGAATAAAACTGTTGAAACGCTTCCATGGTAAATGCCTTGTTGATTCGCTATTTCTTATATGTCTATTTATGAAAAAAAAATATTATCGCGTTGATGTGTCCATGAATAAAGTCTGGTGGAGGAGGAGTTATATGCAAAAAGTAAAATCCGAAGGCGGAGCCCGAGGATTTTGCTTTGCATAGACATCTGTACATGAATTTAAGAAATAGACTGAAAATTCAAGAGTTCGGCGCCAGAAGTATTCCCATGCACTGTCAAGTAACCATTTTATCAACAAGAAATCGTAAATGTGTCAAATATTCGAAACCACGAAAGATGAGCATCGCAGATTTTGCATTATGCAACACGTTGAGCAAAAAGGGACCAAAATCGAGATGACTGAATGGACGGGATGGGGGGGGGGGGGGCATGATGTGCAAGAACAGGAATTTCTTAGACTACCCGCGAGTTCTGTATTTTCGTTCGAGGTGCCTCACTACGTCTAATTTATTTTCCTGATTTCGCAAATTGTTCCATATTTTTTGTGTGTGTTAGTATTTTTTTTTTATTTACTTAAGATGGTTTAATTTGAAAGATACAGTTAAGGCACGGTGAATGATTTTGGGTTGATTTCGGAATGACATCGAATGGGTGATAGGAACACGTTTTTAATTTAATGAAAGGGAGAAAATAAAGTATCGCTTATTTCGTTCGTTTGGACGAAATAAGCGATATTTTATTATCTCCCTTTAAAATCATCTAATGTGTTTTTTATATATATTTGTGTGTCTTCACAGACCATTCAGGATCTTTGAAATCAACATCAGCCGATTTAATCTTGAAACAAGTTGATCTTATCGATTTCGGATGGATTTGGAATGACCATTTTGAATGCATTGAATAGAGTGCAGGGTTTACAGCGATTTAGAATGGTTCGATCGAGTAGTACTCCGAGCAGTGTGGCATAGATCGATGCTTTTTGCCATTCCAAAACTGTCCCTTTTCGGGTGACGGATCGCATTTTCATCGTCACTCAATCGCAAAAGATAAAAGAGCGGTAATAAACACGAAAATCACATTCATATCAAACGCAGTTAATAGATTTCATTGATAAATCGACGAGAAAAGTATTTATAATAATTAACCCTTTGCTGTTTAATCCCTGCTTTTTACGTGCCTGTGATTTTATGATTGAGAAAACATTGTGAAAAAAGAAGAAATTGCTTCTGACAAGCAATTTCTTCTTTTTCCACACTGTTTTCTACCCTACTGAATGGTTATTTTTCAAATTAAATCCACTTTAAATTTTCGTCTGCAAAACCTTTGAATTTGGACAGGTCCAAAATTTTGTAAAACAGGAAAGGGTTAAGATAATAAAAAATAAGGGCTAATCCTGTTTGATCGCACTGTCAGTAATAAATCCTCCCTTTCCACGTAATAAATTAGTAGAATGAGTTGCAGTTATGGCTTAGCCCTATAAAGAAATTAGGTGATAGAATGCGATTGACCTGGCACGAGAAAAATGAAATATCTGCTCAGTGATAAAATATCCGAATTCAAGAGTTGCGAATTCTCAAAAATAAAAAATAAAAGGCGAAAGGTTTGGATATCCGTATGCTTTCTTTAATTCATAATTATACAATATAATCATATTTTGTAATATACTCGTATTCCACTATTAGAATTCCGACGGACTTTAACTTAAAAAGACTTCCATGGGATTGATTGGTATACTTACAAGGCACTCGAGCCTTGTGTCAATGGTCTCTGGTTCGATCACTAACTTTTCCATTGATTCGGACGCGACTTGACACCGTAGTCTCATCCCAATCCGATATTCATTGAATCTGGAATAAAACTACAAGCTTTAATTTTTAAGATTATTTAAGCTAAAGAAATATAACGCAAAGGACGAAAAGTCGGAACGCCAAACAATCGCCTGTGAGTAAAACAGTGCATCTTTCTAGAACTATTAGTTGACAAAAGTTTGGAATGTGCCCAAACGGTATTTTGCTTTGCGTGTGCTCTTCCTTGAATACCGGATTTCAAATTTCTTGAAATCCGGTTTTTCAGGAGAGTACATGCGTGTGATAAATAATAGCGCCCACTCGTGATAAGAGACCCTGAACGCAGCACCGACCCTGCGTTCAAGTCGACAAACCATAAGCAAGTACTGCCTTTTTGCAGACCGTTTATGACAGAAAACTGCACACGCAAAACTCGAAAAAATATAAGCTAGCGTTTTTATTTTCTTAATTCAGAGTTAGTCTCTTTAAATCATTGCTCTATGGATTTTTTTATCTTCTGCCAAGGTGTAGCTTGAATAGCTAATCGTTCCCATCTATCCGTTCCCTGAATCGATCCCGGGCCGCGGCAAAAATGCTTTCCGACATTCGTATCTTGCAATGGTTGGAAAGGGCCTAATCGTTAACATAAAACAATCGGGAGTCCGATGGCTAATCACCATCACAATTCTTTTTGCCACTTTGACTGTTTGACGTCACAAGCTAATATCAAATGAGAAATCTATAATTAGCAACGACGGGGTGACGGGAATCCGCCACTGTTCTTGTGACTATTTATAGATTTGTGGCGGTTTTCTGTCACACATTTCGCAATTTTTGAAAATGTTGGATACATTATTAAACCGTGCTAAGCATTGAAAAAAAAAAACGTGTTGACTAAGTGAAATATAGCATTTACATTGAATGGACTTAGTTGCGCAAATAAACATATTAATCTTATCAACAGTACTAGAAAATTATTGGTTTGAAACGATTTTCTCACCTTTTTCGAGCGGTTTTGGGTCCCTTGTTTTGATAATATTTTATAACGGCCAGAAATGGGAGAATTTAAGTTTGTCATCCCGATTGTAGAGCTGATCATAGCGCTTCCCCTTTGCAACATAAATGTGACCCGTCACGCGTAAAGGGATCATCCGGAAACTCTGTAAAACAAATATTTGAAAAAAGGATTTGATCCAAAAGAAATGAACCAGAGGTCGCATGTCAAAAATTCTTTCAAGGAAAGGTAGAATGTTCATTCTAGATTCAGAAAATAAGCAAAGTGCGAAAAGTTTCGACCCTAGTCACGGCCTGCGCAATCCGCAAGGTCTGACTAGGATCGACACTTTACGCACTACCAAGATGGTCCCTATTCGCATGACGGGTCACAAATGTGCCATCCAATGCAACGAGAGTGTAGACTTGTGACGGGGTACAGTTAATTACATCATGAATTTGACAATCATTACTATGAAAACCATTCAAATTCATTCGCTCAGCGCTCCAATCATTCAATCCAAAAACTCTTAAAAACGCTTAAAATTCACTGAAAATGTTAAGATCAACAACTACATTCAAAATAAAAATCGATGGATATTTCACTGACATAATGCCCCAGTCGCGGTGATATAACTTGAATACGGTTGAAAGCGGCGTCAAATTCTATTCAAACAAACACTAATTTACGGAATTCTTGATTGCCCATTTTTACTCGTCGGGTCAAAATACTTCCTTACCACTTCATAAATTATTAGAATGATTTGCAACAAGGGCTAAGCCTTTGAAGACTAAGGTTATAAAATCAGTTGAACTTTGATGAACGCATGCATATATTGGCACGTTGAGCTAAATTGAGAGATTAAATTATCTCAATGTATGGTACTGAAATTCCTTATGGTGGTCAAATTTGATTCCTTTCATAGTATCCCCACAATTTGGAGTTTTATGATGTGTTACAGATAATGTAAAACACGACCTACGTTTCGGGAGTAATGTAACTTTTATATTACATGGTTTATTACACTAGTGCAATTATTATGAACAGACTATCAAATTTGTGTTTAAAACTATAGCATATCAAAATCATCAACCGAAACAGATAAAAACCTCGACAAAGGCTCATTCTTTAAATGTTCATCAGCTGTTTTTTTCTGTTTATTTTAATCTCGTTTGATAAATTATTTTTTTTTGATAATCCATTCAATATCCTCTGACTATCGTCTGCAAAGAGAAGGCTCTCTAACTACACCATAGGGTCATATAAACAATGCAAGCACAAATATTCTTTAAGTCAATAAAATATTGTAGCGCGCTAGTGGTCGAATCACCCAGTGTGTTCAGCTCAGAGTAGACGATACCAAGGCTAAGGTCCATGAAGTTGGCAGCCTAGCAGAGTGAAGTTGGCAGCCTAGCAGCCTAGCAGAGTGAAGTTGGCAGCCTAGCAGCCTAGCAGACTGTAAACACTTTTTATCAAAATTATTGATATCATTGGGGAGAGAAAGATAGTGGTCATTTTAGGATGCTACGCCGTTAGACTGCTATTAACTTCACTCTGCTGGGCTGCTAGGCTGCCAGACTGCACACTTCACATTTCCAGCAGTCTAACAGCGAAGCATCCTAAAATGACCACTATCTTTTTTTTCCCCAAAGATATAAAGTTCTCATATTTCTAAGGGCCAGATTGATATGTTCCGGGCAATTTTCGGGACAATTCGGTCGGAAAAGTTGAATAAAGTGAGATGTCCGGAACAAATCGACCTTCACTAGTAATTCAGTGTTTACGGTTTGAAGTGACTTCAAGTGTATAAAAAATTGTGTCAGATATCAATAATTTTTTATAAAAGGTTTTTCAGTCTGCTAGGCTGCTAGGCACATTTTCAGCAGTCTAGCAGCGTAGCATCACAAAATGACCACTATCTTTTTTCCCCAAAGGTTAAAGTTCTCTTATTTATTAGAACAAGATTGATAAGTGGTTGGCAATTTTAGGGACATTTTTGTCCAAAAAGTTGAATAAAGTGAGATATCCGGAACAAATCTATCTTTACTAGAATTTCATTGTTTACGGTTTGAAGTGACTTCTAGTGCAGTGAATAATACTAGTGTCAGAAATCAATGATTTTGATAAAAAAGTTTTTTTTCAGTCTGCTAGGCTGCCAACTTCACTCTGCCAGGCTGCTAGGCTGCCAACGTCACGGACCTACCAAGGCTATGACAATAAGGAATGGGCAGGGCATTGGACTCCATGGATTTAAATTAGCTAAAAGACCAAACTCAAGAATAAATTAAATCAGGATAACCAATTTACTAACTCAAAACCGAAATAAGATTCAATCAATTATATTGATTCAGCTTCTTTCACAGGATGGCAATTATAAATAACAAAATTAGACTTTAAATTTCCTAACGAATTCAAGTTAAGATTAAATTAATTCAGTGAAACATTGTAGCAAAGAGTGAAATAAGATGACGTTACTATAAATAGATTAACCCTAATACACCTAAACAATAATCGCGAGTGGCAGTGATCTCGGCTAAAGTTTAAATCAGTTGACAATTTCTAAATCAGCGAGCGACAGAAGACATAATCGGAGTGAATTAGACATTGCTCGTAATCGAAACAATTCTAAATCACTCTCAGCGCTCCATTCATTCATTCTAAACACTCACTCAAATAGATCAAAAACGCTCCAAAATCACTTAAGAAGATTCCACCAACAACTGCATTGAAAATATATAAATTGGAAAAATCGCGATTTCTCTGACGTAATTGATGTTATAATCGTCTGATAGGTTCTTGAAGAAATGCGAATTTGGTTTACCTTTCATTAAATTCACTCAACACTCGCTCCAAACACTCACTCAATTTATTTCCAAAAACATTCCAAAATCATTCATCTTGCCGATTTCACGATGTTGTTAACTGTACAAGTGGAGTAGTAATAAATTAATACCTTTATTCTAGTCATTTTAGATCCACGATAGACAATAAAATTTGTACTATCCATGCGTTTTTAATTCCCTATTGCACCGCATAATAAAGGACATTTCCTCATTACCAATGAATCTATCAATGGCAGTTTGCATTCTAATCTTTTATAATCAATTGATTATTGCTTTTGAAAATTTATAACATTGCTAATTTTCCAGCAGTTTCTTGCGCTTCAACTCTTTACCGATTTATCAAATCTTCGACTCGTCCAATGTGAAATATGCTACAGACGACAATAACACGTATTTGATATTAAAAAAAAGCATCGTATGCGTTAGAAAATGTTGAGGTAAAAGGATAAATTGCTAAAGCAATTTCTCCCTTTTCCTAAATATTTTCAGTGGTTTAAAATCAAATGGACGCAAAATTGTAGGCAATGTGAAGCTTAGCGTCAAAATCATTTGGAAGGTACATTATGATAGATCTATGTCCATTTTCTAAGTCAAAACAGCATCCATTTACATCAGAATAGATTTCGTACATTCAATAAATTGGATATAAAAAATCAAGTTATTACATTTCTTGCGCCAATCGAAACACCTCTTCTCGGCAGATCTATGAAATGTTCCTGGTTACGGAAAAAGCTGTGTGTCGTTCCCGAATGCCAATACATTTATTATTATGCCTTGTCAAAATCTAAAAATTTAACAATTGGTTCCCACTAGTAAGTTAACATTGGATCCCGTAAAAGTTTTGATTCATCGAAAAAAAAAATGAATAAAAAAATTAGATGAAGCTTTAACCTAAAATCGTGAAATTATGTTTCATAAATGATGATTAATTAGATTATGATAGATAGTTAAGTTAATCTAGTTCAACGTTCGATGCAATCCACCAAGCACTTTTTTCGTTGTTCAGACCAAATGAAGATCAATCATATTAATTAATATGTCATAAATAATACAAAATGTACAACGTCATCAAATGGATGGGCGAAGTAAGATTATTTTTAAACTCCGCTTCTGGGAAATTGAATTAATATAAATACACATGTATGTGAATTTTATTTTTTAGTGGGCTGAATGAATATGCAATCTCAAGTTAAGAGACGAGGAGAATATATATATGACCCGTCACGCGAAAAGGGACCTTCTGGCAAGGCGTAAAGTGCCGACCCTTGTCAGACTGCGCGGATTGCGCAGACTGACTAGGGTCGAAACTTTACGCGTTTTACTAATTTTCTGAATCTAGAATAATCAATCTACATTCCCTTGAAAGAATTTTTGAAATGCGACACATGATTGACTTGTCCTAGAACCAATCTCTTTTTCAAGTGTTTATTTAACGAAGTTCCCAGATAGTTCATTTCGCGTGACGGGTAACATATATGTACATTTTTTTTCTCATCAACAAGCCTTTATAAGATTGAAATCGAATCATAATGACTCATGAGAGGTATGATACATAAATGCGATAAGGGGTTTTTTAGTTTAAAACTTCCATGAATTAAAAAAAAATCCTCAATGCATCCGTAGATGCAGTGGGAACTAGGGTCCGTTGTACGAACCTTCTTACGAAAAAATTAATCGTAAGTCAAAATCACAATTCGTACCAGGTATTATCATACATTATTAATTTGTTAGATTCCGTCTTGCAATATCCTACTCGAATCGTCTTCATAAGACGATTCCAGTGAGATGATGCATGACAGAATTCAATATCTAATTACTACTGTAAAAGCAATTTAATTTTTGACTTGCGCAAAAATTGATCGTAAGATGTTTAGTAAAACGGGCCCTTCTTTACGATGTAAGGATCACGAGAACAAGTATAAGATAGAGGAGGTATCGTTGGTTTCAAATTCAAGTATTTCAATAATGCTTGGTAATGCGCGTACCTTTTCCTTTGAGAACTCATTGAAATTGTACAGTTAATTACAAAGTGAAATTGATAATCATCTCAATAAAAACAATTCTAAATCACTCACTCTGCGCTCCATTCATTAATTCCAAACACTCACTCAATTCGATCAAAAACGCTCCAAAAAGTCTAAAAAAAGATACAATCAACAACAACATTGAAAATAAAAATAAATAGAAAAGAGAATCGAGGTTTGACTGGAATTGTAAGCGTCTGATAGGTTCTTGAAGAAAAGGAAGATGTTCATAGAACTTGTGTGCATTTTTTTATTAAAGGGCGGTAATAAATATTGCTAATTTTGTTCAAGATGAACAAAATTAGCGATATCGATTCACCTCCCTTGAATTTCACTCTAAGCTCTCTCCAAACACTCATTTAATTTCATTCAAAAATCATTAAAAAATCATTCAACGTGTCAATTTCACGATGCTTTTAACTGTATAATTGAGACGATTACAATGAGTACACCTAGCATAGATTTTTTCAGCAACACAGACTATAGTATTCCGTTACACTTAGTTGAATCGTTCAATTGACATTCATCTCGGTCAAAGCCATTTTAGATAACTCAATCAGCGCTCCATCCATTCATTCCAAACACTCACTAAATCCATTCAAAAACGCCCCAAAAATCCTTAAAAATCGTTTATTGCTTCAACATTTCGTTCAAATCGATTAAAATCAGTGAACAAATTTATAAGCGAATACGGACTTCAAAGTGTCTGATTAACCCGAAAAATTACACAAACAGGAAAATACGTTGATTTTAAAAGGGAGGTAATAAACTATCGACAATTTCGTCCAAATTGGACGAAATAATCGATTTAGTATAACCTTCCCTTAATTTCATTTAAAACTCGCTCCTACCACTCATTTAGTATCATTCCGATATCATTTACACTGTCAAATTCAGGATGAACTGTACCCGCTTTTGTCTGTAAATCTGCGAGGTTACGACGTAAGGACTGTATTCGGATGGATCATGACGGTTCATTTTGAACATGGGAGTTTAGCGGTTTGTTAGTTTTGCAACGTTTCGGAAGCAATGAACCTTAACAATGTTAGCCGAGATTTCCGAATGAAACCTCGGTCAACGTTATAAAAGATCTTAATTTCCAAAATATTGCGGAAGTTTTACGGGTCACAAACTTAAACATATACAAGAGTACCGGCCGCTTACGATTACGTACGCTCGGCTGATTGCGTGTTGGAAAGTATACAAAAGTACAAAAAAATATGCAACTAGAGTCACCTCTTGATGATAATGGTTGATCATTGGAAAGTGAAAACGCGTTGCGATACCCACAGTATTGCCAGAGATGCCATAAAATGTCAAAGTTTTCGCACGACGAAGACTCTTAGGCTATAGCAATAGGTGTGATAGTTTTCGTTGCCTGAGCGGTAAACCTGTTCGTCTCGTAATCGGATGGTTGTAGCTTCGAGCACAAACGGGCTCGGCCTTTTTCTTAAATATGCACGATAAAATTCAGAATAAGTTAGGACAACAATGAAAATAAGAGTCTCTAGACCCATTGTCTATCGTGCTAGTCTGAAATATAAAAAGGGGGGGGGGGGTCGAAGGTACTGCGATCTTGGGTCGAGGTTATTGAACTATTCTAATTCTCAATTGAGAATATTTTCAGATATCAACTTGAAATTAAAGCCGTAATTCTGTTAAAATACTAATAAAAATGACTGGAAAAGAAATGAAAATATTAATCAGTTGTTATAAATAACAACTCATCAATATTAAATGTAAAAACTTTTATTGAATTCTTAATTTGTGAAAATTATCAGTTGCGCATGAAAAAGTTTTATAACCTCGGACCCTGGACATGTCGGTGCGATATTGGGAACACTATGATTACCTTCTCATCTCACTAACTGCTTGTTCATGCTATAATTACGTTTAAGTTTCCAATCGACCAACATCAAAAAGGCAAGAAGCAAGAGAAGTGTTATGGAAAAAAACATGACGGAAGAAACATTTACGTGTCAAATGATGGCTGATAGGTTTATAGGGCTTGAGGGCATGTGGGAGTTAAAGATGAAATAAAACTCGAAATGACAAAGCAGAATCGTGAGTTCAGAGCCGATATTAATCAAAACACCTGGTGAAACTTACACAACAGGCTCTTTATTTTGACAGAATTTCTATTGTCATTTTATGTGTTCATTTCGAATGAAATGGAACTGTAATATTTACGTTGATTCAATTTACTTTGTATTTCATTTGCCTCCGTAATTGTTTTATTTCTCTCGACGTCCGCTTGAATTTTGGGGAAATCAATGTTTTGTCAAAAATCTCAGTTTTTCTCCAGCATTTAGGATGACAAATCTTTCTTGAACGTTTAAAAAATGCACAGATCCTTCCAAGTACAGCAGGGACTATCTCTTGGCGTTCGTGAAGTTAGCGGACCAGGAGACTAGCAAATAATCGTTTCGCGAACCTCTTCTTCTTAAACACAGGACACCTCTTTATCTTATTCATTCGGAACGTTCCGAGTGCACTCGGCCAATCTCACGATCAACCTCGGATATACATAGACGGACAATTTAAAAAATTACGGTGAACCTTGGAAAAACTCGATGACGTCCGTTAAAATGGCGTTAGCCCTCGAAACTTTAAGTGAAAACATTCGACGTCGTCAACGCTTCTCGTTTAAATCACTGACGTGAAACTATCGTAACCTCACATTTATATCTTTAGATTCTTAGATAACGACTGAAAAATCTTAATTTCTACGAATGTTTCGTCATTCTCTAAAATAAAGATTTTTCAGTCGTTATTTACTGTAAAAGATATAAATCTAAAGATAGCGCATGTTGTTTCCGCGCAAGTTTTTCTTATACAGTTTCTGCCTGACAAAATGCAGCCAGAAGCTTAGAATTTGTCCAAGATACTGTTTCTACAACAATCGTAAGTATTTCAAGTTTCAAATGCTGACAACCTTCGGAGGATACCGTTTTTCTTTTCCTCAATAAGAATACTCTTTCTAAAAGTAGGCCCTATATTAAATACAGATAGTTACATCAAGAAATTGACATTCATCTCAATCAAAACTTTTCTAAATTACTCACTCAGCGCCCGATTTATCATTTCAAACTCGATCTAAAAGGCTCCAAAATCACTAAACAAGAGGACCAGAATGACCCTAAATCGCTCACCTGAAATTTATTGGTCCAGTGGAACTCATCCAAGTTACTTTCTGGCAAAGTTTCATTCACATTTGCCTTATTGTTGAATAGGAGATTTTATTCCAAGACTTTAAAGTGAGAAAAAACGTTGCCAACCCATTTATTACTGAGGAGGCTCTAAATAAGCTCCTCCCCGCAACGCCCATATTTATGGGTCAATAAAACTTTTGCGAACAATATTTAAAAAGGGTCACCCAATTAACTCTCCGGTAAGGTTTTATGAGCATATGAGCCTGTGCATGACATTTCCAACGAGTTGACATGTGCGTGAAGGGCCAACGTTAACCAACTTTTGCACGTTGTGGTATAATAAGATGTTTGTCTGACTTACTAAAGACACCTTTGGTCCTTATATTTCTACAAAGCGTAAAGTAAAGACCCTGGTCAGGCTATGCAGATGCACTAGCTGGCTAGAGTCTTTGCTTGGCGCACATTTGATATTGTTTTTTATCTTTTGAGGTAATTTAATTTTCATTTTTGACAATTTACTTCTTTGAACTGAGATATAACACTTACTTGAAATTATCACTGCTGTATAGGCTTTGATACTTCCCAAATCCGTCTTAAATTGTATTTGTACTCATGATATGATTGAAAGCAATTGTCGCAATTTTCTTTCTTTAAATTCACGTATCAAACTAGGAGCGACGTGGTTTACAAGGTCAATTTAAGATAATTTATCTTTAGTAGGGCACATAATGGAGAATACTTGGGCCAAGATAAAGTGCGAATTCATCGTTTAACATAGGAGGCATGTTCCGGTTAAGTTTACTTTTCTCCTTGAACTTGGCCTATGACCTTCAACTTTGAGCTACTCTTAACATTCTTCCGCGTTAAACATCTACAGATGCTGAAGTACATTTATTCGCGCCATAAATTATGGATTGATGAGAAACAGCCCGGACAAGTTCGGGCGAAATATGAACCGACAGAAAGATAGTCGGAAAGACGGACAGACAACGGCTATCGGTGGGAGACTAAAAGCCGCTCTGAATGACTCATAGCACGTATTCTGACTGAAAGGTATATTACCAAAATTTACTTATGCAAAAAGTAGTTCCGTTATCAATCGCCCCTAAACTAGCAAAATAATGTAAATTTTGTGAAATTGGACCCTAAAAGATAGAGAGGATATTTTTTTGATTTCATGAAAGTATAATACCTAAATATACAAATAACACTTATGATTTTGTTGATATTGTTGTTGTTGTTTGATTTGTTGTTGTTGTTGGTTGTGTGTGTATGTGTGTGTGTGTTTTCGTTTTTTACTTTGGCAAGCTCGTCAGTTGTCTTGTTTTTCAGAAACGCCGAATGAATAATAGGGGGAATCTGTTTTTGTATCTTAATGCTTTTCGAAATCGATATATCATTCTTAATTTGGGAATGCGGGAGAATAGTTTTGTATTTATAATTAATTGAACCTTTTTTTTACTTATAGTTGTGTTTAAAGATCTTTCTAAACCACCTCAATTTTTCTTAATCGTCACTCAATCATTTTGAGAAAATACCCTTCGTTGACTACGCACCTAATACCGCATTTATCATAATAAAGCAATACAAAACAATGTCAGAGAGTTTTTATCGAAATACCCCTTTTCTGAAGTAAAATGTCTTTTGAATTGATGTATATTGCAACTCTTTTTTTTCCTTTAATTTGCTTTTAACCCCCTCTTAACAGTCATTTAAACAATTTTCTAGAAAGAAATTAAACTCAAATTTGAGAAAGGTTGCTGCAAATCCTTTAAAATTAAGGTAGTTTCAATGAACTTGATTGGGGTTTTCTTGGTACAGTGAATAACATCGTAAAAGTGACAAGATGACTGATTTTAGAAGGATTTTGGAATAAAATTGAGTTGGTGTGTGGAGCGCGTTTTGGGTGAATTTAATGGGAGGTAAACCAATATCGCAAATTTTGCTCAGGATGAACAAAATTAGTGATAACTATTACCTCCCTTTAATAAAATATGCATAGAAATTATATAAATAGCTTCCTTTTTCTTCAAGAACCTATCAGACGCTTACAATCTCAATTTAATCAGTGAAACCGCGATTTTTTTCTCTTTCTTTTTATTTTCAATTCAGTTACTGTTTGTATTTTTTTTTAGTTCACCTGAGCACAACGTGCTCAAAGGAAGCTATTAGGATCACATCGAGTCAGTCGTGCGTCGTCCATCATGCGTCGTCCGTCGTCAATAATGTAGAAAAAAAATTCTCCTGAACCACTGGGCCGATTTCAATGAAACTTTGCCAGAATGTTCCTTGGGCGATCCTCTGTAAAATTTTCCCGAAATTCTGATTGGCCAATAAATATGGGCGTGGCAGGACGTGGCATTTTTTCACTTTGAAATCGGCTTTGAACGACATCTCCTTCTGAACTACAGGGCCGATTTCAATGAAACTTTTCCAGAATGTTTCATTCGTGACCCTTTTTAAAAATTGTTCGCGAAATTTTGATTGGTCCATGAATATGGGCGTGGCAGGGCCGAGCTTATTTTGTACCCGAAATATTTGAATGACATCTCTTTCTGAACCACAGGGCCGATTTCCATTAAACTATACCAGAATGTTTCATTCGTGACCCTTTTTAAAAATTGTTCTCGAAATTTTCATTGGTCCATGAATATGGGCGTGGCAGGGCGGAGTTTATTTGGTACCCGAAATATTTGAACATCATCTCCTGAACCTCAGGGCCGATTTAAATGAAACCTTACCAGAGAGTAAATTGGGTGACCCTTTTCAAAAATTGTTCACAAAATTCTGATCGGCCCATAAATATGGACGTGGCAGGGCGGGTCTTATTTTGAGCCGAAAATCTTTGAACGACATCTCCGTCGGAACCACTAGGCCGATTTCAATGAAATTTTACCAGAATGTTCCTCGGTGACTCTTTTCAAAATTTATTAGCAAAATTTTGATGGCTAATAGAAATGGATGTGGCAGGGCGGGGCTTATTTTGAGCCGAAATCTTTGAAAGACACCTACTCTTGAACCACTGATAAGATTAAAATGAAACTTGACCAGAATGTTTCTTGGCTGACTTCTTCAAAAACTGTTCGCGAAATTTTGATTAGCCCATAAATATGGGTGTGGCAGGGCGGGGCTTATTTTGTACCCGAAATATTTGAACATTATCTGTGTTTTTATTTTTAAAATAAACGCCAAAGACAGAAGAAGTTTCCTGTCAACAAATTATTTCTCGATGTTGACACGATGTATAAGGCAATGTCACAAACAAGGATTTTTCTTCTCCCATTTTCAAAGGCCGTCTTTAAAATGTCCAAATTTAGACACCAAACGCAATGAGATTTAAGAGAAAACAACAATTTTATTTCATGTAAAATGACATTAATTTTCATTAATTGTGCAGTTAAATACACGTGCAAGGCGAGACATTTTTATGTATCCGGACCCCACCAAAGTGCTTCAGAGTTTCATCATGCTAAATAAAGGCTTTTAGAAACAGGGTCTTCATCCCTCAATTGTAGCCAGAATTAGTTTTCAAGCGCTGGTGTTTTCATTTGTTGCACTGAATAGAATCCGTGTAAGAGGGACAATCAAAAACTTTTCAGACTTGATTGATTGATTGAACGGAGTTTAACGCCGCTTTCAACATTTTTTCAGTTATATCGCAGCGGCTGGAGCACCTAACAATGGTTTCCTGGTATTTCTCTCACCAGTACTACCACAACATCCTTTCCTAACCTCAAGCTGTTATCTCAAATAGGTCGGAAAGAATGAGTGCCGCCGGGGATCAATTGTTTAAGACTTGAATCAAATCGCATTTATCCGACGACAAAGAAAAATGTTTCCTTTTACAACACGTATACCAAATTAAATCATGTGCTCAGCAACACCTCAAATTTTGATTAAGACGTATGCAGCGTCTTGGGACAAAACGTGTGACGTCATAAACGTCAGACATACGATTTATCCCCTTAGGAGTGGCACAGAAATGTTGATGCAGGGGTTCATACAATAGGGGTGTTGCCAGTATAAAATCTTTATTCCAAAGTGAAACCGTATGTTGTGGGTACTCATTTGAATTTCCAACGATTCAAATGTGCATAGAGCAAAGACTCTGGCCAGTCTGTGCATCCGCACAGTCTGGCCAAAGTCTTCACTATGCGATTTATAGATAAATAAGGTCTCAAAGTATCTGTAGACATTAAGGCAATCATCTATTTACACTATGTAACTGTCTGGGCTGCTAAATGTTTGAACCTTACGGAGGTGTCTAATTGTTGGGAAATTTTGTTGGAAATGTCATGCACAGGCTCATTTCAAATGAGTACCAACAACATATGGTTTAAGTAAGGCATAATGATTTTTTTAAATTTGAAAACCAAAATACCCCCTCTATCTGTAGCTCTATTGATGAACATTTGTTCGATTATAGTCGAGCTCGGGGTTCACACAAAAGGACCAATACATCAATAATTCCTCTTCAAAAAGTAACTCAAATATTTTTTTTTCAAATTTTGCAGTCCATCTTTTGCCTTCCTTATAAAACGTTTAATTTTTCAACCAAAGACATTTCATTTCGTAACTGTTATTATATATATATATAATCTTACAAATGATTTTTTAAGTCTAAGACAGTCAAAAATGAATCTAGAGCTGATCCCCTGTTCAAAACAGCCCTGCGCTCAGGATGAAAACGTAAGCGAAGCGCTTTCGAAATGATACCTCGCTTTGCACGTATGTGCACGTGCAAAGCGGGGTTTCATCTCAAAGCGCTCGCGAAACGTTTTTCATCCCAAACACAGGGCTGTTGCCTCTTTTTAAAATATAAATCGTCATCTGAAGTGACTCGACGTTACTTTGATTCTATGGAAATCATATTTTACTTTGTTGTTTAGAATACTGTTAGCGTCGATTAAGCTAAATATCATAGAATTTGTGTTTTTCAGTTAGAATATAAGTGAACAAATTCCCTTAAAATGACTGCTGAACGTTCATCGAAATCGGATTAATCATGCAGGTTTAAAACCTTTTTGACACCCTCTTGTAATTCAGTTAATCAATCTTCGCTGCCGTAGCATATGCAAACAAGAGCGCCATTCCAGAGGACGGTAGGTTTTACGCGGGATAGTGCAAGGACACCATAGAAAACTTCTGCAGAGCTCCGTTTGACTGCCCCTATATGTAAAGTAGCGACATTGGTATTCATCCTAAGAAAATAAGTTACATGAAGTTAGTTTGCCAACCCATGGTCGAACGCTCGATATACTGACTGAGCTAAT
This sequence comes from Fragum whitleyi, assembly GCA_948146395.1. Taxonomy (NCBI): domain Eukaryota; kingdom Metazoa; phylum Mollusca; class Bivalvia; order Cardiida; family Cardiidae; genus Fragum; species Fragum whitleyi. The sequence goes on along the minus strand of OX411556.1, from coordinate 28,466,683 downwards.
GAGGTTCGTGGCGGAAAAACACGAACAAGGAAAATTGGTTGAATAATATTTGGGATATGAATTTATCAATTTTGAACAGAACGACATCTATAGTTTTTGGTTTTTGTATACAGTGCACATCATTTATAATGATGCTTTTTAGGACAAAATTTCTCATAAACATATAAGTTCGATTCTCTAAGAAAGAAATAGAGGATAATCGTTTGTTTCAGTGTAAGATCGATTTATATTTCATTGAGTGAACAACAAAAGTTATATTTTCACGAGTGGCAGAGCCACCGTCGAAGCGAAAATATAGCTTTTGTTGTTCATGAAATGAAATATTAATCGATCTCACTCGAAAACAAACGATTATTCTATTTCTTTTCTGCAAAATTGAGACAAAATTTGAAATTTTTATGACATATTTAAAGCGCGTCATTTTGCACATGATTGCTATGCAACGTTCATTGTGACGTCACTTATTTCGCCCCGCATAAATGACGTCGGATAGGATGAAATGCATAAAAGCAGGGTGTAAGTTTTTGATAATTTCACTGCTTTTGAGGTGAGATTATCAAGTGATAATATACCGTTATTTCTCGATAAAGCACCAAAAAGCATTAACGAGATTTGGGTATAAAGATACAACATCACCATTATCTTTATTGCCAGAGTTCACTTAGTTTCTAATTTAGGAGTCACTAATTATCAAACATCCACAAATTTAATTTTGCATGCAACAGTCTACAAGACGCCGACAAATGTTCAGAAGTTAATGACCAAACTTTAATATCGTATTAACCAATGTTCGGTCAAAACGAACACGATCATAAATCAAAGTTATTTTGAGTATGGCATTTAAAAAATCCTTCGGCGCATATTTAATTGAACATCAAAATACTCGATAATTTGAGTGATTCTTAACTTAATCGTTTTTCCCATTCAAACCCTTTGTTTTTGGTACCCATTGAAATCGTCTTGAACAGACGATTCAAATGAGTACCTACAACTAAGGGTGAGTAAGAGAAATGAGGATAATTTAACTTTATGAAATTGCAGTCATTCCATATATCTGGCGCAAGATGAAAATATCAATATGAACAGTTTTAAGAGATGCATAAATTTCGACAGTAGTAAAAGTCATATAAGACAATATTAAGGACGTTGCTTTACGATATTTTTGCAAATTTGCATAATTTCGTTTAGCCCGCCACAAGACGATAAAACTTAGACAGGGGAAAATACAAAGTAAAAACAAAACACACTGAATTTGCAGACGACAATTCAAAAATCATTTTGTCTTACTAAAAGCGGCGAACGTTCTTCGAAACAAAGCTACCTTTATTCTCTTAGATGAAAAAATGTTCACAGTGTGAAAGGCTTAACCTGTAGGTTTCCCACAATATAGAAAGCCGGTGGTTTCAAACGAAAGAAGGGGAGTATTTTAAGTCAATCGTATGTGCGCTTTCGCCCTACAGTAAAAAGCCTAGGAATTTTAAACCAGTCTTGTCGCCTGTCAAAGAACTGTTGGCATGGAGTTGGGCTCTGAATCATTCGGTCTCTGGTTCGAACCCCGGTGGCAGCACAAATCCCTCACTAAATTTATCTTCCAAAAAGGATGGATAATCGTAAGATGAGCAGCTGGGGGCTCGGAATGGATGACGTGGCATTACCTTTAACAGAAGTTCCAGGAATCTGTTAAACGTTACTTTCATAAATTAAACTCTGGCTTTAGGGAGTTTAGTTTCAAAGAAATGCACGAATCGTTTTTGAACGATTTCGATTTTTTACGATTTCGGAACGTGTTTGAGTGGTTTGAGTGAGTGGTTGCAATGAATGCATGGAGCGCCGAGTGAGCCAATAAGAATGGTTTTGATCGGAATGAGAATAAATTTCACGGCGATCCTAACTGCACACAGCATACTTTTTTTTATATTTGTGAACCGTCTAGCGATAAGGGACCATCTCGATAGTGCGTAATGTGTCTACCCTATGACCCTAGTCAGACTGCGCGGGTTGTGCAGACTGCGGACTTGGATCGAAAATTTTCGCACTTTTCTGATGTTTTTTTTTTTTTTTTTTTTTTTAATCTAGAATGATAAGGCTATATCCATGTAAAAGAATTTTTCAAATGCGACCACCGGTTGACCTCTACTGAACCAAATATATCTTCGCTATGTTATTTTACGGGGTTCCCGGAGATGGTCCCTTTTCGCTTGACTGGTCACATTTTATCAGGTTATTTTCTCTGGTTTAAATATCATTCAGGAAGATCGGTGCTGATGTGGCATCAATGTAATTAAGGATCTAATATGTTTGGGTCATGCCAGCACGTGGTCGTCTATATTCTAGCGTTCAGGTAGCCCTTTAAGTCTCTGGTTGTGGGTAGATGTCGAATTTATGCACTAATCCGGTGGCTCTTCTTTGAATAGATTTTTTATGTTTATAATCTTTACATAGGTGTGTATTCCAGACTGTGCCAGTTCATTCTTAATGAGGCCTTACCATGGATTTGTATAGATTAAAACGGGTAAGTGAATTTCCTGCAAATGAGCCAAAGCGTGGCGGCATTTCTAACAATATAACATGTTCGGCATGGCAAAGCATCTGGCCAGCCTGAGTATCCACATAGGCTGCCAGAGTCTTTGCTTTGCACTATGGAGATAGATAAGGTCTTATCCCCTCTCCAGGCAGTCAGAGGATATTCCTATTACATTGTGTGGTTCAAGAGCCAATCACGCACACATGAAAATGAACCGGCTAATAAACAATCTGTCTCAAGATTTTTTACGAAAAAAATAAGTAGAAGCACAGACCCTAAAAGTACATGTATGCCGGTCGCTGTCAGAATGCATGCTTGTGTATCCGCCAAGATCACCGTGACAACTAGATCTATACAGGCAGATCATCTTAGTCTACATTGTCTGCCAAACCTGTCACAGTTTCACAGTTGTATATCTTTTAACAGCATAACAATGATTTATTGAAATTCTGTATGAAATAGATTAGCATAAAAATGCAAAGAGTTTTGGTACGCTCAGTAAAATGTACTGAATATCGTTTCGGGACGTTTTGTTGAAATATATCTACACATTTACTTTTTAAATCTATTCTATTATTTACTTATTGGCAAATGAAAGAATGTTAATCTTTGTAAGAAATCGTTACGATTTTATACAAAATAACACGATTTAATGAAGAACTACTTTTAACAGTATTACATATTATTGCGCTAAAGACCGGGACCTTCCGTATAACGAAATAAACTTGACTGCAAGGACCCACTGTGAAATATTAATAAAATTCATAAGATACAACTTGCAGGTAATTCGAAATAAAACCAATAGTTTATGAATAAAGTACATGTGATTGAATGGTCTTTTGTTCCCTATTAAAATGAATCAATATATTGACTGTTTATTGCTCCAAATAATTCAGGAACGTTAGAAATATATATATATAGAGAGAGAGAGTAATTCTAAAGCATAGGATAAAAGATAAGATGATGATAGACTGCTTATAATTCAAGGATATCTAGAAAATATTTTTTTTCGACAGTAGCGGATTCAAAAGGGATTCGGATGGGACTCCAAAAAGTACAGGTAACTGCAAGAAATGTTAAAAACCACCCCAAATCGTTTCAGTACATAGAGAATCAATATTGGATAAGACTTCAAGGAGTGACTGGACATTGAGGAAATGTAATCAATAACCCCAAAGCGTTTCTAAGGAACACGGAACAAGCAAAACAGTAATACAAAACCGTTTCAGTACAGGTGAGAATGGCGACATAAATTGACCCAAAATAGTGCATGTTCATGCAAGAACTGCTATAAACCACCCAAAGCGTTTCGGTACATTTGAGAATAACTTCAAAACTGAAGGTACATTGAGGAAATGTAATCAAAAACCCACAGCGTTTAGGAACACGGAACAAGCAAAATAGTAACCTCAATGCGCTTCAGTACAGGGGAGAATGGCAACAGAAAGAGACTCAAAATAGTACTGTTAAGTTCAGGATATGTTTAAAACCACCCAAAGCGTTTAATTACATCTGATAATAAAGATTGGATAATACTTCAAAGAGTGAAGGGACATTGAGGAAATGTAATCAATAAACCTAAAGCGTTAAGGAACACGGAACTAGCAAAATAGTAAATCTAAAGCGTTTCAGTACAGGGGAGAATGGCAACGAAAGAGACTCAAAATAGTACTGTTACATTCAAGAAATGTTATTAACCACCAAAGCGTTTTATTACATGTGAGAATAAAGATTGGATGATACTTCAAAGAGTGAAGGGACATTGAGGAAATGTAATCAATAACCCCAAAGTGTTTAGGAAAACGGAACAAGCAAAACAGTAATACAAAAGCGTTTCTGTACAGGTGAAAATGGCGACAGAAATAGACTCCAAATAGTACTGTTACATGCCGTTAACCGTTACATGCAGAGAGCGGAAGGGCATTGAGCATGTGCAACCAATAATTCCAATGTGTTAAGGTAAAGGTCCTCAATGACCCTTCACTCTTTCAAGTCTTATCAGATCTTCATTCTCAAATGTACTGAAACGATAATGGCGACAGAGATATACACTAAATAGTATAGTTACATGCTAGACAAGTTATAAACCACCCCAAAGCGTTTTAGTACATGTAAGAATGAAGACCGGATAAGACTGTATATAGTGGAGGGACATGGAGGAAATGTAATCAATTGACCACAACGGGTTTAGGGAAACTGGAGATGCAAAACAATAACCCATAAGCGTTTCAATACCTGAGAGAATGGCGACAGAAATATACGCCAAATAGTATAGATACATACAAGACAAGTTATAAAAAACCCCAAAGCGTTTCAGTACATGTAAAAATGAAGACTTGATAAGATTTAAAGAGTGGAGGACCATTGAGCAAGTGCAATCAATAATCCCAAAGCGTTTAAGTAACGGTCCTAGTGACGTCTGAATAAGACTCCAAATAGTGGATTGACATTAAATTCTCAATGTCCTTCCAGTCTTTGCCCTTTTGTCCAATCTTCATTCTCCCGTTTACTTAAACGCTTTTGTGTTGTTTATAACATTTCTTGCATTTATCTATACTTTCTGTAGTCCATTTCTGTCGTCATTCTCTCCTGTACTGGAACGCTTTGGGATTAGTCTTTTGCTTGTTCATTGTCCCTTAACGCTTTGGTGTTATCTGTAATATTTCCTTAATGTCCTTCGACTCTTTACAGTCTTATCCATTTTTCATTCTCACATGTACTGAAACGCTTTTGTGTGGTTTAGAACATTTCTTGCATGCACCTTTAATATTTGGAGTCTATTTCTATCGCAATTCTTGTCTGTTCTTAAACGCTTTGGGGTAATTTTTTGCTAGTTCATTGTCCCTAAATGCTTTAGTGTTATTGATTTTATTTTCTCAATGTCCTTCCAGTCTTTGCACTCTTATCCTATCTTCATTCTCTCGTGTACTGAAAGGTTTTTGTCTTATTTATAACATTTTTTTCATGTATCGGTACTATCTGGAGTCCATTTCTGTCGCCATTCTCTCCTGTACTGAAACGCTTTGGGATTAATATTTGCTTGTTCATTGTCCCTTAACGCTTTGGTGTTTTTGATAATATTTCCTTAATGTCCTTCCACTCTATACAGTCTTATCCAATTTTCATTTCACATGTACTGAAACGCTTTTGTGTGGTTTAGAACATTTCTTGCACGTACCTTTAATATTTGGAGTCTATTTCTATCGCAATTCTTTTCTGTTCTTAAACGCTTTGGGGTAATTTTTTGCTAGTTCATTGTCCCTAAATGCTTTAGTGTTATTGATTTTATTTTCTCAATGTCCTTCCAGTCTTTGCACTCTTATCCAATTTTCTTTCTCTCGTGTACTGAAACGCTTTTGTGTTGTTTATAACATTTCTTGCATGTATCTCTACTATCTGGAGTCCATTTCTGTCGCCTTTCTCTCCTGTACTGAAACGCTTTGGGATTAATCTTTTTCTTGATCATTGTCCCTTAACGCTTTGGTGTTATTTGTATTATTTCCTTAATGTCCTTCCACTCTTTACAGTCTTATCCATTTTTCATTCTCATATGTACTGAAACGCTTTTGTGTGGTTTAGAACATTTCTTGCATGTACCTTTAATATTTGGAGTCTATTTCTATCGCAATTCTTTTCCGTTCTTAAACGCTTTGGGGTAATTTTTTGCTAGTTCATTGTCCCTAAATGCTTTAGTGTTATTGATTTTATTTTCTCAATGTCCTTCCAGTCTTTGCACTCTTATCCAATTTTCTTTCTCTCGTGTACTGAAACGCTTTTGTCTTATTTATAACATTTCTTGCATGTATCAGTACTATCTGGAGTCCATTTCTGTCGCCATTCTCTCCTGTACTGAAACGCTTTGGGATTAATATTTGCTTGTTCATTGTCCCTTAACGCTTTGGTGTTTTTGATAATATTTCCTTAATGTCCATCCACTCTTTACAGTCTTATCCATTTTTCATTATCACATGTACTGAAACGCTTTTGTGTGGTTTATAACATTGCTTGCATGTGCCTTTAATATTTGGAGTCTATTTCTATCGCAATTCTTTCCTGTTCTTAAACGCTTTGGTGTAAATTTTTTGCTCGTTCATTGTCCCTAAATGCTTTAGTGTTATTGATTTTATTTTCTCAATGTCCTTCCAGTCTTTGCCCTTTTATCCAATCTTCATTCTCCCGTTTACTGAAACGCTTTTGTGTTGTTTATAACATTTCTTGCATGTATTTCTAATATCTGGAGTCCATTTCTGTCGCAATTCTCCCCTGTACTGAAACGCTTTGGGATTAATCTTTTTCTTGATCATTGTCCCTTAACGCTTTGGTGTTATTAGTAATATTTCCTTAATGTCCTTCCACTCCATACAGTCTTATCCAATTTTCATTTCACATGTACTGAAACGCTTTTGTGTGGTTTAGAACATTTCTTGCATGTACCTTTAATATTTGGAGTCTATTTCTATCGCAATTCTTTCCCGTTCTTAAACGCTTTGGGGTAATTGTTTGCTAGTTCATTGTCCCTAAATGCTTTAGTGTTATTGATTTTATTTTCTCAATGTCCTTCCAGTCTTTGCGCTCTTATCCAATCTTCATTCTCTCGTGTACTGAAAGGTTTTTGTCTTATTTATAACATTTCTTTCATGTATCGGTACTATCTGGAGTCCATTTCTGTCGCCATTCTCTCCTGTACTGAAACGCTTTGGGATTAATATTTGCTTGTTCATTGTCCCTTAACGCTTTGGTGTTATCTGTAATATTTCCTTAATGTCCTTCGACTCTTTACAGTCTTATCCATTTTTCATTCTCACATGTACTGAAACGCTTTTGTGTGGTTTAGAACATTTCTTGCATGTACCTTTAATATTTGGAGTCTATTTCTATCGCAATTCTTTTCTGTTCTTAAACGCTTTGGGGTAATTTTTTGCTAGTTCATTGTCCCTAAATGCTTTAGTGTTATTGATTTTATTTTCTCAATGTCCTTCCAGTCTTTGCACTCTTATCCAATTTTCATTCTCTCGTGTACTGAAACGCTTTTGTGTTGTTTATAACATTTCTTGCATGTATCTCTACTATCTGGAGTCCATTTCTGTCGCCATTCTCTCCTGTACTGAAACGCTTTGGGATTAATATTTGCTTGTTCATTGTCCCTTAACGCTTTGGTGTTTTTGATAATATTTCCTTAATGTCCTTCCACTCTATACAGTCTTATTCGATTTTCATTTCACATGTACTAAAACGCTTTTCTGTGGTTTAGAACATTTCTTGCACGTACCTTTAATATTTGGAGTCTATTTCTATCGCAATTCTTGTCTGTTCTTAAACGCTTTGGGGTAATTTTTTGCTAGTTCATTGTCCCTAAATGCTTTAGTGTTATTGATTTTATTCTCTCAATGTCCTTCCAGTCTTTGCACTCTTATCCAATTTTCTTTCTCTCGTGTACTGAAACGCTTTTGTGTTGTTTATAACATTTCTTGCATGTATCTCTACTATCTGGAGTCCATTTCTGTCGCCATTCTCTCCTGTACTGAAACGCTTTGGGATTAATCTTTTTCTTGATCATTGTCCCTTAACGCTTTGGTGTTATTTGTAATATTTCCTTAATGTCCTTCGACTCTTTACAGTCTTATCCATTTTTCATTCTCACATGTACTGAAACGCTTTTGTGTGGTTTAGAACATTTCTTGCATGTACCTTTAATATTTGGAGTCTATTTCTATCGCAATTCTTGTCTGTTCTTAATCGCTTTGGGGTAATTTTTTGCTAGTTCATTGTCCCTAAATGCTTTAGTGTTATTGATTTTATTTTCTCAATGTCCTTTCAGTCTTTGCACTCTTATCCAATCTTCATTCTCTCGTGTACTTTAAGGTTTTTGTCTTATTTATAACATTTCTTGCATGTATCTCTACTATCTGGAGTCCATTTCTGTCGCCATTCTCTCCTGTACTGAAACGCTTTGGGATTAATATTTGCTTGTTCATTGTCCCTTAACGCTTTGGTGTTTTTGATAATATTTCCTTAATGTCCTTCCACTGTATACAGTCTTATCCAATTTTCATTTCACATTTACTGAAACGCTTTTGTGTGGTTTAGATCATTTCTTGCACGTACCTTTAATATTTGGAGTCTATTTCTATAGCAATTCTTGTCTGTTCTTAAACGCTTTGGGGTAATTTTTTGCTAGTTCATTGTCCCTAAATGCTTTAGTGTTATTGATTTTATTTTCTCAATGTCCTTCCAGTCTTTGCACTCTTATCCAATTTTCTTTCTCTCGTGTACTGAAACGCTTTTGTCTTATTTATAACATTTCTTGCAAGTATCTCTACTATCTGGAGTCCATTTCTGTCGCCATTCTCTCCTGTACTGAAACGCTTTGGAATTAATCTTTTTCTTGATCATTGTCCCTTAACGCTTTGGTGGTATTTGTAATATTTCCTTAATGTCCTTCTCCTCTTTACAGTCTTATCCATTTTTCATTCTCACATGTACTGAAACGCTTTTGTGTGGTTTAGAACATTTCTTGCATGTACCTTTAATATTTGGAGTCTATTTCTATCGCAATTCTTTTCTGTTCTTAAACGCTTTGGGGTAATTTTTTGCTAGTTCATTGTCCCTAAATGCTTTAGTGTTATTGATTTTATTTTCTCAATGTCCTTCCAGTCTTTGCACTCTTATCCTATCTTCATTCTCTCGTGAACTGAAAGGTTTTTGTCTTATTTATAACATTTTTTGCATGTATCGGTACTATCTGGAGTCCATTTCTGTCGCCATTCTCTCCTGTACTGAAACGCTTTGGGATTTATCTTTTTCTTGATCATTGTCCCTTAACGCTTAGCTTTTTTTGGTAATATTTCCTTAATGTCCTTCGACTCTTTAAGTCTTATCCAATTTTCATTTCACATGTACTGAAACGCTGTCCCTCAACCTTTTGGGGTCTTATCTGCACATCAATCCGGCCTGTATTAAATCGCTGTGTAATCATATATCACATACGTGTGTTCAATGTCCCACTACTAATTGGAGTCTTATTCAGAGGTCACGTTTTCATTGTCCCTTAACGCTTTGGGGTTAATTAATTACATTTGCTCAATATCCCTCCTCTCTCCATTCTCACATGTACTGAACGCTTCAGGGTTGCTTATAAAATTTTTTGCATGTATCTGTACTATTTGGAGTATATTTCTGTCGCCGTTCTCTCTTGTACTGAAACGATTTGGGGTTAATTATTTTCTGGTGCAGTGCCCCTAAACGCTTTGATAACAGTTGCTCAATGTCCCTCCACTCTTTGCAGTCTTGAAGGACACCCCAACCCCTTGAATCCTTTACTGTCGGATAAGATATAATGATATATTAGAATTTCAATATCCTTGAACTATTAGCGGTCTATTATCATAGGCTTTAAAATGATTCTTTATATTTCTAATGTCCCTGAATTATTTGGAGCCATATAGACTACAGTCAATAAATTGATTCCTTTTGAAGGGATGCAAAGGACCATTCATTCACATGTAATTTATTATTTACTCCTATTTTTCGTGTATTTTTATTTATTTCGAAATCACTTCAAGTTGTATCTTATGCATTTCATTAATATTTCACAACGGGGCCCTTACACAGTCAGGTTTATTTCGTTTTACGGAATCTCCCGGTCTTTATCGGAATACTATGTATTATTCTTTAAATTAGTTCTTAATTGAATCAATTTTCATTTTTTTTTTCAATAAAATCGTAACGATTTTTTACAAAGAATAACATTTAATCATTTGACATGAAGTAAAAATGCACTAGACTTGGTAAGTAAATGCATGGATATATTTCAACAAAACTTCCCGAAACGATATTGAGCTGTATAAGTGTCTAATATGAATAGATTGGCCCTAGGACTTTTGAAAAAAATCCCCATTAAACAAGATCATGATGCATTTAATTTTCCGCAAAATCAGCTCAAACACACGACCCGTCTAAAATCCAACACAAATCAGTTGGCTGAATTTACACCCCCCTGGAGTACAACCAGCTGAACACATTTCTTGTTGAAATTCATTGAAATTCGGTGCCCACTACATTATATAAATTAAAAATACGCGAACAGTACATTCAAATACTAAAATATACACAGATGTGATAAATAACCGTACACGGCTAAAGTGAAAGGTCAGGAACTTGAAAAGCAGAGGTCATTCTCGTCTTATCTTTTTTTAATCATATTTTTTTAAAAAAAAAATGATATAAAAAATGACGGCACAGTTTACTTTTTTTTTTAAAGTTCTGTGTGGGTGATCCGTTTGATATTTTGCATCAAATGATTTCCCATTGCTCAGAAGCTTACACACTTTTTTTCTTAGAAAAATACATGATAAATTTATCACACTCCTCAAAATAGAATAAAAACGGATAAAGAAAACCGTAATTTAAGAATTAACAGAAGTAACGGCAAACAATGAAATGTATCGCACGTTCAGAATATTAGAAATAATACCATATGCATCAAATAACATTAACGAAAGGAGATAATTCGATTCAGTCGCTTAGGTGCTGCGTTAGAGAAGCTAACTTAACTATCAAAAGCCTCGTGACCTCAGCTTGAATAGGTGACAACAGCTTATTAATTCCAGGAACATAAAGTAATGAGAGATTTGAATTAGGAAAAAAAACTGCGAATATAGAATATTAAAAACAAGACATTTAAGAGACAATAAAACTGTTCCTTTATTTAATACTAAAAATAAAGTAAAATCAAATTTGGACAAAGATTACTGCATCCGACTGCGTGCGTATTCGAACCAGGTCTGGTCAGTTCAATGACTCTAAATGGCTAACGGTTTAGACCACTGCGCTATGGACCCAAGTATAACAATTGAAGTTTTTATTTGACCTTAAAATATAATTCTTTTTATTACCTCGCGGATATTAACGAAAGTTTACGAAAAATAACGAGTGTCAGGTCAACAATGTTCCACAATACCTATAATACGCTTCGGTGTGATTTATAAATTTTTTTTTAAATTAACCTTTAATATTTGTTGTCCATTTCCGTCGCCATTCGTTCCTGTACTGAAACGCTTTGGGGTTGATCCTTTACTTGTTTTGTGTCCCTAAACGCTTTGCGGTATTGTTCGCGCTTTAATTCCACGTATGCGTATTCGCTTTTTCGTTGATATAAAACACTGGCCCAATGTCCCGCTCTTCTTTAGGGTCTTATTCAATCATTTATCTTAACTGTACCTAATCGATTTGTTATCACATTACTCATTCAGGTCTTTTTCGGCCAACAAACTCTCAGGTGCCTAAACGCTTTAGGTTTGTTTACAACACCTGTCTCTTCACACCTTGGGTTCTTATTCAGTCTTCATTCTCACAATTGCTGAAACGCTTCGGTGTGATTTATAAAATTTCTTGCATGGACCTGTAATATTTCTTATCAATTTCGCTTTCGGGTTGATACTTTACTTGTTCTGTGTCTCTAAACGCTTTGGGGTATCGTTCGCGCTTCAATTCAACGTATGCCGATTCGTTTTGGCCATCAGCCTAACAGGTACATAAACGCTTTAGGGTTGTTACAACGCCTGTGCATTGTCCATTCAATCCTTGGTTTCTTATTCAGTCTTCATTCTCCATGCACATGTGCTGAAACGCTTTGGTGTGATTTATTAAATTTCTTGCATGCGCCTGTAATATTTTTTGTCCATTTTCGACGCCTTTCTCTCCTGTACTGAAACGCTTTGGGGTTGATCATTTACTTTTTCGATGTACTTAAATGCTTTATGGTATTGCTTGCGATTTATTCTCACGTCTATCAAATCGCTTTTAGGTTAAGGTTCATATAACGAGTTTTTGAACCAAATCTACTGCTGCTTTTATCAGGAAAAAAAGACAGTTTGCCCAGCTAAACAATATATCAAATTAGTGGTGTAGATGAGCGTAAGCAGTTGAACAACATTATAGGCCCCATATCATAACAGAATAGCCAAACATTTATGGAAAAGGAATATTTTGTTTAAAACCAACAACTTCATTATGACTGGATTACGTTTTCACCAATTTGATCAGAATGTAGACAAATTTTCATACTAGATAAGGCTACAATTTAATTTGTACAAATTAGTCCTAAAAGGATATTTTATTTATTTTGTAAATATACCTTTATAACTGGTTTGGTATGTTTTTAAAATAGATGTTAGGTAGGTGCAACATCAAACCATTACATTGTGACATATTTTCTGTGATTTATTTCAAATCATATTTTTATAGTTAAATGATCTATAATATATTAATATATATTGATCTTTTCGTGAAATACAAATTGATAATTTGCTGTAGAACGTTATAAGCCAGTCTTCGTTCTCACACGAACAGAATCTTTTTGGGGGAAGCGTTTCTTATATGAACATGTACTATTTGGAGTCTATTTCTGTCGCCATTCTCTCCTGTACTGAAAATTATTGGGGTTAAGTCTTCACTTATACGGTGTCCATAAACGCTTCGGGGGTATTGTTCGCGCTTCAATTCAATTTTAATTTATAGCACATGCTCAATGCCACTCTACTCTTAAGGGTTTTATCCACTCATCAATCTTACCTGTACTTAATCGCTTTAATGTCAATCCAATCTTTGGGATCTTTTTCGGGCATCAGTCTCATCTGTATCTAAACACTTTGGGGTTGTTTAGAACGCCTGTGCTGCATTCCTTCTCTCCTTGGGGTCTTATTCAGTCTTCATTTTAGGTACCTGAGAGTTTGTGCTGAAACGCTTTTTGGGTGATTTATAACATTCCTTGCATGTACCTGTACCATTTGGAGTCTATTTCTATCGCCATTTTCACTTGAAGTGAAACACTTTGGCGTTCAAATTACTGGTTCTGCGACCCTATACGCTTTGGAGTCTTGCTCATCCATCAATCTCACGTATGCCTTATTGTCTTGGAGTTAATCTGCCCAGTCTCGAAATATTGTTTCGAGTCAAAGCACAGACTCCATTCTCGCCTGTACCTAAACGCTTTTTAGTTATTGACAATACTTGTTGAGTGTCCCTAAACTCTTTAGGGTACTCTAAGCTCGACAATCTGACCTGTACCTAATCGCTTTTAAGTCAAATATCACAGGTATTCAATGTCCCTCTTTTACTTTAGGTCTTATTTGGGCGTCTCTAAGAAGTGTACCTAAACGCTTTGGAGTTGTGGATAAGATTTGCTCAACACCCCTCCACTCTTTGCAGTCATATGTATTCTAAATTCTCACACGTATTGAAACATTTCGCGTTATTTCGAAGATTTCTTGTATTCACCTGTACTTTTTGGTACTATTTGGAGTCTATTTCTGTCGACTTTCCCTCCTGTACTGAAACGCTTTGGGTTTTTTTTTACTTGTTCTGTGTCCCTAAACTGTTTGTGGTATTGTTCTTCCTTCAATCCCATTTGTGCCGAATCGCTTTGGGTTTAGTTAAAGCGCGTGCCCAATGCACCACTACTCTTAAGGTCTTATTAACTCATCAATCTTACCTGTACTTAATCGCTTTGATGTCACACTAATCTTTGGGGTCTTATTTGGGCAACAGTCTCACCTGTACCAAAACACTTTGGGGTTGTTTACAAAGTCTATGCAACACTGTATGGAAACACTGTACGGTAGTTTGCAACGGTATATTCAAAATGGCGGATAGGCGTTCGTGAAAAAGTAAGTGTTCTTTATTTTTGGTCAATATTACTGTAATCTGTCATCCAGTAAGATAATGACAACATTATCGTAATCAGCTTTGGATACATTATCCATCGTACCTAATGATTAAACGTCCTATAGCACCGTCTGTGTGTAATACAGCTTCAAACATTGTGTTTTGATGACATTTAAAATTGAAGCGCAAAACGAAAGTAGAAATGGCCATATTTTCCCTAAAATGACCGCACCAGCAAAATCAAATGTGGCGGTGGATGGGGACAAGATATCTCCCTAAATATGACCAAAATTTTATCGGATCTAGCCCCTTGTCTAGGAAATATAGACACTTGAAAATTCCGATGGTGTACGCTACAGTTAAAACCGAAACTAAATCGCTGTACAGTGCGGTATATGGATATATTTGTACTCACCGGTTTAAAAATCGAATGAAAATCTGTACGCAACGGTTTATATAAATTATCGTGTGAAAATCTTTCAACGGATGGAATAGCACGAAAAGGTGAAAGGTGACTTTGATACTATTCAATCTTAGTAAATACTGCAGAAAGACGAATATGTTCTTTTTCTTATTTTATTTTGTTTTGCTTGGAAATGAAGAAAACCGTCGAAAGAGTAATTAAACACAGTTTGAAATCTAATATAATGTTTCTTTTTAATTCTCCTGTTCTTCCTTAATAATTTTGTAAGACCCTGTACACATCGTTAAGATTAAAGCACTTAACAAAGGCATAAAACTTATCAATATTTCAGACATTCCTCTCGATGATATAATAAGACTGAAAAATGTTAAATGTGGCGTGAAATGCGGTGAAATATGAAGCAAAATCGCTATTTGTTGGGCTATATGAAGTTTTCTTTGGCTCACTGGTTAGGGTGTAAGCTGCTTGTTTTAAAATTCCATATTCTTACGGGCGATTTTAGGAGCTATCTTTTGCTTCAACGGGGGTTCTTTTAACGATGTCACGTGACAGTCAATAGCGCGGGTAAGGCATGTGAAATCGATCATTGTTAATTGTGCTTTCGAACTACTTTATGAAAGAGATGGTTGCGCTTTTAACTGTATTAATTCAACTCGAAAAACAAAAAAGCCGATGTACAACAATTTGACGAAATACTAGTCTCCCCTATGTGGGCGATAAATCAATTGTCCAAATTACATAAACTAATTCCTTTTTCTAATAGAACACTTTTTAAAAACATCCGTTGTGTTTAACAATAACGGTCAAAGGAATCCGAGAAAAACTTATTTTCAAACCCAAAACATCTTTTCAATAACTTTGTATCTGGAACGGTGAAAATCTATACTAGATTCCTTTGAAGGAGTTCATCAAGGAATTTAAGGCAAGGGCAAGGACTATCTAGCAATAACTTTTGAAGATTGGAAGGACGGAAAGACACGCAGCTTGGCAACTATACGCTTCCATGAATTTTCTCTAAACATTTAAAATTTCTTTTTGATTAAAAAATGTTGTGGAAGGAAATTACAAGATATTTGTCTCAAAGAGATAACTAAAAGAAATAAAACTATTTTCTTATGTGTATCAGAACTATTGAGTATTAAATCATTTATTTCGAAAAGATTTCTTCTAACTGTAAGCTTCTTAAGCTAAAAGTTAAAAAAAAACGTAAACATTTCGAATGATATTAGAAACAATAATCTAGGTTCAAGCTTATAAAACTGTTTTGATTACTAAACTGAAACTTTCTATGACATAGAATTAAGTAGATACATAACATTAGATTTAAAATGGTGTTTAATGATACTCTATCAATTATTTTTCTTCGTTTCAATGCAAAACAAACAAAAAACAACAACAAATAAGAATCACAATTTAATATTACACCATCGAGAAGAATGTCTGAAATATACTCCGACATTTTTTAAATTTTATGCCTTTGTTAAGCGCTTTAGTCTTTACGATTTGTACAGGGTCTTAAAAAATATTGAGGAAGGACAGAAGAATTAAATAGAAACATTAAATTAGAATTTAAAAATGTGTTAAATGATACTCTTTCGACGATTTCTTCATTTCCTGGCAAAACAAATAAAAATAAGAAAAAGAATATATTCGTCTTTCTGCGGTATTAAGCAAGATTAAATAGTATCAAAGTCACCTTTCACCGTCTTCGTGCTATTCCACCCGTTGAAAGATTTTCACATAATAATTTACATAAACCGTTGCGTACAGATTTTACATTCGAAATTTAGACCGGCGAGTACAAATATATCCATAAACCGCACCGTACAGGGATTTAGTTTCGGTTTTAACTGTAGTGTACACCATCGGAATTTTCAAGTGTCTATATTTCCTAAGCAATGGTCTAGATCCGATAAAATTTTGGTCATATTTAGGGAGATATCTTGTCCCCATCCACCGCCACATTTGATTTTGCTGGTGCGGTCATTTTAGGGAAAATATGGCCATTTCTACTTTCGTTTTGCGCTTCAATTTTAAATGTCATCAAAACACAATGTTTGAAGCTGTATTACACACAGACGGTGCTATAGGACGTTTAATCATTAGGTACGATGGATAATGTATCCAAAGCTGATTACGATAATGTTGTCATTATCTTACTGGATGACAGATTACAGTAATATTGACCAAAAATAAAGAACACTTACTTTTTCACGAACGCCTATCCGCCATTTTGAATATACCGTTGCAAACTACCGTACAGTGTTTCCATACAGTGTGCAATGTCCCTCCTCTCCTTGGGGGCTTATTCGGTCTTTTTTCTTAATGTGATGAAACGCTTTGGGTGATAAATAACATTCCTTGCACGTACATGTACAATTTGGAGTCTGTTTCTGTCGCCATTCTCGCATGTACTGAAACGCTTTGGGATATAATCTTCACTTGTTGGGCATCCCTTAATGCTTTGGAATATTGCTCACCCATCAAACTCACTTGAATCCATCCCCTCTGAAATTGGAATTAATTTAAAACCTTGCCAATTTCCCTTCTACTGTTTGTAGTCAAAGTCCACTCTTCATTCTCGCCTTTACCTAAACGCTTTGGGGTAATTGACAAAAATTTTGGAGTGTCCCTCAACTCTTTGGGGGGTATCCTTGCTCGGCAACAGGTCAATCGTACCTATACTATAATCGCTTTTCAGTCCTTTATCACAGGTGTCAATGTTCCTCGGCTATTTGGAGTCTTATTCAGGCGTCACTAAGAATTGTTCCTAAACGCTTGCCCCTCTTCTCCTTGGGTTCTTATTCAGTCTTCATTCTTACATGTGCTGAAACGCTTTGGGATGATTTATACCATTCCTCGCATGTACCTGTACTATTTGAGATGTATTTCTGTCGATATTCTCGCTTTACAGAAACGCTTTGGGGTAAATTCTTCACTTGTTCGGCGACCATAAACGCTTTTACGTCTTGCTGCCTCATCAATCTGACGTGGCCCCAATCGATTTAGGGATGATTTATAACACTTGCTCAATGCCGCGCTGCTCTTAAGGGTCGTATTCACTCATCAACCTTACCTGCACGCTTTGGAGTTATTGACAATACTTAGTTAATGTCCATTTACTTTTTAGGTACCTTAAGGACGATTGCTAGAATTAATTTTTTGAGATATAATTTTTTTTTATTTTTTCATATTTTGTAGATTAAAATTTGCCGATTGCAAAAAGAAGAAAAAAGGGGGTCACCGAATCAGATTTTTCGTAAAAAGTCATAGAATGTTATAGGTATCGAGTAAATTTTTTTCCGAATTTTCCCCGATTTTCATTTCTTGGTAATTACATAAAACCGTAACACAATCAAATCTAATCAAACAACTGATATCAATTTTATTTTAATTTCACAGATAGGAAGTTATTTGCACTGAGTCTAATACACAATAATTGATTGAAAGGGAAAATAATGACTTTTTTTACGTATTTTTTCCCAATGCGTAAAAACTGGTATATCGAAAATGAACGAGAATATTTTCAAAATTTATAACTTTTGATCAAATTTCTCAAAAACTCGGAGATAGAAAATTTTATTTTTTTATATTTTGTAGTTAATTATAAGTTCGTGTGATATTGATATAAAAAAAGGTACGATCACCGCGTTATTTTTTTAGAAAAAATGCAAAATTCTAGGTCACCCAGTTTTGACGCTAAGGAAAAAATCACTTCAGATTCTTTTTCTCGTACAAATTGTATGTACAAAATCAATGACATTCAAGCCTTCTTAGATTAATCGATTATGGAATTAAATTCATCCACAATTACTTTGTTTTACGTCAACAAATCCCACGGTCAAATCATATGAAAAGGTCAAGGTCATATGTCAAGGCCAACGTTACATAAATCACGCAAACATCTAGTGTTTTCAAAAATCTTCAAGCCTGTTGAAAATAGAATACTCACATATGAAATAATGATTGATGTTGTAAATTAGCACAATCATATTTCCTGATCTAAGTCGTTAAAAGCGTTTCAGTACAGGGGAGAATTGCGACAGAAATGGACTCCAGATATTAGAAATACATGAAAGAAATGTTATAAACAACACAAAAGCGTTTCAGTAAACGGGAGAATGAAGATTGGATAAAGGGACAAAGACTGGAAGGACATTGAGAAAATAAAATCAATAACACTAAAGCATTTAGGACAATGAACGAGCAAAAAATTGCACTCAAAGCGTTTAAGAACGGGAAATAATTGCTATAGAAATAGACTCCAAATATCAAAGGCACATGCAAGAAATGTTATAAACCACACAAAAGCGATTCAGTACATTTGATAATGAAAATTGGATAAGACTGTATAAAGTGGAAGGACATTGAGGAAATATTACCAATAACACCAAAGCGTTTAGGGACAATGAACGAGCAAATTATTAATCCCAAAGCGTTTCTTGGCAGGAGAGAATGGCAACAAAAAATGGACTCCAAAAATTACATGTACATGCAAGAAATGTTATAAACCACACAAAAGCGTTTCAGTACATTATAGAATAGAGATGGGATAAGGGTGCAATAATTGGTGGGACATTTAGAAAATGTTATCAATTATTCAAAACGTTTAGGGAAAATAAACAAGAAAGGTTATACACTTCATCAAGTCAATTCAATATATGTGAGAATGAAGACTGCAAAGCGTGAAGGGATATTGAGCAAGTGCAATCAATATCCCCAAAGCGTTTAGGGACAATGAAGGAGCAAATCATCAAAGCGTTTTAGTACAGGAGAGAATGGCGACAGAAATTGACTCCAAATAGAATAGGTACATGCAAGAAATGTTATAAACCAACCCCAAGCGCTTCAGTACATGTGAGATTGGGGATTGGATAAGACTGCAAAGAGTGGAGGGGCATTGAGCAAGTGCAATCAATGACCCCAAAGCGTTTATGGACAATGAACGAGCAAAACATTAACCCAAAATCGTTTTAGTGCAAGAGAGAATGCCGACAGAAATTGACTCCAAATAGTACAGGTACATTCAAGAAATGAAATAAACCACCAAAAAGGCGTTTCCGTTCATGTGAAGAATGGAGATTTGATTAAACTGAAGAAAGTGAAAGGTTAGTGAGGAAATATTTTCAGCAACCCCAAAGCGTTAAGGGACTGTGAAAAATGAAAAGATTAACCCCAAGGCGTTTCAGTACAGGAAAGAATAGCGACAAACAAAACTCCAAATATTACAGGTACATGCAAGAAATGTTATAAACCACCCAAACCCGTTCCAGTACATATAAGAATAAAGATTTGATAAGAGTGCAAAGAGTGGAAGGACGTCACATTGAAGAAATGTAATCAATAACCCCAAAGCGTTTATGGACAGAGCAAAACATTAACCCCAAAGTGTTTCAGTACAGAGGAGAATGGCGACAGAAATAGATTCCGTATAGAACGGTTACATGCAAGACCACCTAAAGCGTTTCCAAACATGTGAGAAAAAATATTGGATTTGGCTGCAATCTCATTAAAATCAGATCCACCATATTGCCTACCGCTACGCCCCTGTCGTAACGGAGAGATAGCGTAGTGGTTTCGTACAGATATTTTAATGAGATTGGATAAGACTGCAAATAGATTTAGTGGAAGTACATTGAGGAAATATATACAATAACCCAAAAGCGTTTAGGTACAATTAACAAGCAAAACATTAAACCCAAAGCGTTTAAGTACAGTGGGAATGACGACAAATAGTACAGGTACACACAAAATTTTTTATAAACCAACCCAGAGCGCTTCAGTACATGTGAGAATGAAGACTTTATAAGACTGCAAAGAGTGGACGACGCCATGGTAACGTTAATTGTGAACTGAACGTAAAAAAATATACACCGTTGAGATCGTGCTGAGACTAAGTTTCCATAGATACCAATTTTCGTCGGCACTTATCTCAAATAACGCTTTTTTCCTCTTCCACCTTTTCTTCTACCTTGATGCAATAATATGAACCAATAAGGAAAAAAAATTGGTACAGATTTAATACAAAAACTCATACAAAATTTCCAGGAAAGATTTGTAATAAATCTTAGTGAGCGTACCAACACTCTTTGTATTTTCGCCCTACGATCCACTCCCATCTGCTAACCACTTAGTGAGAAATTACGGACAAATCCGGTACATTTTCTACCGGAACTACTTTGTCCCAAAACAATTTGGGGTGTTTTCGACGGTAACACTTTGCATTTTTATTTTTACGTATGAAATATTGAGAAAAAAACGTCCCAATCCCCCTCTGGATCTGCCACTGCGGATAAGGCGGCTTATGCCTCTATTCACAGTATGCAGTTTTTTTTGTTCCCAGATTTGAAATGGGCACCACACTGTTTGTCCTTTTTCTAAATTCTGGGGATAATTTTGCTCTTACGAATAGTCTATTGAGTATTGTGCAAGCAGACCTAACTCCGGTTTTGGACCATACATTACTTAAGCACTCTCTGTGATTTGGATCGTCTTGGCCCAGATAAGGGAAATAAATACAGAAAACTTGTTCTCGTGTTTCTGCTACAGTTAATTCCCTTGAAAACGACAGATTCATTACGGGTGTTTAGAGCGCAGACATTTTACCACAAGCCTCTATGAGTGTACTTTTTTATAATTATTATTTCTCTGAAGGGACATAGATGCTAATTTACCTATTATTCACGGATGAATGTTGGCATCAAAAGGAGGTCGATAGTTCCTGAGTACGAATTACCTTGACAATATGGGAACGAGGCTGTAAACAACATGGCGCTTGAAATTCGAGGTAACCGATAAAAATATTTTATTTCAAAATATTTACTCGTATAGATAAGAAATTCAAAGACAAAAGATGCGAAATTATGTATTGTTTCTCGATTTTTCACTAACATCGTTCAACAATGACACCATTTGGAAATGTCAGCAAAAAAAGCTAATATTTTTAGCTAAATTTCTCTACAGTACAGCAGGGCCAGACTGATTGAGTAACCGACTCAGTGCAGATTCATTGCTCTGTTAGAATTTGTTACATGCACTTGTAACATATCAAGAAATGTTTTTAACTTAAATGAAAAATAATATAATCATAGGTTTAACCTATAGACGTGAAAAGTAATTTGAAGAAAGAACCATTCTTTATTTTCTAATTTACTAAACTTAAGCTACCGAATTTAGAGAAGTGTCAGGGTTGGAGACATTCGTGGTGCATTCTAACCGATTTTCTGCACCAAATTCCAACTAAAAATGTGCACCACCATTATACCATGAGTAAGTACACACGGAAGAATAAATAATAGAAGTACGAGACTATACCAGTGAGGATATATGGCTGTTTGGTCGAATACAGACAACAAGAATTTAGAAATAAAGCTCCTGCACCCCAACCTTTTGCTGTATCGCCGCATATGAATGATGTATCAAATTCAATATTATGTGTCTGTCTGTTCAGACCGTTATTTTCCGGCTTGAATGGGGTTATGCGAACAAAACAAAGAAAATAGAATCCTTTGTTGTCCGGCCTTTCTCTACTCCGAAAATATTGTCAATTGAAAAAATAACTGCACTGATTATAATGTGAAATAAACTTCTCCGGGTGCTGTACAAAACATGCACATGATGACTATTTTTAGAAAACTAAAATCGGCTTTTTATAAAATCAATGGCTATTCGCTTTTCCTCACTTAATTCTAGATTGATTTCCTCCGTAACGGTCGTTTAAAAATAAGTGCTTTCATCGGAAGAAATTAACCTAATATGAGTGAAAGATATTCAATACAATTCTTAACGGGTTTTCTTCATAACAAATGTAAGGGTGGTTCTTTGAATATAGGCGCACATATTATAGAAACTGCTTCAGGTCTAAATCCTACAGGATGCGATTCTGAAAAAAATGTTAGCCGGCATAGCTTAAGCTATAAAGTAGCTGTATTTACCATTTCTTAAAGAATCAAACTGCGAATTTTGGTATAGATATCATCTTTTTCAAGTCTAAACGGGAATATTGCTATAGATTTCATTCTTTCAAGTCTTATCCCGTTTTTTACACTGACGTTAATACGCAACAACAGTGACGTTGCTTTAGAGGGAAAAAGTAGCGTCTTACTTCCCCAAAGTGCAGAATGACGTCATTTGTGGAGGGTAAAAGGAAACGTCATCCAGACGAGATTCTAAGCAAAAATGTGCAACTTTTTACATGTAAGGCTGATTCTTATCCGTTTTAACGTTAACTACTATCTAAATTTTGATACTGATCGTCAGAAAAAAAAACAAAGAAAAAAGAAGATAAATTGAAATAAATAATAAAACAAAATGGCGAAATCTCGCGAGATCATCATCCTCCATGGTGGCTGCCATTACGACAAATTTAAACTTTGATGGTATATGTATTTCATTTTGATTTTGATTATTTAAATCTTTTTACACACGTTATCTAGAAGCGGGAAAAGCCGCAAAACGCACTTTTCCCTTAACAATATTAATAATAATATGAAATAAGGCAAAGCCTTAAATGCGATCGCAGCTTATCTGAAAAATTGTTCTGAAAAATTGTTTGTTACAAGAGAGAGAGAGAGAGAGAGAGAGAGAGAGAGAGAGAGAGAGAGAGAGAGAGAGAGAGAGAGAGAGAGAGAGAGAGAGAGAGAGAGAGAGAGAGAGAGAGAGAGAGAAGAGAGAGAGAGAGAGAGAGAGAGAGAGAGAAGACACAGTGCTCTCAATAAGGGCCAAAATCAGGAATTTTTGTAATTCCAAGTTGGCATTTCAGGAATTTTTTATGAAGTAAGGAATTTTAACCCCTCCCCCTGCTACCCCCCCCCCCCCCCTTCCCGCACACACCTTCCTTTTTCTGTATAGTTTGTAAATGCTCGTTTCCTTGTTAAATGTAAGTTAAACTTTTGCTCCCAAAGTCCATGATTCTGGATGGTTCTGAGTGTCCAAGAATAAACGACTTCCAAGCCTTAAAACTTGTAGCTTTGACTTTAAGCTGTAGGTACGAGCTTTGGTTTCACAATCCCCTTTTATTACTTTCATTGAATAATTTATGGAAACTAATATGAGAAGATGTGGAATTTCCATTTGGAATCGGTCCTTAGCTGTATCTTGCGCGGTGTGCCTAGGAAATTCGGCTTACTTAAATTTTAGTTACGATGTTTTGGTATCCGGCGATTATACGGAAATTAATGCAGCTTTAATTTTCCTCGGCCTGTCGTTCCAAAGGTGGCGAACGTTCTGGGTAGTGTGCCAATAAAACTTCAAGTTCTAAGCCTATTTAAACTTACGCAGAATAATCCAAATTTTTAGCAGAAGTCAAGAAAATTTCGTCATTTCAAATCTCTCGTCAGACATGTTGCAGACAACTTAAATGACGTCATTGGGATTTCCCCATGTTCTCCGATGATGCCGATTCTACACGTATTTAAACGGGGACGGTCGAATGACCTTTCGTAAATATTTTCCGGTAGCGTCTTTTTCACTTAGGATAAATTACCCGTAGATCTATTCTAAGAGTTTTAGGATGCGATATTTCGAAATTTTATCGGTCTGAGCTGCATGAACTACGTTTGATATAACGAATTTTCCCCTGATTTGAATTTTGTTTGTTTGAATAATCCTATCAAAGGACCCTCGCGAATTGTATCCAACTAAGAAAGATAACGACAGAAGCGGTAATGACGCGTCGATAACCCGACAAGATTGCGTTATCAGAGACTGGTTGTTATAGTGACAGTTTAATACCCACACGCGTTACACATGGCTTGTTTTGGTCAGCTATAAAGTGTATGCTCGCGTTGATTATCGATTTTTCGCACATGTAGACTTACTTTAAATCCTTTATTAGGTAAATTCGTTAAACGTCCGGGGTCAAATTACAGGACGTTTTCCTCGAACCTCGGACGTTTTTTACGTCCGGGTTTGATTTTCCGGACGTAATTTCTGAAATTCTGGACGTATATTACGTCGACGTCCGCTTATTGAGAGCACTGAAGACAAAGAGAGGGCATGTGCAATTTATGGTTAAGTGCGATTGTATTGAGTAGATTTATGTTTCTGATGCATATTTTATTCCTCCGATTCTTCATGATCCTTTCATCATTTAAGAGATGAAGAGATTATTTCCTAAATTCACCAATGTATGAAACTGAAAAACTAATCAGACTGAATGAATATGTGATGCAGATTCACACACGATTTTGATTAGGTTTTGAGTTTTTGACGACTATGAAATTGCGACATAACTTCTAGATAACCTTAGATTTAATCGCAAAAATGTGAAGATTTATCAATAAAAGTAGAAATTCTTAATGGGGCTACTTTCCGCTGAAACAAAATTTTCATCCAATAAGAATGCATAAACCTTTTTAACATAACTGGAATTAAATAATCTTAAGAAATAAAGGCTTTTGGCAACGGGTCCTTGTAGGCGTACCCAACAACAAAATCCACACACAATAACATACACTTTACAAACAAGCATTTCCTTCTTTCCCACAATTTTTTCTCATTACCTTAAAAATCAACTAATAGTTACATATCTTGTTTTGGATGTTACAAGACAACAAGGGTCACCATTTTCTATATTAAACTCGTTTAAATCGCAAGAACAGTGTTGTCTGTATTTACAAGTTCACTAGTCTATGATAGAAATATTTTAAGTTCTTGACTATAGTATTCGTGACGTCATTAGCCATCGTTGATGACGTCAAAATATTTATTGTCATTTTAATCTAAACATGCATGCATGCTGTAAATCTGAGTTTTTAGATGTGTTCCAGGCTGTATATGTGTAAGGACTAAAGGTAGGGATGTTGAAATTAGCCTTGTCATTCTGTATAGCGAAACTTGGCTAATAAACATTTTGTGGGATGATTCCGCGCGAATTGCTTCTGTCGGCCTCGGCCTCAATTTTGGCTTTGTTTATGTTGCTTCCGGTAGAAAATAAATATTTCAAAGAAACATTGTTTTTTTGGGATAGCTTAAATTAATTTTCAATTTTTTAATCTTTCATTTACAAAGGATTCGTTAAGGTATTTTTTCAATGTAATTTTTAACCTTTTTTCGGTCCTGCAAGTGAATTCACTCCGGATGGAAAATGACAAGGTTGTTTCGTTTGACAGTAGAATAGAACAGAATAGAATAGAATAGAATAACACACGTTACATTAAACGCTTGCTTCGCGCTCACGTCCTTCGGCTGTATGCGAGCTGGGCTCGCTAATAATTAAAAAAAAAAAAGAAAAAAAAGCGAATACCTTTCGTGTTTTTCAAACAAAAATTCATTAATATTTTATGTTGTACTGTATATACAAAAACCAAGTATAAAAAAGAAAACAAAAAAATAAATTAACATGTATTAAGTATATGCTTAATCAAAAACAAAGAAATAAAAAAAAAGCAGAAGTCATTACTTATAAAGTATAAAATACGTATACCCTTTTCCTGTATCTCCGTTCTTCTTAATAAGTAATCAAAATCAAATAGTTAAAATTCAGATTAAACTTAGTATTTTTGTACATGTTTGTGTAGAAAAATCATTATTCCATCTGGGCATAACACTTTTATTAAGTTAACTAATTCAATTGATGACTATCGAATTAAATTTTAAACTTTCCCTACACAAAAATCTTTGGCCGCCATTTTTCTATAAACCCGTTCTGATGACGTCATTTATCATTTGAGCTAGCTGCCTGCAGTTAATTGGGTCACAACTTCAATGCAGCAACTTAGCTGTGCATAATGCATATCTAAGAAAGCTTTGACACAAAAATATTTTTTGCATGTGACTAAGTTTGAACCTTTTTTAAGGCACTGCCAAAAAATAAGCCATGAATGATTAGTTTCGTCAATAATTCTTGCAGCTTACAAAAATACCCATAATGCACCATCATATGACCTAATTTTCCACTTTTCCCGACTGCATGTAATAGTAAGAATGTAAACATACGGTTAGCATTTTGTTTGGTTACGTAATGAGGTTTCACACCCTACAATTAATACTCGAGTGCTGCGGACGGCAAAGTAGACAAGAACGGATATATAGAAATCGGGGATAATATGTGATATGCAAAGTCGCAACTAAAATAATGAAGACCAAGGGTAATTTGAGGATTTCAAGAACATTGGATAGACAAGGGAGAAATATGAGGGAAAACGATTTCAAAAGGGCCATATAATTGTTCAACTTATGTAACCTGTTTGGTTATATCTGGGCCTCGCAAACTAATTATGAACTAGATTAGAAGAGTAAAAAATTTGTACTGGGTACCAACAACATGTTACCAGCTGATACTTGAGTAACTAATTATTACTGTCATTATATTCATTTTATCAACTAACTAACTAATAAATACAAAGTCAGATTCAGAATTTCTGCAATGGGGGTTTAAAGATAAAATTTCAATGGGGTTTTAAGGGCTGTACATAATGCAAGTCTGTGACTCTCTATTAAGTATACGGGACTCTCAAAACTATCTGATGAAATTCTGCAGGACCATCTTGAAATCACTTTCAGAAAATAATTAAAGACTGTTTTAAACAGTCTTCATTTTCTTTCTGAAGTTCATCCCGTACTGGTTAGAGACCAATTCTCACTAAGTAACAGTTCTCGCCGACCACCCCGGTTCACAGTAAAGAAGGAAAGGAAACACTTCTTAATTACAAGTTTGGTAGACAGCAACTTCAAAATAATTTGTTTAAAATGAAGATTGTGTCTTTGCTGTGAAAATGTTTAGTTAGCGAGAACTGGTACATGACTACAATTATTGTCCACCCAGTAATGTTTTGTAGTGATTATAGAAATAGTCTGGTAACAGGTAATGATTCAGAACCAGGATGGGAAGTTGACCCGATCTTATACCTGGCTACTCGAGTACTCGTCCCATAGGCTCTATCAAAGATGGTCCATTTTCTTGTCTTCTTATTTTGAAACATTTGTAAGAAGATCACATATATACATTGCAGGCAGCCAAACATGCCAAACTGAGGTCCTGTGTGACGGTGAAATACACACACTCAAACATCAGTGGTTCTGAAATAAGCTGCCTGAGTTGTCCGACTTGTCCATTAAACTGCACCGACAAGCAGATTTTCATGGCTAGGTTGTCCGTAGACAAGGGAAAAATCTTGAGAGAAATATATTTTCTTAAAAAATTAGCCGTTTTTTTGAAATTTCATGTAATCCCATGTGAACAGTTAGTGTATAAATTTCTAGGATGCTTTCAGGTTTTATAGCAACAGCAATTTTGTTTTCAATATTTTGCAGACTCTCCAAAAATCATTGGACAAGTAGGTTTTAGATACGGAAAAGCAGGTTTGTGATTGTTACTTGTCTGTGGACATGCAGACTTTCAAAATATTTCAGAACCACTGAACATGCCATTTAAAGTGACTTTAAAAATAGTAAACAAATAAAAAAAATCTTGATTACTCAAAATTGGTAACCCCTCATTTTTCACATAGTTTGAGCAATAATATTTTAATTTGAAAAAAATAATATTTTGAGCAATAGTATTTTGATTTTGATTTGAAAAAAAAATATAGAAAATTTGAAGAGAAAACATTGCCTTGGTAATGTTTCTATAATTAGTCCCCTACCGGTGTTCACACCGGAGGGGACTATAGGTTTGCCCTCCGTCTGTCCGCCCGTCTGTCTGTCCGTCCGTCTGTCCGCTCAAATCTGGATCCCGCGATAACTTAATAACTAAGCAAGTGTTTTTGATGAAAGTTGGTATATGACTAGATGGCAATGTGTAGATTATGCACATCATTTTATTTTTGTTTTTCGAAAAATTTATAAGCCATGTTAGTCAGGGTGGTGATGCAGCAGTATTAATCACCTCCAGTGAAAGTTCTCATTTCTTATCAACAAGACTGAAGAAAAACATCTTGGATCAGACAAGGTAACTGTTATTGATACTATTTCTTTCATCTGTCTATTTGCTTGCATGAATTGTATAGTGGGCACAGCAGAGACAACAACTCATGTAAGTCTTGTTTAACCCTTTCCAAAACAAGACCTGGTTTTGACGTCCCTGATAGAATTGGCGTGGGAAAACATTGAGACAAACGAAGCCGGTACGGGACTTTATGTGTTGCATACAACACCAGATACTTGTTTTATTAAAGTTCATAAATGGAAATAAAGTTCAACAGGATATGTGTGATGTCATTACATAAACTATGGATTTTATTGATACATTTTTTTTACAATCCCATAATTTAAGATCTCTTGCGTTTTTTTCTTGTTTTTCTTTTTCTTTTTTTTTTTTCAATGAGTGATATTGTGGATAAAAGGGAAAATGCAATTCCTTCTTTTTCCATAAGAATTTATCTCCATTTTCATGGTCTTTGAATTTGCATTGGAAAAAAGGGTGAGAAGGGTTATGCTTAACAAACATTGAGCATATTTTAAGATTATTTTCATCTTCACAGACTGATTCCTGTTAAAGACAAAGATCTATTGCAAGATAATTAAAAAAAGCCATGGCAAGAAGCGCACCCTGGAGAAGAACGTGTAGTGACCTTGTGTTTTGGAGGCAGACTGAAGCCCAAAATGCTACAATATACATTTTAAGGGAGACTGGTCCCACAGGGTTCCTGTTGAAGACAGAGGGAGAGTCAAAACCTTGTAAGGTAAGCTGATTTACAGAATTTGTTGAGGGGAGACTGATACCCAAAAAGATGCTATTCAAATTTGTATTGAGACTTGGATCCCACTGTGTTCCTGTTGAAGACTGAAGGAGGGAGGGGAAAAAAACTTGTAAGGCAAGGTGTGTATATTTAAAAGGAGTTTGGAGCCCAATATACTACATTTTATATAGAGAAATTGGTTTCCAAGTTTTCCCCTATGAATATAAAGAAACTTAATTTTTGTGAAAGAAAATGTTCAATATATATAATTAGGTATTGTAAATTTAAATACATGTACAGGGATTATTTTGGGATGGGCTGAACTGATTTTGAAGACAAACTGTTTGTTTTAGGCTAAATCTGATTACAGTTTTGGATGGGCCCCATATATAATCTATTCAAATCTGATGCTTTTTTATTCTAGGATAGGTATTAAGGATTCTTGGGCCCACCATTTTTTCCTAATGGCCCATCAATTTTGCATATGGCCCATCAAAATCTTAGATTTTATATGTAATTGAATAGGCCATAGGCCATTGGCCCATTTCAATGGCCCATCCTGAGTTTGGTCCAGAAATATCCCTGCATGTATACATGTAAAATATAGAATCTGTTAAGAGATCTCTTAAATAACCTGATCTTTATCCTGTCTATGATTGAAAAGTTGCTTGGCAAACCATAATCAATTAAATATATTCAGAGGGACAGATAGAGGGGTAATATAGATTTGAGTTCAAGGTATTCCAAAAATGAAAATAGAAACCTTATGTTGTTGAGACTCATTTGAATTGTCTCATCGAGATGATTAAAATGAATACCAACAATATAAGATTTCATCGAACAATAAAGATTTTAGACCAGCTTAACCACCCTCTTATTTGTACCTCTGAATACATCAGATTTCATCTGGTGAAAACTAGTAAGAATGTCAAAAATAGTATTTTTCTCATTACATACAGGCTTTCCTAGGAGATCCCCACAGCTGTACATGTACCCAGTTTTTGAAGGACCGAGATCTCTGTAAACATATATGTTGGTTACTGCTGAAGAAGTTTAGGGTCCCCCAAACAGATCCTAGTCAGTATATTACTTTATTATGATTTTCTTTTCATCTTTTTTTTTCTGCAAAAACACAAATTGATGAAAATAAGGGAAGGAATCATGTAATTTGCTAGAAAGCACATCATAAATGGGTTACTGAAACCTATAATGCTTGAATAAATTAGGGGTATATAAAAGTCTTGGTTGATTTAAATCTAGTACATGTTGTATTAAATTATTGTATTTTTTGTAAGATGCACATTTTAGAATTACAGGTAATAATCATTTCTCCACAATGCATTTTGCTGAATTAGTCTTGGCGTGCATTGTCAAAGGAAGGAATTGTTTGAATAATAAATAAGTTTTAATAGAAGTACATAGTTCCAAATGAAAATCTTTTATACTAATCAGTTCAAGACGAATTATTTTCTTAAATTAGCATGGAATGTCAACCTCTAGCTAACATTAAACAGGGCTTACGCTGCCTCAAAATTTCTTTTAGCCAACCTTTTAGCAAATTTGAAAACACTCTAGCTAAATTGACTACATTGCAGCCATCATATTGTCCCAAGTTGCAATATTCTTTAATGTAGCAATATCAAAGGATGGAATCAAGGGAGGCAACCACCCTTGTTCACTTTCATGATGTTGAATGTTGAAGCTACCTTTCATTTTTAATGTCTATCCTGTTTTGACAAGAGGAATTAGGATTTCCAATAGCCTGCTTCAGTGTGGGTATGAGGGCATTTGAGTATCTATTAGTGCATTTATGTACTTTAACTCGAAACATCCTGTTACATGAAATCAAGTGACAGAAAAGGGGAGGTAATCGGCGAACTTTAAACTTCAATACCTTCCTTATTTCTCAATCGCTTTTGATAAAATAAACAGCAAATGTCTTCATAGACCTCATAGATAACAAACAGTTATCTGATTATCTGGTTGATTTTACAAAATCAGTTTTCCTCTGATATCGCAATTTAATGTAATATGTTTTTATTACATTACTTAATCAATTTCATTTGCATTTAAGATATTTTTTTCTATGATTATCACTGTGACACTTATACCCTATCTTAGCCAGCATTTTAGCCAATTGAATTTTTTGTAGCCAGTTGTCCTAGGTTCTGGCTAAGGGCAGGGTAAGCCCGATCAAATGTAGAGATTAGTGCAAAACTGTTATTGTAAGTGTCCATATATATAAGTGATGGGCTGATTAATCAATAATCAGTTGGTTTAGGCTTCCAATGACAACAATCAATTAAGAAATCTCATAATCAATTAATCGGTTATTAATGTGTAAGGCATTTAATGTTTTGAAAGACTTAATATCAATATTCAGACTGGGTTACTTCTTATACTCTGGTCACATCCTTTTACTGGAAAAAAATAATTTAAATCAACCCTGAGATAGACTACACTTAACAACCGGTGGTCATTGACCACTGATAATTGAGTATAGGTCCATTCCAGTTATGCTAAAGGATACAACACTCATTGTTTTTCATTATCTATATCAAAAACCATAGATAAGAAACTTTAAAACATACTTTGTTATGCCATAGTGTACATTCATTGAAAATTGCATTGATTTCTAAGAAAATAATTGTAGTATCTATCATTTGTTGATTGTATCCTTTGGATTAAAAAATGATATTCAATTATGATATGAAACCTATTGCCCAACTGAACACTACCATATATACTTACTTAGGCACTACAGGAACTTACAATTGTTTTGCATTACAAGTTTGTATTATCATTGATATTTTCAGTGTCATGGCAGAAAGGTTTGGTAGAGAGAGAAATAAATCAGATTTTGAGAGGCCTTGTACAGCAGATGAGGAAAAAGGTGCCAACGGCGGTGAATCGCTGGAGGCGCCCCCTGTCTGCCAGCAGTGATGGAAGGGAGGTAATCCCACAGAGGGATATTGCAGATGATGATGTGTGTCCGATTTGTCAAGATGAATTATTGTTGAAACGACTGCCTGTCACATATTGCAAGTATGTATATATAATACATACTTAGTGTTTTGTATGAAAAAATTATCTAACCAGGTTGGGAGAATTGACAATTGTCGAGGCTCTGCCGAGACAATTATCAATTCTCACAACCTCGTTAGATATTTTTTTCATACAATACACTAAGTAGGTATTATATTTATCTTATAACCTCTATTTGTCTTGTTTTCGTTGATGGTGTCTAACTGAAATCTAAGTTTCTAAAAATAACTGCATTATATCATTATTATAAAAATAACTATGTGATATCATAAAAAAATTTCATACAGGATGTTATCATACAGATATTTGTATAGTTATAAGATAAAACTGTTTCCTGATCTGAAATTTTGAAATCCTCAAATATTGATGATTTTGTACTATAGTTTTTCTATAAGACCATAGTTAATGAAAAATGTTTGGAAATAGGCATAGGAAAAAGTGAGACAATTATTCAGAATGATTGATATAATACATAATATTGGACAGCAGTGTAAATCAAGTGAAAACAGCATTATGTGTGAAATCAAAAGTATAGTCTAGTTCTAGATAATCACATGTCTTTCCACTTAAACACCAACCATCAAATCGCAGGTCAGCTGCCTCATATTTCAATCTTTGTTTCTCATATCTTTGACTGTTTTTCAGAAGTATTGATGGGTTTAAAGGTTACAGATAGTATTAAAAAAAAAGAATGCAATAAGAATAGTAACAAATAGAAATACAGTGTCAATGGCTCATTCTTAATAAAGAAGCTTGTTGTTGTTGTTTTTTTCAGATTTGGCTGCGGTAACAGCATACACATTAAATGTATGAAGATTTGGGCAGAACATCAGAAGACTCAAGGGGAGACCACTGTCAAGTGTCCATTTTGTCGTGAAGATTTTGGTCCATTTGAACTACTCAAGCATGAGACGAGAAATGCGGAGGGTGTGCCACAAGGTGGACGGATGGACAGACATATTGGAATTACATGTCAGAGCTGTCATGCATACCCTATTGAAGGAAAATGTTACAGGTATGATAAATCCTTTCCCATTTTACAATCCTTTCTGGTATATAAAACCATATAGAAAGACTGACGATTATTCCTATCAAAACAATTGTAAATCTCTCATTTAGCTCCTTATTCATAGCAATAAAAAACTCATTAAAATCACGCAAAAGCACTTCAAAATTGTTAAAAAACTACTAATCATTCAATGCAATTAACTTTTCAATTATGTTGATTATTTCATTTGCATGATTTATTTGTCTTGTGTGGTCTTTATAGGCGTCTGAGTGGTTTGTTGGGGCAGTCAAATGGAAAAGTTTGTATATATACAAAGAAACCTGCTTGATAGTAACACCATTTTGTCTGAAGAAAATTTTCTATTAAGCAGAGGTTTCTATTATCTGATAATCCTGTTTAAGTCAGAAATCCAATCTCCGATGTGTATGATTACATTGTTGGCATAAGAACTAACTGTGCATACACTTATTAATTCATGTATATTTAGCCACGTCCAATAAATTGGTTATATTTGTGCCCCCTTTTAAATTTATGGAAATAAAAAAAAAGTATTTTTGAAATTCATATACGTTTTTATATTAATTATTCTGAGTACCAAATGGCTTTCAAACCCAAACGTCATTAATCAGTACAAATTTAAAGTTCTAACATGAATATGGTTAGCCAGAATAAATGACCTTTTTAGAGAAGGTTTTATTGATATGTTTGTTTCCGCTATTTATGAAATTGAACAAGGCTGCGGAGTATAATGTGAGGAAAGCAAGTTGTTGTGAAAAAACAAATGCCCTCGACCAGGCCAGGTGTTTGACGGCCCTTTTGAAGTTCGGTCATTTTCTGAGAAATTTATAGAGTGACGTCATATTGAAAATGGGTTAGACAAGAAAGCTTATGGTCTTCTTGCATCTTTATTATGTGGATATTTTAATTAGGATCATAATTTTAAGTTTGAAGTTAGTAATTTTTGCTCTGAAATATGTTACAATGATTTGTTTCAAACACCATATTCGCATTCGAGAATTTTTTTATCTAAAAAAATTGAAAAACAAGCTTTGCGTGTTGCGTGTCATTTAAATAATCACCGCCAATGCCAGATAAAAATAAGAAAGCAAAGCTAACATTTGTTCAACCATTTAATTTACGCCATAAAATGAAAAATTACAAATCAAACTTCAGTGGAAACAGCCAAGCACAACTTTTTATGTACTGCCATACAATAATGTGGCGGCTAATATTGTAATTTTTAACTATAACTGCCACACAATTAAGTTGGGGTATATATTGTAATTATAATGGCCATACAATTATGTGGTGGCATATATTGTAACTATAATTATAACCGCCATAGAATTATGTGCTTGCATATGTTGTAACTCTGGTAGTCTTGTTGACAGATTTCGAAGTATTTGATGTGACCATAGGGTATATTGCTATAGCTTTGTGATTTATGGCTTCACATTCACTTTTCATTTCCATTCAATTTTCTTTCAGATGTAATTCCTGTGCTGATTATTACCTGTGCCAGAATTGCTTTAACACACCTATACACACTCAACATGCTTTCCAATATAGACATGTAAGATTTGATTTACACTTGCATATTATGCTGTATTTAATCTGAAATCTGAAAATGTTCTCTTTGTGTGTAAATGGGATTAAGCATTCAGCCTAGTCACTTTTGTGGCCTAGCAACCAGATTTAAACGGAAACCACTTGGGTTTTGTTTAAGATAGACTGCTTGCTATTAAAAATGTTCACAGGGAGTGCTTTCATATCCTGAACTTAGGTATGGTTTTGAGTACCACTTATCGAGATGTATTTTTAGCAATATCTCAAAATAGCCTGCCCTAGTCTCCCCAGCTTTAGATTTGGGCAGCAGTAGATCAAAGCCAAAATATCTCTTTGACAGATGTAAATACATTTGGTAAGAGCATTCAGAGCAACTCTATAAGCATAAGTTTTCTCCATAATCAATATTAAAAATGTTGATAGCTTTGGATAGGGCTGTTTTTGCTTTTGCTTGCTTGACTGAAAGAACTAAACAAATCATTTTTACCAGGTTAGTCATTAGTTTTTAACATTGTATCTTAATTGACTGTACTACAGCATGTTGTTCACATTCATGAATGCATTTCAAAATAAATTGGTATAGATGTTGCCCTTGTAGAATGTCCACAGAAGTGATTTGTCGTTCGTATGCTCAGTACAGTCAATCTTGCTCGAGCGACCAAGTCTATTTAGCCACCATTTTCATTAAGTGACCGTTTTCAAAATCTCCTTCTCTAACTCAAAATATCTCTTGAAGTAGATAAAGTTCGTAAAAGAATTATAGTAAATGAATCCAATGTTCTTCAAACTCATAAGAATGGTCTCAACAAGATGATTTTTTTGTGTCGAACAACATAGGATTATTGAGAAATTCACAATATAATTTCTAGTTCCATGATTATCACAAAATTTTGAATTGCAGAAAAGAAACCAGCGTTGGCGCCCTGCAGGAAGAGCGTATGGTGCAGTATTACCCCAGGCCGTGGTGGATGATTTAGTGAATAGAGAACTTACAGAAAATGATTATGACCTTCTCATGCAGCTTGATGGGTAATATCTAATTATATTTGAATTTCTTTAAATTCTTTCTGGTGGATTATTGAGGTGTCTGGTGTCTAAATTAGGGAAACAATCAAAATTGTGAACTCAGAGTTTAAAATAGACCTAACCTTTCTTTTGGTAACTTCATAACAGAAGTGAAAGAATACTCTTGCAACATTATGAATGTTGAAAATAATGCAATTTTTTCTATATCCTGGTCAAGGCTAATATCCTATTTAAATATTTCCCTAAAAACAATGGTTGAGTTTTAAGTGGTATGAGTAGCTTATGCATCGAAGAGAATGTTTTAGGAAATACTGGTGTGGGATATACCAGCAATCCATATTTAGGTGCCCCAGCTGCAAAGCTATGGCTTAAACACTGTTAATTGTTAAACCTTATTAAATCAATGATTTAAGGCAAAGACATTAGGGGGTAAAGCCAAGGTTAAATCTTTATTTCGAAATGAAACCTATGTTGTGGGTATTTATTTGAGTCTTCCATGAGATTTCCATTGAGTACCAACAACATAGGTTTTGTACTATGATTTTCAAAATATAAGCTAAAACAAATAACCCCTCTATCTGTAGCTCTGAAATAACAATGCAAAATGAATTAATTTATCATTTTAAGCAATGGTCAAGCCCAGGGAATTGACATACCTGAAGATGTGATACAATCCTTCCCCCAGGAAAAAGTCCGGGAGAATGGTCCCCTGCTACAACCTGGTATGCAGTGTAGAGTCTGTTTGAGGGGGTACCAGGTGGGACAGTTTGTTAGGAAACTACCAAGATGTAAACATAAAGTAAGTTTTTAGCTCAACTGTTTTTGGAGAAAACCTAGGGGATTGTGTAGACCTTTGTGTTGTTCGTGCCAGTGTTGGTGTTGCAACCTTTAACCTTGGTCATATCTCTATTATTATTGAAGATATCTTGATGAAACTTGCATTTGTGTTCAACATCACAAGAGCTATCCAGCCATTAAGGGGAGTTGTTATTCCCTTTAATGGCTTAGATTTTTTGCATAATCAAGCATCAGGTATTATGCTGAAATGTTTAATAATTATCATCCGGAACTCTCAAAACTCTTAAGTTTCTAAAATGAAAAATATCATTTTACATAAACTTCTTTGTAATGATTAAAGATATTCCCATGGGTTGAAGGTTAAATCTTTAGGGTAGCTACTGTTTCTAAATTCAAAATGGAAAGCCTCGCCTTCTGTTTGTTTTTTAGCAAGTCAGCAAGTTTTCTAAGATTTCATGTAAACCAAATCAACCAAGGGAGGGAAAGAGTACTAAATGCATAATGACCCCTTTGTGAGAAATTTCTAAGGGTCAAAACCTTTTAAGTTACTTCAAATATACTATCTAAAATTTTACAAATTGATTGTTTACTTCATATCTTTAAAAGAAAAGGTCGAATAACTCTTAAACCTAAAAAAAATCCTAATTATTATTAGCTCTTTCTTGTTGTTTGACCCCTTGAATTTCCCTTTTGAACCCCTGAATTTAATCATTAAGGGGTTAAGGACTCTCTAATTACAAACGCTAGCACAAGCTCTGCATAAGACAACTTGTTGCTCAAATTCAGATGGTGAAAAAGTAAGTTTAACTTTCAGAAGGCATAGCAATTAAATTGGCAGGCATTTCATAGTTACATAAAAAAATTAAAATTGATCATTACGGTAATTATTGTTTCAGTTCCATAGAGAATGTATAGACAACTGGTTGCTTCATTCTAGACCCACATGTCCTATAGATGGTCAAGTTGTATGGGACAGGCTGAGTGCAGAGTTAGATGGAAACAACCCGCAAAATAGGTCAGTTGTTGATTTTGTAACACTTGAATTTGTGAGAAGTGTTACTGAATAAACTGAAAATTAGTACAGTCAATCTTACTCAAGCGACCACGTCTTCTAAGCGACCATTTTTATTAAGCAACTGCATTAAAAAAACCCTCTTTAGATAAGAGTTTCCTGAAAAGAAGGTATTGTATTTCGAAAATTTATTGAAAATGAATCCTATGTTGTTAAAACTCTCCAGAATCGTCTCAATGAGACAAATATTAAGTTATTACAACATGGGACTTTGAGAATCTCTCAATTATATGCATATTCAATAATAAAGTATATTTCTTATTTGTAATCAAAACATGTATTGAGTGGCCATTTTCTTATATGACCGGTTTTTTTTAGTCCCTGTAGTGGTCGCTAGAAAGAAGTTTGACTGTACTTAATTTTGGTTTGATTTTGATTTGATTTTTAAGTTTCCTTAACATGCCTGAGATGACAAAATAGAATCAAAACAAGATTAAAACTTCAAAAGGAGAACTTTATCTGACTTTTGTTGATTCACTGATTATATTTGTGACTTGTCACACAAAAAGGACCTTCTGGGAATTTCTGTAAATGAATATTTGAAAAAGATATTTGGTCACATTTAAAAAAATTCTTTTACAGGATGGTAGATTGATCGTTCTAGATTTAGAAAATTAGCGAAGTGCCATAAGTGTTGACACTAGTCAGTCTGCGCAGGCCGCACAGTCTGACTAGGGTCGGCATCCTACGCACTACCCTGATGGTCCCTTTTTTAGGCTCACCTGAGCACAATGTGCTCAAGAGGAGCTTTTAGGGTGATGCTGAGTTCGTCAGTCTTGTATCGTGCGTCGTCAGTACAATTTAGAAAAAACTTCCTCTTCTCCTGAATCACTTGGCGGATTATTTCAATGAAACTTTGCCAGAATGTTCCTTGGGTGAGCCTCTTTTAAAAATGTTGGCTAAATTCTGATTGGCCCATAAATATGGGCGTGGCAGGGCAGGGCTTATTTTGAGCTGAAATCTTTGAACGTTAACTCCTCCTTAACCACTTGGTCGATTTCATTGAAACTTTACCAGAATGTTTCTTGAATGACCCTCTTTAAAAAAATTGTTCGCTAAATTTTGATTGGCCCATAAATGTGGGCGTGTTAGGGCAGGGCTTATTTTGAGCCTTTAATCTTTGAACGACATCTCCTCATGAACGACTGAGCGGATTTCAATGAAACTTTACCAGAATGTTCCTTGGGTGAACCATTTCAAAGAGTGTTCGCAAAATTTTGATTGGCCCATTATTATGGGCGTGGCAGGGCGGGCTTATTTTGAGCCCGAAATCGTTGAACGACATCTCCTCCTAAACCACTGGGCCAATGAAACTTTACAAGAATGTTTTATGGTGACCCTTTTCAAAAATTGTTCCTGAAATTTTTATTGGCCCATAAATATGAGCGTGTTAGGGCAGGGCTTATTTTGAGCCCGAAATCTTTGAACAACATCTCCTCCTGAACCACAAGGCAGATTTCAATGAAATTTTACCAGAATATTCCATGGGTTACCCTTTTCAAAAATTGTTGGCAAAATTTTGATACGCCCATAAATATGGGCATGGCAGGGCGGGGCTTATTTTGAGCCGTAAATCATTGAATGACACCTCCTCCTAAACCAACGGGTCAATTTCAATGAAACTTTACCAGAATGTTCCTTGGTTGAACCTTTTCAAAATTTGTCTGCAAAATTTTGATTGGCCCATAAATATGGTCTAGGCATGGTGGGGCTTATTTTAGCCCGTAATCTTTGAATGACATCTCCTCCTGAACCACTGGGCCAATTTCAATCAAACTTTACCAGAATGTACCTTGGTGACCCTTTTTATTAATTGTTTGGGCAATTGTGATACTCCCATGAATATGGGCGTTGCAGGGTGGGGCTTAATTTGTGTCTCCTCTATAATGAATGAGTTGGCAGGGTCTTTTATATCTGTAAATTTTGGAATTACATCTCTTCTTCAACAATAAGACAAATGTGAATGAAACTTTGAATGAAAGTTTCTTCGATGAGATCCACTGGACGAATAAAATTCAGGTGAGTGGTTTAGGGCCATTCTGGCCCTCTTGTTTTGTGATGGGTCACATTTATATAGTTCTGAGGTAAGGGGTTTATAAAATCATTAGAATTTTTTTGTTGTGATTGTGTTTGAAAGCAGAATATGTACATGAATTGCCTCATAAATATGCATACATTGGGCGGAGCTATCTGTGTATATGACATACAAATTTTATTGCAAATAAAGTTCTATGTAATTTCTTTCTTACTTTGATGCAATATACGGTATTGATTTATAATTATCTTCCCTCTACACACCTTACAATATCGTATTAGTAGATATATATTATTAGTAGCGATATAATTTTCAAGTGGATTCAATAAAGATGATATTTCTGTTTAGCTCATTAAAATTCATTAAACCCTTTGTTGTTGTTACTCATTCTAGTTCTTATGACAAGATTGCTAGAGTGGTTACCAACACCATAGTGTTAATAAAAGAGTATATTGAGATTCTAGTGTTGAGATTTATTTTTCTCTTTGTTAGTCACAACTGTTTTGGTACATATTAATACCTCTATACCTCTATTTATAATTATCTTTTTGCAAAGATCTTTCAGTACGGTAATAGAGTTTAGAAAATTCTGCCTTATTTT
This sequence comes from Fragum whitleyi, assembly GCA_948146395.1. Taxonomy (NCBI): domain Eukaryota; kingdom Metazoa; phylum Mollusca; class Bivalvia; order Cardiida; family Cardiidae; genus Fragum; species Fragum whitleyi. Next base: position 28,426,298 of record OX411556.1, on the reverse strand, counting down.
AAAAAGACTGATATAAATTCAATTTTAGATCAGTATTTTCAAAAGTAGGATATGATTTTATAGTTTTATCATTCATGTTGCTAGCTCCAGCAAAAACTTGCATGAGCAATCTGAGACCATCTTGTAATTGGCCCTCATATTGTTCATTCTGAATAAGCAAACATCTTTTGTATCTAGGCCAAAGAAGAGGACCCAACAAGGTGATAGAAATGTTCAACAGACCAACACATTGAATCTTGAGATTCCAGGTACAGGCATCTTAATAAGGACACAAGAATCCCATCAGAGAGACCAGTTTGCTCCCAATGTAAACAGGATCCCGAATGCTCCCAGGAATAATGCGAGAGCTGATAGGGAGAGTAACAGAATCATGAATCAGATCTCAAGGAACTTTGCTGTCAGTGGGACAAGTTTTAATCAAACACAGTGAGTAAAGGAGATATTCATTTAGATATATTATAATTTAATGTTAAATATACATGATCAAAAACAAAATTTTTCTTCAACATTTATGGCAATTTTTATACCCCCCTTTGAAGGGGGCATAAACATTTTCGCTTGTTTGTAAGTCCTTTTTGTGGATTCATATAGTGGGATTAGGTTTTTAGTTTCAAACTTTCATGAAAGCAATAAATACTCTTTTCATCTCTTGAAAAACAAAATATTTGATAAGTTGTCATTTCAAACATAAGGTAGCTATTTTCAGGGACTCAGACTTGGGACCAGAGGTCACAGTGCCCGGAGGGAGACTCTTACAGAGGACCAATGTAGGGAGGTCCCATCTCAGTCAGCGTTTAGCACAGATGGATGGAGTAGGGATAGAGTATCAACCAGAACATAATATGAATGGAATAGTTACCTCTCAAATAGGTCAGTTGTTAATTCAACCTTGAATTTATAGTCTGCCTTATATTTAAGCCTCAGAAACTACTAAAAGTATTGAATATGCCTTGAAATTTATTTTTATGCTCTCGTGTCAAGAGGTCAGATGCATATTGTTTTTAGATCTTGGGCCTGTTTTACTAAACATCTTACGATCACTTTTGTGTAAGTCAAAAAATTAAAGTTTGTCCAACCAAAGTAACTAAATATGGAATTCTGCCAAGCATCATCTCATTGGAATTGTCTTCTAAAGACAATTACAATGAGATATTGCAAGGGAGGATCTATCAACGAATGAAACACTAGGTACGATTTGTGATTTTGACCTAGGATTCATTTTGTTGCAAGAAGTTTAGTAAAATGGTTCCCTGATTTTCCAATATGTTTTGCTTTCTAGAGGTAGAGCCAATAATTGAAACCCACCCAATTCTTTTTAAATGCTTTTCTTTGGATTATCGAGAAATAACAATAGATTGTCATTTGATAAACTCACAGCATAACTGGTGAAATTATCAAAAACTTCTACCCCCTTTTGTGCATTTCACCCTGTCAGACATTATCTAAGCAGAGCCCAATAAGTGACGTAATCAAGAATGTTGCTTAGCAATCACATGCAAAATGACTTGCTTTAAAAAATATTGTCCTGGAATTTTCCCATCTGTCGTGTTTTTGCATTGAAAATATAGAATAATCATTTGTCTTTCAAGTGAGATGGAATTAATATTTCTTTTGTGAATAACAAAAGCTATTTTATCACTATTGGCTCTGACACTTTTGAAAATATAGCTTTTGTTGTTCACTCAATGAAATATCAGGAGCGTGGAATTCCCATGCCGGACTTATCTGACATTTGCTTTAATTTCGACTTGCTGGCAAGTACATTTTGCTAGGCCACTTGCCCGTGAACAAGAAAATACCAGAACAAATCTTTATACAGTATTAAAAAGATCTAGGAAAATTCATCCTTTTATTTGTATCAAAGGGGAGAAAACATTGTCTTTATTGAAGCATTTTCTATGTTAAAAACAATGTCTTTTTCAATATTTATTTATTCTTTTTTTTTGTGGGCAAGTTCATTTTGATCCTGGGTAAGAAGGAAATTCACTTTTACTTGTCCAAGGACAAGTGGAGAATATTCGTATTCTACACCCCTGAATACAAATGGATCTTACAATTCAACAAAGGATTATCCTCTACAGTTTGAATGTTAACAGTAATTTTATCTAGTGCACTTTTCAGAACAAGAAAATCTTGATCCCCTTGAACATGTGATAGCTGCTAATCAGAATCACATGGAGGATGATGTACAAGTATCTTCAAGACATGAGCGGGTGCTCCAGGAGAGGCACCACAACTCTGGTTCCCTGTTTGCCAGGGAGGCGCCAACACAATCCCATGATACCACTGCACATCTGTTGTCAAACGCACAAAGACTCGATCAGTACGCTGAAATGCCTAATATATTCATGGAGTCTCAGCATTCAGTAAATAATCATTCAGATTCAGTATTATTGGATTCATATAGAACTGAGGAAAGCAATCAAAGTGCTGAAAGGTTTAACCGCAGATCATCAAATGATTCAACTCAGGCTCAGTTAATAGGTGCAGACGTGCCACCTGAACAGAGGCTATTCTCAATGTCGGCTAACAATCTTCAGTCTAACAATTCTTTACCGCATACTGGTACCCAGCTCTTGTTTGACCCATCACAGGCACCAGTAACTGGACACACAAGGGGACATCACTCTAGAAGTACTGTTTGTAAAGGGAGACCACACAATAACATATCTAGTGCGCCACCTGTCCCTGAAGGAGGTTTGTTGTTTAAATTATTCTTTTGAGTCAGGCTTTTTTGGGAGAAAACCTGGGGCCTGATTAACTAAAGTTCTTGCGACAAAATTTTTCGTAAGTCAAAATCACAAATCGTACCTGGTGATTTCATACATTGTTAGATTCTGCCTTGCAATATCTCATTTGAATTGTCTTTGGAAGAGAATTCCAAGGAGATGATGCGTGGCAGAATTCCATATTTTGTTACTACTGTAGAAGCAACTAAGATTTTTGAATTATGCAAGAAATGATCGAAAGATGTTTAGTAAAACAGGCCCCTGGTTTATTTGTGCAATAACTTTTGATATTTGTGGATTTCTTTTATAAATGTATGCTTTCAAAAGAGCACTTATATAAATCTTTAATTTATTTTCATCAAAAAATAGAATGTGAGAGATTTACAAAAGTAAGCTTTAATAAAGATAAAAGATGTTAGATGATAAATTTTACCATGGTGACCATCAAGATGAAATTCTCCCTGAGTGTCAATGATCTCAATATTTTTCATTTCTTAAGAATTTGAACTCAATAATATTCACATTGAATGTTTTTTATTTGCTTATTTCATGTATAAATGTATGCTAAAGAATGCATTGATAGTGAATGAATTGAACTTTAAATGCATTTGTTGAGGGTTCATAGTAAATCTGTAGTACAGTTAACAACATTGTGAAGTTGACAAGGTGAATGCTTTTCAGCAGCTTTTGGGATGATTTAAGAATTAAATTGAATGAGTGTGTGGAGTGAGTTTTGAGTTAATTTAATGGGAGGTAATTCTATATAGCAAATTTTGTTCAGGGTGAACAAAATTAGCGATAATGATTACCTCCCTTTAATGAAAAAATGCATACAAGTTCTATTCATAGTTTTCTATTTCTTAAAGAACCTTCGAGACACTGACAATCTGAATTGTGTGAGTGAAATGGCGATTTTTCTCAATCAAAATTTATTTTGAATGACGTTGTTGTATCTATATTTTTCAATGGGTTTGAGCGTTTTTGAATAGTTTGAGTGAGTGTTTGGAACGAAAGAATGGAGCGCTAAGTGAATGATTAGGATTGATATAGATCGGAATGAGTGTCAATTTCACAATGTTTTTAACTGTAAGTTTCGATAAATGTTTAGACACTTACCTCAGGTTTGATTTGACCTGGAATATCATGATCCAGTTGGAATCGAGGGGTCAATGCAAAACAGTTATAAATGCCATTTAATATTAATTCACTTACACTAGTTTTGCATTGCTCCCTCAAAATGTAATCGTCTATAACCTACATTGGGCCTGTGTGTGAAATTTTCAACAAATTCTCTGCACAGTCTGGCCAGAGTCTGCACTCAAATTCAATCTTTTATTCACACATGAATTTGTTGGATATGTTACATACAGTCTCATCTCTCACTTAACCTATTGACATTACCTTTTGATTTGTTCTAACTAGTGTTTGTTTTATTTTCGTTTCCTCTTTTACTAGATATTTAAACAGACTTATAGTCAATATCCCTAGATTAATTTCTCTATCGATTTCCTTGAAATTTTTATGTGTAGAACCAGTGTCATTTATTATAGGATTTCAAAAGGGTGTGTGTCAGTTCAAAACCACCATAGTTATTTGATATTTCATACTCTTCCTTTATAGGCCCCCCCCCCCCACACTAATATGAATGATCTTAGTTAAGTAGGGCAATGCAGCTCCTAGTGTAAACACTGCATACGCAACAAGCAGACAATCTGAGAGTTGTAAAATACAAATGTTAGAAAAAAGAGATGGCTTGAATAATTTCATTTATTTTAGATTTAAAAAAAAAAGAACAAGAGGTAAAAGTTTTGAAAGTAGTAACAAGAAGCAGGGTTTTAGTAGGACTTCGATTATAAGGGTCCAAAGTACTCTATCATTCGGAACACCACTTGGAAAATCTCACGATCATCCACGAATGTACATAGACAGACGATTTTTAGCTCACCTGAAAACGAAGTGCACAAAGTGAGCTTTTGTGGTCGTATGGTGTCTGTCGTCCCTCGTGTGTCGTCCGTCGTCAACATTTACCTTGTAGACACTCTAGAGGTCACATGTTTTGCCGGATCAACCTGAAATTTGGTCAGAATGATTGTCTTGATGAAATCTCGGATGAGTTAGAAATTGGGTCAAGTGGGGTCAAATTGAGGTCATAAGGTCAAATATTGGTAAAACCTTGTAGACAATCTATATGCCATATTTTTTGCCCAATCATCCTGAAAATTGGTCAGAATGATTGTCTTGATGAAATCTTGGATGAGTGCGAAATTGGGTCAAGTGGGGTCAAAATTGAGGTCACAGGGTCAAATATTGGTAAAACCTTGTAGACACTCTAGATGCCATATATTTTGCCAAATCATTCTGAAATTTGGTCAGAATGATTGTCTTGATGAAATCTCAGATGAGTTGGAAATTTGGTCATTAGGGTAGACACTCTAAAAGCAATATTTTTTGCCCAACCATCCTGAAAATTGGTCATAATGATTGTCTCAATACCAGTTTGAAATTGGGTCAAGTGGGGTCAAAAATGAGGTCACAGGGTCAAATCTTAGATAAACTTTGTAGACAATCTAGAAGCCACATTTTTTGCCCAATCATCCTGAAAATTGATCAGAATGATTGTCTTGATGAAATCTAGGATGAGTTGGAAATTGAGTCATGAGGGGTCAAAAATGAGGTTACGGGGTCAAATATTGGAAAAACCTTGTAGAAACTCTAGAAGCCATATTTTTTGCCCAAATATCCTGTAGATTGGTCAGAATGCTTGTCTTGATGAAATCTCGGATGAGTTCAAAATTTGGTTGTGTTGGGTCAAAAATGAGGTCACGGGTCATATCTTAGATAAACCTTGTAGACACTCTAGAAGCCACATTTTTTGCTCATTCAATCTAAAAATTGGTCAGAATGATTGTCTTGATGAAATCTAGGAGGAGATGGAAATTGGGTCATGTAGGGTCAAAAATGAGGTCACAGGGTCAAATTTTTGAAAAACCTTGTAGAAACTCAAGAAGCCATATTTTTTGCCCAAATATCCTGTAGATTGGTCAGAATGCTTGTCTTGATGGAATTTAGGTCCACTTCGAATTTTGGTCAAGTGGGGTAAAAAATGAGGTCATTGGGACAAATCTAAGATTAACCACTAGAAGCCATATTTTTTGCTCAATTAACTTGAAAATTGGTCAGAATAGTTGTCTTGATGAAATCTCTGAAGAGTTGGAAATTGGGTCAAGTTGGATAAAAAAATGAGGTCATGGGGTCAATTATTGGAAAAACCTTGTAGACAATCTAGATGCCATATTTTTTGCCCAAATATCCTGTAGACTGGTCAGAATGATTGTCTTGATGAAATCTTAGACAAGTTCAAATTTTGGTAAAGTGGGGTCAAAAATGAGGTCACTGGGTCAAATCTTGGAAAAACCTTGTAGACACTCTTGAAGCTATATTGATTGCTCAGTCAATTTGAAAATTGGTCAAAATGATCAGCTTGATGAAATCTCGGATGAGTTTGACATTGGGTCAAGTGCAGTCAAAAATGAGGTAATGGGGTCAATTATTGGAAAAACCTTGTAGACACTCTAGAAGCCATCTTTTTTGCTCAATCAACTTGAAAATTTGTCAGAATCAATGTCTTAATGAAATCTAGATCAACTTTGAAATTGGATCAAATTGGGTCAAAATGAGGTCATGGTGTCAAATCTTAGAACTAGAAAGCCATGAATGGCTTGAGTCGCTCCACAGGCTTGAAATTCTTGTAAAGCAATGATAGTTTTGACTAGATTTTTACATATTTTGGATTCTACTGATGTTGAAAATGATTTTCAAAGTTTCAACTAACTAACATATAGAAAATGACATCTGTCCATAAAATGCATATTTTCTTCCGATCACAATCCTTTTTGGAAGACTGATAGAGGGTCACTCAACGATCATGCATATAAAATTTCATTGGTATCCATCATTTAGATTCTGAGAAAATGATTTTCAAAGTTTCCACTATATAACACATAGAGAAATGACCTCCGCCCATAAAATACACATTTTTCATCCGATCACAATATTTTTTGTATACTTATTTAGGGTCACCCAAGGATCATTCATGTAAAATTTGGTTGATATCTATCATTTAGATTCTGAGAAAATGGTTTTCAAAGTTTCCACTATAAACAAATAGAGAAATGACCTCCGCCCATAAAATCCATATTTTTCAGCCGATCACAATAATTTTTGGTAGACTGATAGAGGGATAGAGGGTCACTCAAGAATTATTCTAGTGAAATTTGGTTGATATCCATCATTTAGATTCTGAGAAAATGATTTCCAAAGTTTCCACTATATAATACATAGAGAAATGACCTCTGCCCATAAAATACATATTTTTCATCCGATCACTATTATTTTTGCTGGATTGATAAAGGCTCACTCAAGGATCATTCCAGTGAAATTTGGTTGATATCCATCACTTACATTCTGAGAAAATAGTTTTGAAAGTTTCCACTATATAACATATAGAGAAATGACCTCTGCCCATAAAATCCATATTTTTCATCCGATTTTAATAATCTTTTGTAGACTGATAAAGGGTCACTCAAGGATCATTCATTTAAAATTTCATTGGTATCCATCAATTAGGATCTGAGAAAACTCACTTTTTACCATATTTGGAAATTAGCCACGCCCATTAAATCCATGTTTTTCATTGGATCAAAATTTCTTGAACAACTTTGAAAGAGGGTCACCCAAGGATCATTCCTGTGAAGTTTGGTTGAAATTCATCCAGTAGTTTCTGAGGAGAAGATTTTTAAAGAAAAGTTTACGAACGGACGCACTGACGCACAGACGGACGCACGACGGACACAACGCCATGACAATAGCCCCAGTGGCTTTCAGCCAGTGGAGCTAAAAACCTTGTAGATTCTCTAGAGGCCATAATTTTTGCCTAATCATCATGAGAATTAATCATTTGATAGTCTTTATACAATTTCAGTCTGGTTTGAATTTGGGTAAAGTGTGGTTTAAAACTAGGTTAAGAGGTCAGATCGTAAGACTGTTAACTCAGGTGAGCAATTTAGGGCCACTATGGCCCTCTTATTAATAATTACAGGAAAACCTAAGAAAAACTTGATGATGTCAATTTAAATGGAGTTAGCCCTCTAAACTTTGTTTGAAAACAATCGTCATCACTACTCGGTTAAGTCACTGACGTAAAACCATGATATCCTTATATAAATATCTTTCGATTCTTAAATAATGGCTGAAAAGTCTTAATTTTTGAGGATGACGAAAAAATTAAGATTTTTCAGCCTTTATTTACTGTAAAATATATCAGTCTAAAGATAGTGCTGGTTGTTTCCGAGCTAGTTTTTCTTACACTATTTCATTTACATACTATTTCGGCCTAACAAAATGCACAATTTTGTTACATACCCATCCCCCATATATACATCTGAGGTCTGTTGCAGTTTACAGAAATGACCAAGTGATGTTCCGAATGAGGACTCAATAAGTTAAAGGACCTTAAAGGGGTCTGTTTAAGATATAGACTAATTCTTTAAGCACATAACATATTTGAGCTTGTGTGTGACATTTTCAACAATTTAAAATGTGCGCAAAGCAAAGGCACTGGCCAGCCTGTGCAACTGCACAGTCTAACCAAAGTCTTTACTATGCGATTTGTAGATAGATTAGGACTCAAAGTGTATAACGTCTGGCATCCTTCTAAATGCAATTTGTGGTCGTCTAAGCTCCTCAATATTTTCATTTCATACAAAGTCATATTGTTGGGAATATCACACACATATATATAAATTAACCGTGCTGAATAAAAATCCATTTTCAAAATTCCACTCAGATCAAAGTACTGAAAGCCCTAAAATCCAAGGGTGTATGGCAATTTTTCTTTTTGAAAATTCATTTTATGAACAATTCTACCTTGAAAGGGGACAAACAGGTGGTGCAGACTAAGATCAGACTGCACATAGGTGCAGACTGATCTTTGTCTATACCTCCTACCAAAGCAGGAATATTCCAGGTTCAGCATGATGAGGGTTAAGAGCTGTTCCCTGACTAAAGGTAAAGAAAGTATTGGATATACATGTATATTGATTATAAATGGGACTCAAAATCAGGAAGGAAACAGTGTTCAATTCTTTTCTGCAGCTGATCCCCAGAGGGTCTTTGGCACAAACATCAGATAGTTTTGAGGATACTTGCTACTTGTTTTAGAGTGTCAGACTCACAAAATCTGCATTCAGGATAACAAAACAGTGCAAGTTTTTTGCTAATTATACCCTGTTTTGCATGTGCATGTGCACAAGCAAAGCAGGGTATAATGAACATACATGTGCACCGTTTTGTTATCCTGAACTCAGAACAAGATCATATCTACTTGCCTTCCAGACGGTCCATTTTTAAATGGCAGGTCACAGATAATTTTGATAGAGGGTCATTCTGTTATATACTCCCCTTAAAAGAGGAGTTGGTATATAGCTTTGCAGTTGTCAGTTGGTAGGTCGGTTGGTCGGACTTTAGACCTTTTTTTGTCCAGGGCATATCTCAAAAAGTTAACAAGCTAAAATTATGAAGGTTTACAGGTTGATAGATCTCATTGAGGAGAAGTGCAGTGCAGTGCACAAGAACCATAACTCTACTCATCATATTTTTTTAGTTATTGCCAATTGTTGATTTGCAAAGAATAAGCCATTGACCTGCTCCTATGGGGGCATAGGTATTTACAAACATCTCTTCTTACTTATTACATTGCTTGCATGCTTCACCTTTTGTTAGATTGTGTCTAATTATTTCTACTTTCACATGAATAGAATTATAAATGAATTTCATTAAGAAATGAAAAGATTTTTTTTAATTAATAGAAGTATAAAATTTAAAGCCTTACAAAAATGTATATTGCAAGTGCTTATAGAAACTTACAAATTGTATTGCGCTGACGCTTGTTATTGGAATCTACTTTGATTGTTCATACAATGGATTAGTAATTTAGTTCCATACCACAATAAATTAGACAAGCTTGCAAATTATGTGTGCTCAAAACTCAAATGAAATTATTTAAAAATATCTTAACTAGAGGCTTAAAATAGACCTGTCTTAAAATGTTGATATCTCTATCATATCAGTTGAAACTTGGCACATATCATATGTTTTCTATCAAAAGAGCAACCTTTACTATCATGGGGGATAACTCTGGATAAATTATGTGCAAATTATGACCCCCTTTACTTTAGCCAACCATAGGCACTCATAGGTGATGCTTTGGTTCCATTTTATTTCAGTGTTTTATTTTCAGCTTTAGTAAGTTTTAAATTGTTGCTTACAGCTTCTACATAGTGTGGACTAGTCCTTATTAGCTCACCTGAGCACAAAGTGCTCAAGGTGAGTTATTGTGATCACTCACTGTCCGTCGTCCGTCCATCGTCCGTCCGTCCGTCTGTCTGTCCGTCCGTCTGTCCGTCCGTCCGTCCGTCAACAATTTCTTTAAACATCTTCTCCTCCTAAACCACTGGGCCAATCAAGCTGAAACTTGGCAGGGATGCTCCTTGGGTGAAGCTCTTCAAAAGTTGTTAAAAGAATTCAATTCTATAAATAACTCTGGTTGCCATGGTAACAGAAAGGCTGAAAATCGCGAAAATCTTAGAAAAAATTCTTCTCCTCCTAAACCACTGGGCCAATCAAGCTGAATCTTGGCAGAGATGTTTCTTGGGTGAAGCTCTTCAAATGTTGTTAAAAGAATTTAATTTCATCAAATACTCTGGTTTCCATGGTAACGGAAAGGTTGAAAAATGGCCGAAAATTGCTGAAAATCTTAGAAAAAATTCTTCTCCTCCTAAACCACTGGGCCAATCAAGCTGAAACTTGGCAGAGATGTTCCTTGGATAAAGCTCTTCAAGTGTTGTAAAAAAAAATTAATTTCATCTAAATCTCTGATTTCCATGGTAACGGAAAGGTTGAAAATGGCCGACAATTGGTGAAAATCTTAGAAAAAATTCTTCTCCTCCTAAACCACTGGGCCAATCACGCTGAAACTTGGCAGAGATGTTCCTTGGGTGAAGCTCCTTAAATGTTGTTAAAAGAATTTAATTTCATCAAAAACTCTGGTTTCCATGGTAACAGAAAGGTTGGAAAATGGCCGAAAATTGCTGAAAATCTTAGAAAAAATCCTTCTCCTTAACCACAAGGCCAATCACGCTGAAACTTGGCAGGGATGTTCCTTGGGTGAAGATCTTCAAGAATTCTTTAAAGAATTTAATTTCATCAAAAACTCTGGTTTCCATGGTAACGGAAAGGATGAAAAACAGCCGAAAATTGCTGAAAATCTTAGAAAAACTTCTTCTCTTCCTTAACCACTGGGCTATTTAAGCTGAAACTTGGTAGGGGTGTTCTTTGGGTGAAGCTCTACCAAAGTTGTAAAAATAATTTTATTCAATCAAAATCTCTGGCTTCCATGGTATTGGAAATGTCAAAATATTGCCAAAAATATCAGAGAAGGTTAATCTTCGCCTAAACTATTAGGCATATCTTAAAATTGGCAGAAATATTCTTAAGGTTTAGGTCTACTAAACTTGTAAAAAGAATTCAATTTCATCAATAACTTTGTTTGCAATTACAAAGCAGTAGAAGAAAATTAAAGTATGTTTCTTTTAAATCCATCCTAAATGTACATCAGACAATCTCTGGTATTTAACATGGTTGACAAGTTATGAGTTGACTAACTCAGGTGAGCGATATAGGACCATCATGGTCCTCTTGTTTATTTTGCAAGGTAATGGTTTATTTTGTATAGTTGAGTTAGAAACATCATGAAATTGACACTAATCTCATTCTAAATCATTCAAAATTGCGTCTGTGCAAGCTATTCATTCATTCCAGACACTCACTCAAACTCACTCAAACCATTCAGAAATGCTCCGAAATCATTTGAAAATACCCAAGAAGTTTTTATAGCACTTCAAAAATTCATTTTATTTGACCTAAGCTTTTGTTGATCTGGACGCAGATATGAAGACACACAGATCCTTTTTATAGAAAAGTCCATAGATTTATTAAAGGGTATTAATACAATATTGCTAATTTCATCTAATATTGTATGACTTGCCTTAAATTCCAGTCAAAAGCTCATTCAATATTCCAAAAAAATTAGAACAATCTCTCAACCTGTTAATTTTGCAATGTTTCTAACTGTACTCTCTTGTAGCTGTTGCTTTAATTCCCTGATTTTATTCCCTCACCTGCATGCCTTTTTCACCTTTTATTCTTATTTTCTTCTCCTCCTAACCTAGCCCTAGACTTCTCATACAATTTTCCATTCCTACTGTCAGAGCGGGGTCGCCAGGCTAACAGGGGCTGGTCCCAGGGACAGAGTGTGACCAGGAACCGGAGCACCAGTAGAGACAGAACCATAAACGGGAAACCAATACCAAAGGAAGGGGAACAACTCTTGGAGAGACTTTCTGTAAGTTTTTAAAAACAAGTGAAATAATTTTTGAATGAAAAAAAAACAGATATTTTTATAAAAAAAAAAATATTTCATTTGAAAATTTACTTTACATTTATATTAGAGAGCCAAGTTCTATCATCATTGACTATGTCTGATCAAGAGTAAGAGGAGAAGAGTGGGCTCAGTGAGTGTTGTTGCTCTGCTTTTATATGAAATTGGTTGTACAGTTAGTGTGTGGATCATTCTTGGATTAGAGACAATAATCAGGTTGAAATCCCATCTAGCATATTCGATGCAGCCATAGTTAATCGTGTACAAACAATAGATTAAAACATGTTCCTTTTATAATGGCCATAAAATGCATAAAATGGCTGAATTGGAAAAAAAATGTTTTTTCTTTTTTGTGACCAAGTAAATGACCCACTGAAAATGTTTTCATGTGAATAAATTACGTCAAGATACCTCTGTTGAATTTTGTTCAAAATTTTTTTGTTAAAAATTGGATGTAGCAATACTTTTTCTTTGTGTATATTTGTTACTATTAATGACCTTAACCCTTGTCATGCTGAATAAATTTTGGCTAAAATAAAAATTTTCATCAAAATCAAACGGCAAAAAGCATTGAAAGTACCAACTGTAGGTCAATTTTTATTTGAAAAACCAAATCTATTGACAATTCTGGTTTGATAGTGAGAAACAAGTGGTGTAGACTAACATCAGGCTGCACATATGTGCAGCCTGATGTTTGTCTATAGCTCCTGCCAAAACAGGAATATTCCCGGTTCAGTATAACAAGGGTTAATACAGCAAACAAAAAAAAGTTTCTTTCCTAAATATGAATATATAGAAAATCATAGGATTTGTGAATGGAAGAAATTACTCATAACAAACAAAATTAAGATCTTTTTAGAGGACATTTTAGGTGCATAGAAACATTGATTATATTCAGATGGCGTTTAATATTGAGTTTTAGAACTTAATACAAACATCTTGTTGATTGATTGCAGGTTTTTACTGATCTTTACCTTGGCAACAGCCCACAGACTCAACCTGCGACCTCAGGTGTCATCACAGCCACAGGGCTGCCACCTAGACCCCAGCGTAATAAAAAGGCGACCAACCACGATGCAGCTAGACAACGGAGGTTTGAAAATAATAGAAGAAAGAACAACTTTGCTCTAGAAGGAAGTGCGTATAATGATGTGACATTGAGAGATCTCCTGGGGTCTTAGCCTTGGTCATGTGCTGCATTCCTAGCACAGCTTGTTGTGCATCGGACAACCAATCTTCTAAGATCAGACTGAATGATATGTTCGTTCATTTATGCTGTTGAATATCTAAGCAGGAGGCATAATTCCTATGACATCATCACATTGCCATAATTTCATGTTCAAAATGAAGTGCTGTTCAATAATTAATTAAATGGACACTTTAGCTCATTTTTCATGTAAAGAAATACAGTCCATCTTGCTCAAGCAACCTTGTCTTTTAAGCTACCATTTTTATTAAGCGACCGTTTTCAAATTCCCAATTACATGCATGTCCAATAAAAAAGTATATTTCTTATTTGTAAAAAAATTGTGCATTAGATGACCATTTTCTTAAACAACTCTTGTTTTTGTGGTCCCGTTAGTGGTCGCTTAATACAACAAGTTTGACTGTAGAATAAGTGTATGTTTCTTGTAAGAGTGATAAATCTTTCTCTGTATAGAAAAAAAGATCTTACACTGAAACTATTTGATTGAGACTATGTGAGACATTTCCAAAAATGTCACATGGTTGCAAAGTAAAGTCTCTGGCCAGCCGGTGCAAATGCACAATATGACCAGAGTCTTCAATTTGCATTCTACAGACAGATATGGTCTTATCCTTTTTGAGATGGTTAGCCAATATTCTTCTAGCATTATGTGGTTGTCCATCCTGTTGTGCCCGTAAGACCATGCAATGATCATACGGGCATTGTATGTCACTGCACAGGCACCGCATGATTTTAAAGGTTTTATTCTGGATGTTTGATAGGTAAGATATCATGCTTTATCCGCACAATCATCATGCATTTGTTCACCCCTTCGAAATGTACAGAAGGCACAACTATTGAGCAAGTTAGACAATGTTATAGACATTATGTGAAATTAACACATAAAAGTCAAATATAATCTCAATAATCCTCTATGTCAGTTGTATCAACTAGTTTGTTTTATTGGCAATAAGTATAAATCATAATTTTGCCCCAACATTGAAAGATAGGGGGCATATTGTTTTACCGTTGTCCGTCTGTCCGTCCATCCGCCTGTCTGTCTGTCTGCAAACTTAACCAAAAACTTAATATTGCCAAATTTTTCAAGGTTATTCAAGATAAATGCTTATATTTGGTATGATGATAGATCTCAATGATACGCATCTGCTGGTACCAAGGTCAAGGTCATGTGACAAGGTCAAGGTCATCTGTCAAGTTCAAATTTCTTAAAATTGCCATTTCGGGGGCATTCATGTTTAACAAACACATCTTGTTTTGTTATGAGCAAGTAAGTCAGTTTGTGCAATGATTTGTTGTTGAGTTGTTACTTCTTTTGTTTAATTTACGACATAGGAGTGAAAAAATCCTATTTTTTTCCCCTGCATGGTTAAGATCAAGGGCATAATGAAAAATGTCTTACCATTGACTCTATCCATCTGTATATTTGTCTGCATTAGACTGAGCCAAACAACTTTGCATTGCTTTTAACTTGAAGGCTATTCAAGATACAGTGCCCATATTTTGCATGATGATAGATCTCATTTATATGCATCTGCATATACTGGGGTCAAGGTTAACTGACAAGGTAAAGGTCAAAGTTGAGAAACATTTGATGTTTCAGGGGTATTGACTTGTTTCACTAACGCATCTTGTTTTCCTATATTACATTGGTGAAAGTGCACGCATGCAATGATCTGAAATCTATAGTAATGCATTTCTGATACATTAAAAATGATATCCTAAAGCATTTAATGATATCAGTGTAACAGAATTATATGTATTCAAAAGAATACATGCATATAGAAATGATAAACAACCTTCATTAACCCTTTCCTGTTTTACAAAATTTTGGACCTGTCCAAATTCAATGGTTTTGCAGACGAAAATTAAAAGTGGATTTAATCTGAAAAATAACTATTCAGTAGGGTAGAACATAGTGTGGGAAAGAAGAAATTGCTTGTCAGAAGCAATTTCTTCTTTTTTCACAATGTTTTTTCAGTCATAAAATCAACGGCACGTTAAAAGCAGGGATTAAACAGCAAAGGGTTAAAGAGAAAAATGCCAAATGTTGGTTCTTGAAATAAAGAATTTAATAAACTCGTCATCTATAACAGGACAGAAATTTTCAAATCGTCATTCCAAGGGTCATGTGCAAAACTGTTGTTGGTGCCTATATGAGCCTGTGCTTGAGATTTCCAACATTTTCAAATATGCGCAATGCAAAGACTCTGACCAGCCTGTGCATCCGCATAGTCTGACCAGAGTCTTCACTATGCGTTTAGTAGATTGGTAAGGTCTCAAAGTATATGTAGACTGTGAGGTAACTTTATATTTACAGTAATTGGCTGACTATGCTACCTAATGTTTGCACCTCACTAATATTTCAAATTGTTGGAAATGTCATGCACTAGCTCATATATTAATAGGCACTTGCAATAGCTTTGTTTTGATCCCTTGAATTTGACTGTTTATGGTTGCCATGATCAATGAATTTCAAATTTCATGAGAACTCATTTATTTGTCTCTTTCGCTTAAGATCATTTCTTGCTTGAATGATGAGTCCTATATAAAATATATTGACCAGTGACACAAAATGCAACAAACTTGGAAGTGTTTACACTGTCACCTCAACAAGACTGTGCAGACTGATTAGGGTCAACATTTTTCTAGAATGATCACTCTACTTTCTGTAAAAGAATCTTTGAAATGCGATTTCTGCTTTACCTGCTTGGAACCGATTCCTTTTTCATATATATGTATTTATTTTACCAAGTTCCTATATTGTCCCTTGTAGTAAGTCAGGTCACTTATTTGTTTTAAATTGGAAACATTCATCGTAACATAAACATGTTGAAATTCAATGACAATGAAAAGTGAGTGATTTGAAATTCAACCAACGAAAAATATTTTGGAAAAAAGAAACTGCTTGTTGCAAGCAATTTCTCTCTTTTTTTTCCACGTTATTTTCTCTGGTGTTTAGTCACAGGGATGTAAAATATAGCATACTGTACAGGAAAGGGCTATAAAAAGAGTTTTATAAATGGCCCAGGCATTAATTACATGTAGAATCTAATGTACTTTTTACTTGTGCAGATCCAAGGGGATTCAGGCAAAAATAGGCTTAACATGACATGAGGAAAACCCTCACATCAAGATGTCAGATGGCAACAAAAATATCGTAACTACAGCTTTTTGAGCTGTAGTTTCAAAATTGCGCTCAATAAGTTAAGAATATTATGAACATGGTTCCCCTACCTTAAGATAAATAATTTGGATCAACACATGCTTTATATGTTGTTTATTGTATTAGCACATACAGTATTAGTGGTTGATGGTTTTTGAGAATTTTATTATGTACATGTATATTATAAAAAGTATTTATTTTATTCGTTTAAAAGTTCTGTGATATTAAGAGCAATGTTGATTTAAATCTGTTTTTCACCTTTATAATGCACTTTCGTAACGGCAGCAATCTTGTTTGGAACTTATTTTGAATAAGAAAATCAAAGAATAGTTAACAACATAGTGAAAATGACCAAGAGAATGATTTGAGAATGATTTTGGAATTATATTGAATGAGTGTGTGGAGCGTGATTTGAGTGAAATTCAAGGGGGTGGGGGTGGGGGGCTCGAATATTGCTAATTTTGTTCATCTTGAACAAAATTAGCAATATTTATTACCTATCTTTAATGAAATAATCACACAGGTTATATGAATAACTTTCTATATCTTCACAAAGTCATCATTTGCTTACAAAATTCAATTATGTCAGTGAAATCGTGGATGTTATCTATCGATTTTTATTTTGAATGTAGTTGCTGATCTTTTCAATTTTAGCGAATTTTGACCGTTTTTTTAATGGTTGGAGTGCGTGTTTGGAATGAATGATTTGAGCACTGAGCATATTAATTAGAATTGTTTTGATCGGAATGATTGTCAATTTCATGATGAAATTATCTGTATTTTCTCCTTAGAATGAGATTAGATATTTTAAGGATCCTCTGTATTTGATCAATATCAGTATGAGAATTAGTAATTTTGCAGAGCTACAGATAGAGGGGGTATTTTGGATTTTAGATCTCAATGATACATGTCTGCTGGTACAAAGGTCAAGGTGAAGAGATAAGGTCAAGACCATATGTTAAGGCCAAACTTTAGAAAAAAAATGCTGTATAGGGCGCATTCCTGTTTCACAAACACATCTTCAAATAAATTTATTTTTATGGAGTTTTCAGTGTATTTTCTTAAAGCATTTAAACTTCAGTTAGACTGGTAGATTGAAATTAAAAATGTGACCCTTCACACAAAAAAGGCAATCTCAGAACTCCGCACAATGAATGTTTTGAAAACGAGATTAATCTCGATGAAGGTCAATCCAATGTCGTATATCAACTAAACCTTTCACATGAAAGTAGACCGATCATTCTACATAATCGATATAACTGAAAGATTGTTGAAAGTAAAATTGCTGAAAGTAGTTGTTGGTGCGTAAAACTCCATCCAAAATACAATATCACAAAATTATTCCGAAGGAAATAGAATAATCATTTAATAAAAAGACTAGCCCTGTGTTCAGGAAGAAAACGTTAGCGAAGCGCTTTCGAAATGATACCTCGCTTTGCACCGTATGTGCACGTGCAAAGCGGGGTATCATCTCAAAGCGCTCGCAAAACGCTTTTACATCCTGAACACAGGGTAGGTAATTCAATATTTCGGCAAAAATTGCCATTTTCTAGAAAATGAAACAAATCTTGATACTTCTACATAAAACTATAATGTATAGTAAGTGTTTAGACTTTTTTTCATTTTTCCCGAAAAAGGCAATGTTTGCCGTAATATTAAAAAACCCAGTGTTTTCATTCAAATACATTTGAAGATGAAGACTAATGCTTTTTCTATGGTTGACGACTCATCCTTATATTTTCACATTCACATGGTTTCATAAAATTGCTGAATTTTGAATTTGTACATTTTTGCTTGACAAGAAACACGTTTCTCATTTGTGATATGAAGACTTTGTGATAAAGATAAAAGGATATAAATTTGAAATAACTGGGATTTGTTTATTATGTTCATTTTTACCCTTTTACCCTTTTGACCTCTTACCAGACGACTGACATTAAGACTGGTTAATTTTTTCTAAGAAATTGCAGAAGAAAAAGTTGACATTGCAAATTATCTTTGTCTTTTGACGAAGAAAACAATGTTGACAATGAATAAATGGCTTGTTCAAGCATTTCCGTCCTTGTAAACATTTATATGCCGGAAGGGTCGTATTATGTTATCGTCTGCATCGTCTGTCTGTCTATCTGTCTCTCTGTCTGTCTGTCCGTAAGCAAATTCGTGTCCGGTCCATAAGTTTCAAACTGGTCTTGAAACTTCACAGGTGTATAGATCTCATAGCTAGGGTGTGCAGAGCGCAAGAACCACAACTCTACCATTTGTTATTTTTGAGTTATTGCTCTTTGTTTGATTCAGTTAGCAAATTCGTGTCTGGTCATTACTTTGAAACTACAAGGCCTATGGTCTTGAAATTTCACATGTATGTAGATCTCATAGCTAGGATGTGCAGAGCGCAATAACCCTAACTGTACCATTTATAATTTTTGAGTTATTGCCATTTGTTTGATTCAGTTTGCAAATTCGTGTCCGGTCCATAACTTTCAAAATACAAGGACTACGATGTTGAAACTTCACATGTATGTAGAACTCATAGCTAAGATTTTGATTACATTATCTCAATCTGATTGAATCTGTGAATATTTTAGTAGTACTCGGGCATATATAATTACTTGAAGAATAGCGATGATTTCCATAGGTAATCCACAGTTCTTTAATTGCCTAAGAACACATTTTCCCAAAGACAAATAGGAAAACAAAACAAACAATACCATCATAATAAATACAATATACTATAGTGGTTTGATAGTTATTTAAATATCTATATATTTTTCATGGACGTCAAAAAATAGAATCGCGTAAGTTGCGACTGACTGCCTTATGAAACGGTCGCCATTGGTGCCGATAGCCTACATACTTTTAGATCATACTTTAAATCATTACGTCAGAAGGGATTCATCTTCGTTATGATGTTGAAATACAGATATGAATAAAATGTTGTAAATGGAGAAACCCCATATAGCTAGAGTTTGTCACGATGACTTTTTAAATACCGCCGAAAGAGGGCGTATATTGCAATCGGGAACCTTCGGCGATTCTACGGAATAGACCTCGGGAATGATGAGGGTGCAGACATTAAAGCGCGTCACATCGCACATGGGTTGATATGACGTCACAAACAAAACTGAAGATGACATTGCGAAAAACAAAATCAACGTTAGGTTAAATTTTAATATTTTTATTAAATTTTTATATTATAACATGCAAAGAAGATCCCCTACAGCGTTAAAAAAAATTGTATTTCTTTAAGCGTAAAAACCAAAGTACCACAAGCCGAATTACCTTTAAAATGACCCAAAATTATAAATATGGAATTCTGCCATGCATCGTCTAATTTGAATCGTCGTCTAAAGACGACTCCAATGAGATATTTCAAGGGAGAATCTAACAATGAATGAAAACAGCAGGTACGATTTGTGATTTTGACTTACGATCATTTTTTTTTTCGTAAGAAGTTTAGTAAAATTGACCCCTGGTATTGCCCATATTGTCGGGTGTTGGTAATATTATCTAGGCGGCGTTTTGTTCAAACTTAGCTCCGCTGTTAACCATGAAAACCCGATTTTGCCTATTGTACTAGTATAGCTTTTGTGTCGTCATCGTCGTCTGAAAACTTTAGAATTTGTGATTTCACGTGGCAAACCATTTGGAATTATTAATATATTTTCACTGTTAAAAGAGCGTCATATCCTAGTAAGGGGTAAACTGTAAATGCATTTTTAGCTCACCTGAACACAGCGTGCTCAAGGGGTGCTATTAGGATCACCCTGAGTCCGTCGTGCGTCGTCTGTCGTCAACAATTTAGAAAAACTACTTCTCCTGACCACTGGGCCGATTTCAATAAATTTTCCCAGAATGTTCCTTGGATGACCCTCTTTAAAAATTATTCGCGGAATTCTGATTGGCCCATAAATATGGGCGTGGCAGGGCGTGGTATTTTGAAATCTTTGGACGACATCTTCTCCTGAACCAATGGGCCGATTTCAATGAAACTACCAGAATATTGTTTGGGTGACCCTTTTCAAAAATTGTTCGCAAAATTTTGATTGGCCCATAAATATCGGCGTTGCAGGGCGGGGCTTATTTTGAATGACATCTCCCGAAACCATTGGGCCGATTTCAATGAAACTTTGCCAGAATGTTTCTTGGGTGACCAGTTTCAAAAATTGTTCGCGAAATTTTGATTGGCAAATGAATATTGGGGTGGCTAATTTTGAACCCAAAAGTTTTGAACGACATCTCCTCCTGAACCACTGGGCCGATTTCAATGAAACTTTACCAGAATGTTTCTTGGGTGACCCTTTTTAAATAGTGTTCGTGAAATTTTGATTTGCCCATAAAAACGGGCGTGGCAGGGAGGGTGTTATTTTGGGGCTCCTCAATAATGAATGGGTGGACAACGTCTATTCTCACTTTAAAATCTTCGAATAAAATCTCCTATTCAACAATTAGACAATGTGAATGAAACTTTGCCAGAAAGTTACTTAGATGAGCTCCACTGGACCAATAAATTTCAGGCGAGCGATTTAGGGCCATTTTGGCCCTCTTGTTGAACTAGCTATAGCCCCCTTCCGACTTTGACCTTTTATCCACTATCCAGCACTTGACAGCCTAGCGTAAGCCCGCGAGTGCGATGCTCTCATAATACATGTATTTTCCATAGGCCTAGCCAGGATTTTGAAATTTATACGCACTCAGAAGGCGACCACTATGGAATATATAGGATAAATGTATATTTTGACTGTTTTGACAAAAGATGAATGCCCTCCATCCGCTCCTTTTGTCTATGATTTTAGCAATGTTAAATTATCATAACATCGAAACTACAGCTTATTTAAGCTGTAGTTTCCATGTTATGATCATTTATCAACAGTATTTTTTTGAAAGAGGATTTATTACTATTACGCACTTGCGTAATATGCGTAATGGGAGCTACGCCCTTGTTTTCCTATCCAATGGGAGTCACATGTTTGATTAGTTTACCTTTTTCTCCAAAAGTAAATGTGGCATATTCAAGAGAAATTCTGCATACTAGCATAGCTCTTGTTAGCTCTGCTGTTTTCGGAGAAAGCCCGAAGTATTGTCATCACATTGACGTAATTGGCGTGGTCGGTTTTGGCGTTGACGATAGCGTGACAAACTATAAACCTGGTTGTATCTCTGTAGTTAATGAAGATATATTTATGAAACTTAGAATGTGTGTTTAAGATTCAAAGAGACACCAAGTCTAATAAGGGGGTAAGTATTGAAGCATTTGTGTAAAGGTTATCGATGGCTCAGCGCGAAACGGTTGTAACTCCCTATAAACATATAGGGAGTTACAACTGTTTCGCGCTGAGCCATCGTTATGTCCATCTTGGACTTACGATTTTTCGCATCCTTCGGCGCCTGCAGCTATGTGTTTCTAACCGTTAGCGATGCTCTTGCTCTTGTTCGAGGACAAGGCGTAGGGGGGTGGGGGGGTGCGGTTCATTTCAAGAGAAAGGTTGATTATTTAAAACTATCATTAAATATTTACTTATGAAATTATATGGGCAGCCTAGTTCACGGGTTACGATAAGATAAGACCAACATAAATCTTTCTTTCATTGTTTAAGTCACTCGAGGTCGGATTTGGTCGAGTTAATTGACATAAAATATATATATTAAACATGTCGACGATGTATACAGTTTTGGTTTTCTTTGGGTGTTTGTTATATGTCAACGCATACCCAATTCATGCTTCCTGCAAAATCAGTTGGTAAGATTTTTGTAGTTTTTCGCTGATTTTTTCCCTTGTTCCGTTTAAATCGAGACTATAAATATTATGGATTACGTAGAGTTTGATTTTCCAAACTTCCCAAAAATTGTGCCTATGTTTAGAAGAATAAGATTTTAAAAAAATCGACTTTTTGGGCATTAAAATGTAATAAGAAAATTCGAGATCAATAAGAGATCAAAAAGTACTAAAGAAGAAAAAAAACTTTCTTACGAGAATGTCATGATGAACGCTGTATATAAATTAAGCAAAAGCAAATTAAGTACAAAAATGTATTTCAAAAATTAAACTAGTATCTTGTTTTTTTAAACTCACAGGAGTTTCCCATCCGTGCCATGCAAGACATTCCATGACAAAATCAAGGCTCAAGCACAGATGTGGGAGTCAGCTGATAACTGTGCTAATGGAGGGGAGAGGTGTTTGTACAAGGTAATTTTAAAAGATCGTTCTAATTGGCCGGAAAAGTTATTCATACCCCAATGAATATGATTTGAGCAGGCAGAAATTTGGTATACTTTTGCACAAAATCATTTTTTAAACAAGAGGACCGCAATGGCCATTAATCGCTCACCTGAATTTTGTTGGTCCAGTAGATCTCACCCAAGTAACTTTCTGGCAAAGTTTCATTCATGTTTTCCTAGTTGTTGAAGAGGAAATGTTATTCCAATAATTCAACATAAAAATAGACCCTACCTACCTATTGGTTTTTGAGGTGAAGATGTTAAAAAGTTTCGAGTCAAAACAAGCCCCGTCCTGCAACACCCGTAATTATGGACAAATCAAAGCAATTTTTAAAGAGGGTCACCCAAGGAAAATTCTGGTAAAGTTTCATTGAAATCGGTTCAGGGGAAGATGTCGTTCAAAGATTCCGGGCTCAAAATAAGCCCGTCCTACCATGCCCATATTTATGGGTCAATCAAAATTTGGCGACATTTTTTTGAAGAGGGTCATCCAAAGAACAGTATAGTACAGTTTTGTTGAAATCGACCTAGTGGTTCAGGAAAAGATTTTCAGATCATTTCTTTCTGCCTCCATAATATTTTGATAAAACCACCGGAACTTCAACTTCTTTGAATTTTATAGGGAATTTGCTTAAAATCCAATTCTTAAGGAACATGGGTCCTGTTTCACCAAAATATTTAAGACACATTTTTGTCTGTCCGATGACTTTCCACATATTCAGGACAAAATTACGTATCTACAATCTATCAATACCTACGTAAAGCGATTTTTGCTGTAACTGTTTCGAAAGTCATCAGTAAGAAAACAATACATCTTAAATGTTTTGATGAAACTGGTCCCTGGTGTTTTCATTCATTGTTAGAATCTGCCTTGCAATATCTCAATGGAATCGTCTGTAGAAGACAATTCCAATTAGATGGTTCAAGGCAGAATTCCATATTTAGTTACTACTGTAGAAGCAGCGTAAATTTTTGACTTACGCACAAATGATGATAAGATGTTCAGGAAAACAGGGCCCTGTAATCGTTTACTCGAGATGATTTAAACAATGTTTTCCCAGTTCCAACAACACAAGGTTTAGTGAAAATTAGGTAAAATACTCAGTCACGAGTATGCAATCAAAATTATAACTCTTATTTACCTCAAAAATATAATTAGCTAACATTTATCTTATACAGTTAGTAACACCGTAAAATTGACTAGATGAATGATTTTGGAATGAAATTGAATGAGTGTGTGGAGCGAGTATTGAGTGAAATTAAAGGGAGGTAATCCAATAGAGCTAATTTTGTTCAAGATGAACACAATTAGCGATATTTATTGCCTACCTTATTGAAATATACGTACTTTTCTGTTTGAGTGTCACAATGGACCGATGAGACACTTTAAAATCAACACCAGCCAATAAAATCGTAGAATAATTTGATCGATTTTAGTTAAATGTTGATTGTCTTGGAACAATTTCGAAATGTTTTCGAATGATTTCGGGGCGTTTGTGATCGATTGGAGTTTGTGTTTTGAATGAATGGAGCGCTGAATGAATGATCAAGAATAATTTTGATCGGAATGAGTGTCAATTTCACAATGTTTTAAACACGATCACACTTTCTAGACTCGACCAAATCGAAATAAGATGCAGACGATGAATCAAAAATTATGAAAAAACCTATTGAAAGAATAAATAAACCAAATATTAAGGGAATACAGTAAAACTTGTTCAAATCGACCACTAACGCGACAACCAAAAGGCGGTCGTTAAAGAAAATGGCCGCTTAATACACGTTTTGTTTACAAATAAGAAACATACTTTTTGATTGAACAGGCATATTATTGTAAAATTCTCAATTATCCTATGATGTTAAAGCTCAAAAGAATTCTGGTGAGTTTTAATAACAAAGGATTCGTTCTCAATAAATAAAGACCAACAATACATTCTTTATACGATTTTCTGTTATTTAAAGAAGGGATTTGGAAAACGGTCGCTTAATGAGGATGGTCGTTAAAATAGACATGATCACTTGAGCAAGATTGGCTGTAAATATAAAAAAAAATGGGTAAAGCAATACGTCCAGGAGTATTTTTCTAAACCTTCAAGACTGGTCTTTTTTTCCCTGCCTGATGTCTTTTCTCATTCTTATATTTGATTATGTTCTGAATTTCTTCTGATACAAACCGATCCATGAAAACTTTGACCTTTGTTTTATCAGTGTCACACTTTTAAGTTGACCCAAAGGGCTGTATAGGATCTGAACGTGATTCGACCAAAAAAAAAAGGACAATCGAAGATCAAATTCATGTCATGGAATTGAAAGCAATAAAGAATGATCTTTTGTAATAATAAAGTAATAAGATAAGAAACAACAACAACAGCCAATTTTATCCAATCATCATGCAGTTGCTTGTTCTGTACAAAATGACCCTTTTCCACAATGTTTTGGCTTTACCGCTATGGCGGTCTTATGTTGCTCAACTGCTTGTGCTAAGAAATAGCTTTATTTTGATATACAATATACCTGGACATACTGCTTTTTCTTGGCTTATAAAGCTCCCTTAAAATTGGGTCTCAAACACTTTACATGAACCTTAAGCAGTTTGACATTTAAAAAATCGTTTTCCCAACGTCTTCAAAAGGTGTTTGAACGAGTGCTTTAGGTATTCAATCAAACTTAGAAATAGAATAACATTTTTTTTATTCTTATTGGAGACATTGTGCTAAAATTTCTTATTGGTCCCACGATAACATTATCGAATCTGAGAGGGTATAAATGTTCTTTTTTTTCTCTCGAAAATTGTATTAGGGTTTATAATCTTCACAATAAAGGAATAATGGTTGATCATAGAAACGTCGATATACTTGAATAAACTGTACGAGATGGGCTGTAGTTAGGTTTATGTCCATTAATCAACAGTTTTCTTCTCAATGATATTTGTTGGCACGCACGCGCGCATGCTACGTAACGATGATAACGCCATCATTCGTCGACGATTGACGGTAGTAGTGATTTGAATGGCATTTTCTTGTTTTCTGACAGTGACATTCAAGTCCACTCGGAACATCGCTCGGACTATTCCGTAGAGTGTAAAGTACTCTTCCGTACAATTTCCGAAAGTTCCCGATTGGTTCAAGTCGTCAATTTTTCGCTTTAGATAACGGAAGATACGGACAAAGAACTGAAAGGTACCCACACGACTCCGGTCAAGAGCTACGTCGATGACATCTCCTTTACTCTGACAACTAGTGGAAATGGCTGTAATGTAGAGGTAAGGGGACGTAAATGGGTAAACTGATTCATCTTCCGTTATTTCCTGGTTATCTACCTCAATGATGTTTATTTACCGTAATTTCGGGTTGTTGCTGCAGTTCTCAACATTCTGCGTTATTATTCAAGTGGCAGGGCGTGGCTTAGTCGTGACGTAAGTTGGCCAGTTATTTTTCAATATTTTCGGTTCTTTCGAAATTAATCAGCAATTATCGTTAACGCGTGCAAATAACGGCATCATGAAACCTAAAGGATTTACGTGTTGAGAGAAATTAACGCATTTCACCGTTTGGTTACCAAAGCCCCTTAACTTCAGCTTGGAGTTACTAGGGTTTAGTTACCAACCTACGATTTAACATCTCAAGTTATTTAAATTGACTCTCTGTAAGAGTAAGTAATTTCAAATAAAAGCTGATTTACCATAACCTTATGTGCAACGACCCCTTACTTAGGCCCCGCCCTGCCAGGGCAATAATCATGGTTTATATAATTTATTTAAAAAAAAACTGATTTTTATCAATGTGGTAATTTTATTCCCGTTTTTACTTGAGGAAAGTTTTATTTCATGATTACCCTTTTGGATCGAAGGCTTAAGCCTTTGTTTATGGTTCAGAATCATTTATTATTCATTTTGTCGTAATCCGAGTTAATAGTTCTTTTATTCCTATTAAGAATATCGCGTCATTGACTGCATATTTCGTTGTATTTCAGGGTTATTCCAGATCTCAAACTTGGTATGCATACTTGGATTATGGAACGAACTACTGCAATCTTCGTAACTTGGTTGACGGTAAGTGTAACCTACTTAAACTACCTTCTTTTTCATCAGACAACATGATTCCAAATTTGGTTGAGTGTTGGCCTAATCTGAGCGCATTTTCATAAGTGAACGGAAACAAGATTTTCCTATCGACATATATTCGTTACGGATACGGTTTTACCTATGTTGTAGTACCAATTGCTGCGAACGTTCTATCTACAGTTAATTGAATCGGGAAATTGACATTCACTTCGATCAAAACGATTCAATATCCCTCAATCTGCGCTCCATTTATTCAATCAAAAATTCATTCGATCCATTCAAAAACGCTACAAAATGACTAAAAAAGTTAAGATCAACAACTAAATTCAAAATAAATAAAGCTAGAAAAAAAATCGCGGTTTCACTGAAATGATTGAATGAGTAAGTGTCTTGTTGGTTCTTGAATAAATAGGAAGCTAATTATAGAACTTGTATGCAACTTGTAAGGGGGATAATTAACATCGCTAATTGTGTTCATTCCGAACAAAATTAGCGATATTGGATTACTTCCCTTGATTTTCACTCCAAACTCACTCCTTAGACTCATTCAATTTCATTTCAAAATCATTCTTAAAGCATTCACCTTGTCAATTTCTCGATGATGTTAACTGTATCAAGTTTCAATCGTATCGATTTGATAACTCTTCCCTCGCCAAGATGTGTTTTATCAGAGTAATAATTTTGATAGACGTATACGTAGTACATAGTCAAAATTTCATTACACAATATAATTTGAGCATGTGTGTGACATTTCCAACAATTTCAAAGGTGTGCAGAGCAAAAACTCTGGCCAGCCTATGCATCCGCACAGTCTGACCAAAGTCTTTACTGTGCACTTTTCATGTAGATAAGATAGCAGACAGCAATTCTTCTAATTGCACTGTGTAACCAGCTATGCTGCAGATTGTTTGTACCCCATGTATATTTCAAGGTCATAAACGCATCTCCCCCTCTCACTCTCTCTACTCGTCTGTCGTAACACAAACTCTCATCTCTCTTCCCCTTCCTCGCTCTTGCTCCCACATCTTATTTGAATATTATTTGATTAGAAGTAATGCTTCTATCAAAAAAAAAATAAAATAAAAATAATCCTGTCCGTTTAAAAAAAATCTATAGGCTTTATGAGGATGACACAACTCTTGCACAATGATTAAAATGATCGTTTTGTGTTTTATCTTGATTTTGGATTCATTCTGAATTGATTCCAGGTGCCAAGCTGAATGCCTCAACGGGTTTCATGGAGACCACTAGCGACGCTGATTGTACTCAATACAGCTCTCATGATTGTGAAAAATATTAGATTAAACAAATAGATCATTCAGTTGAGTTGTATACATGTATACGTGTATATGCTACAGATTAGAAAAAGAAAATAATATACTAGTATAATATACATAGCTTTAGCTACATAAAATACAAAAGCAACGCCTATGGGTGCATACGCTCCGTTGTTTCGTGCTGGTTCGTTGATAAAAAAATCGAAGTTGAAAAGTAGTGTAGGTCGCATAAAATGAACCTATATTTATCACCTTTGATAGTATAAATTGCTCTTTTGATAGTGAACATATGTGCCAAGTTTCAAGTGAATGACTGAAGTATAACCAGAGAAATCACAAAATGTCAAAGTTTTCGCACGATGACGACAACAACAAGGCCGACGCCAAGGCTACAGCAATACCTTAGGTGTTATCCCAAAACAGCCAATCTAAAAAATTGATGTTAATATCTTAATATTTCAACAATACTTCCGAAAACCATGGGTTGAGGTTGTTCATTTGAATCGTCTAATTGAGATAATTCAAATGAGTACCCATAACATGTGGTTTTGCTGAGAAATAACAGTTTTGATATGGCGCTAACCCCTTACATATGTTTCGAAACCTTTAGCATTCAGGGGCCTGTTTTACTAAACATCTTACGATCTGGCATTAGTTAACAATTAGAGTTGCTTCTACAGTAGTAACTAAATATGGAATTCTGCTATGCATCATCTCATTGGAATCTTCTTCTGAAGACGATTCCAATGAGACAATGCTATGCAGAATCTAAACAATTAACGAAAACGATTCCAATGAGACAATGCTAGGCAGAATCTAAACAATTAACGACAACTATAGGCAAATTTGTGGTTTTGACTTACGATTAATTTTTTCCTAAGATGTTTAGTAATGCAGGCTCCAGATGTGTATGAAAAATACAAACAGGCTAAACAACGTCCACATTTCCTTGAAGGAAACGCGCCATATCTTTAAGTATAAAGCAATGGTTAACAAATATATTAACTTTGGGAAAAATCTTTAATA
Source organism: Fragum whitleyi (assembly GCA_948146395.1). Taxonomy (NCBI): domain Eukaryota; kingdom Metazoa; phylum Mollusca; class Bivalvia; order Cardiida; family Cardiidae; genus Fragum; species Fragum whitleyi. The sequence goes on along the minus strand of OX411556.1, from coordinate 28,397,121 downwards.
AAAATAACAATATTTGTTCCATTTAACAATAAACTTTGCTTTCATTATTTCTTTTTGTGTATGGCCTGTTTCACTATGCACGCAATTTTTAAAAGAAACAACAACCAAAATACAGAAGTAAAAGGTGGTTTATCTTAAAACACACCATTCCTTTCTGACCGATCCAAGTGCGAATAAAGAGAGCAGCAGGGGTTAAAGCTGTCCCCTCGTCGAAATTAGCACATAGTCAAAAGATTTGGGAAAATCCTTAATCGAATTTCATAGCGTCTATTAGCTATGAAAGCTTCGTAACTACATATTGAATAAAACTGGCGTCCTTTTTACGTGCCAATGGTAGATTTGGAAAATCGCCCCCGTCTCCACCAGTCAAAATACCCTGGATACGTGCATGCAAATCTTATCTTGTGAAAAATGAGGCCTTAACTAGCCCTGCATTCAGGATGACAAAACGGTGCAAACAAATTACAAAATTTTGTTCTGCTTTGCACGTGCACTTGCGTCCAAGGCGGGACATAATTTGCAAACATTTGCATCGTTTTGTTATCCTGAGTGCAGGGCTCTATATGACACTGAGCATTTTTACATTATTCCGTAGGACATATCTGTTCTACTTTTGTAAGTTTTTTTTCTTTTTTTTTTTTTTTTTTTTTTTTGGAGGGGGGGGGGGGTTTAAATGAAAATTTGAGAGTTGAAATCAGCCAATCTACATATAGTCCGCAAGGGTTAAAATGTAGTTAAGCAACCACTTGAGGCCATGCAGTAGGGCAGCTACTACCAGTTAAAGCATCGTGAAATTGACAAGATGAATGAATTTGGATTGATTTCGGAATGAAGTTGAATGAGTGTGTGGAGCGAGTTTTCAGTAAAATTAAAGGGAGGTACAGGAATAAAATACCGCTAATTTTGAACAAGTTGAACAAAATTAGCGATATTTATTAACTACCTTTAATAAAATATGCATACTTGTTCTATAAACTACTTCATAATTCTTCCAAGAACCAATCAGACGCCAACAATTTCAATCATCGCAGTGAAATCGCGATTTTTTTCTAGCTATATTTATTTTGAATGTAGCTGTTGATCTTATCTCTTTTAGTGATATTGGAGCGTTTTTGAATGGTTTGAGTGAGTGTTTGGGATTATTGAATGGAGCGATGAGTAAGCGATTTGGAATGGTTCTGATTGAGATGAATGTCAATATCACGATGTTACTAACTGTATATATTCCGCCAGGATTAAAAATGCGGCTAAGCAACCACATAGGGGCCCTGCAGTAGGGCAGATACCACAAGTCCTCCATAAAATTCACAGGCCATAGATCAGAGGGCTGGTGTAAGTGTCGATCTCCATGTTGATTTGTTTGCCTTTTATCATGCAATGAAGCCTGTATTGACCCGATATCACCTGTCTGATAACCTAAAATGATATAAGTCAGTCTATTTTTAGAAACAATTTGCATACACTTTCACCTGAATTTCTTTGATTTTAAGAGTGTATTATGATTATGCGCTGAAAATGATTGCGTGATAAATAGAATAACTTGTCATGTTAAATTCTCCCAACCTCGACCAGATAACATTGATATTTTAAGACACTAACATGCTATTCTCTATATACACAAATTTAACAATTTTAACAAGTGGCGTTTTTGTCTCGACTCTGGATATATTTTAAAAAAATTGAGCCATCATATTTGTTTTTTTTTTTCTTCATCCCACATATTTGGTATGTTTTCCCTGTGCGAGTAAACTGCCGTCCGATTTATTTCGTATGTCTACCGTCAGAAACGCCAGTCTCTTTCCACGTTTTAACGTCGTTACGTCAATCGTTATTTCTTCTCCGACTGGGACACCCTTCATGAATCTAAAAAGGAAAAACAAATGGTCCACTTTCGATTTGTCCAAAGATGAATAACCCTTCTCCCGAAATTTTCTTGCAGTACACGAAACTTAAGCAGACGGTATAGGCACAAACCAGCTGGGTCAGACGCCTACATTGTCTGCCTTCCATTTACAGAGAAAAGAAAACAAAATGTGAAATTTTACAAGTTGAATGAGTTTTGAATTTTTTTGGAATAAAATTGAATTAATGCGACGAGAGAGTTTTGAGTGAAATTGGAGGGAGGAATCCAATATCGCTAATTTTGTTCAGGCTAATTTCTTCAAGAACCAATGAGACACTTACAATTTAATTTATGGCTTATTGCTTCACGTATTCGTACAATGTGAGTAGGTTTTTAGTTTCATGCCCCAAAGAAAATAAAAAATGCTCTATTCTCTATTCGTCTCTTAATTAATAATTCTCGTAACGACAGCTTGAATAAATGGTCAACCAATCACCATTATCCATTTTGAACATTAGATGGTAGTCCAAGAACAACTGCCGCCGATCAAAAAAAAAAAAAACAAAAAAAACAAGAGATGTCTGTTTAACAATTGTGCCCCCCATAAAAGCAGGCAAAAAGCATATTCTTTGTCATTCAACAAAGGGCATTAACTCACAAAATATTTTGAGTAGAGTTATGGTTCTTGTACACTACTCTTCTACTCAATGAGATCTATCCACCTGTGAAGTTTCATTATTTTAGCTTATATACTTTTTGTGATATGCTCCGGACAAAAAAACGGTCTACGGACGGACGGACCAACAGACAAGTGCAAAGTAATATACCCCTTCTTCGAAAGGGGGAGATTTGACCTTGGAACCGTCAGAAAATCCTTTCTTGGCACACTTACTGTTGATGGAGAATTTCTGTGCGTAATCATTTTACATTCCATCTGTAAATGTAGGCAGTTGTAATGATCTGGTCGAATTGACGGACAAGCGTATTAGCACAAGTACACCATCGGACTTGTCAGTTTGACAACTTTGTCTCGCTAACGGCAAGCGGACTCGATCGTAAAAAACGGCAAACTTACGTCACACTCAAATCCACGCTAACGCCTGCCACAGGTTCCTCAGATGACAGCAGAGCCCACGTAGACACAGCGTCAACTAACGTTGACGTCATACCACCGTGAAGCGTTCCGAAACGATTCTGGTGGTCCTCATCAACCTTCATCTCGCATCTGCAGTTACCATGACCACCAGAAATCGGCTTCACCTGAAAAAGTGTAACGTATTGCTCACTAAAGTTAGTTCATTCATACAGTAGAACTCTGTCGATCGAATTAAACTTTACTTTGATCGGTGCGCGTTCAAATCACCAGGGACTTAAAAAAAATTAAGTCCCTGGTGATGTGAACGCGCTCCGATCAAAGTAAAGTATAGTTCGATCGACAGAGTTCTATTGTATGAAGGAACTTATTTTTTTACTAGGCACTCTTAACTGTAGATAAGTTCAATTTCAAAATAACGCGAATTATCGATCACCCCTCCTAATTTTTCATCAGATGAACTTGTACATGAGTTTCACCTAATCTGGCCCCAAGATGTAGACTTGCAGCCACTGGGACGGACTCAACGGCGGTGTAGTCAAAAATGTCATGGTCGATTGAACCAGTCAAATTTTCAGGAAAACTGAGACTAAATATTTAGGCTGCGCAAATAGAACAGAAATGGCGGAAAAATTGATTCGTTATAGATTTTCGAGAAAATCTCGCAATTTTCTTCTTGTTTTCGCATCTAATCATCTGAATGTTGTGATCTACGAATGACAACTATTTAAATTCATTGTGTAAATGTAACCGTGAATGTTTTCTGGAGGTATTGCTGGGATGAAGCTCTTGTTTGAGACTTTTGTTGGTCGCGTAAACGGTCACTTTTGCAAAAGCTTTTGCGGTGCGTTTAAGATAGACTGTCAGTCGCGATGAAAACTTCGTCAGTATTTTCGTATTCTGGAGGCGGGGCAGTTGTTTACAGGGAACTATGATATCTCCCTTTGTCGACCATTATGATAACAAACCATGTCTATATAGCTCATCATAGAAGGCGGGAGATTGTAATAGTTCCCTGTAAACTGCCATATGTTCAGAATGTATAAGCGTTTCGCGAGCGCTTTGAGATGATACCCCGCTTTGCACTGTGCACATACGTGCAAAGCGGGGTATCATTTCGAAAACGCTTCCGCGGCTAACGTTTTCATCCTGAACGCAGGGCAGTTGTTATGCGTGCTTTAAACTGGCAAACAGGCTATACCATCTACGCTACCTACCTCAGACGGCAGGTTCGCCAGCCGACCGGTCAATTCGCATCTTTTTTCGAATCATTTTTTTCATGCTTCTTACACGATGTGATAACCCGTGGCTTGATACGGGGACTGGGGCATTCACAATGAAAATGATTATGAGATCAAGAAATTGAATGTTACTGTAGTCTTTGGGTGACCGGCAAACCTAGTAATTTCTGCTTCAATTATTCTGATTTTACGACGTTTTGATCTCAAACTTACGCAGCTTTCAATGTTTAGGCTTCATAAGAAATAACCATATTTGTTAGATGTGACCATATCGCAGCCTAATTGTCAGGTTTTACCCTTTCCCGTTTTACACAATTTTGGACCTGTCCAAATTCAGAGGTTTTGCAAACGAAAATTTAAAGTGGATTTAATTTGAAAAATAACCATTCAGTAGGGCAGGAAATAGTGTGGAAAAAGAACAAATTGCTTTTCAGAAGCAATTTCTTCTTTTTTTCACAATGTTTCCTCAATCATAAAATCACAGACACGTAAAATGCAGGGATTGAACAGCAGAGGGTTTAGATGGTGCAATTAGGGTGATATCCTTCTTTCGAAGGACTTCAGAAATACGTCCGTAGACTCATTGATTGTTCCACTGCACGGAAATCTTTAGTAAAAGGCGAAAGATTTATGCGTGACTGTAGTGAAACCAGAGTAGCTGAAATAGGGTTTCATCGGTTTATGTATAAAACCTTACATACTTTTAAATTTGGGTTACTTTGATACCATAAACTATGAATATTTCAAATTACAATCTTATTACTCGTAAAAAAGTAACTTTTATGAAATAAATATAAATTAATGTGATTTTTCTATCAAAGCTTTCCTGGGTCGTTTAAAAAAGTTGTATTGGAAACATAAATTAAAGGGAAGTTATTTTTACAAAAAACACAATCGCCCTGAGAAAGAGAGATGTTTATCTCGCCTAGTCGAACGTTTTTAAACGTTATTTTGTTTGTTTTTAGTGAGAAATTGAGAATGCAACGAGCAAAATAATAAGATAATATCGCATTTCAAAACTGTGCAGTTTTGTATAAATCAATGTAGATCTGCGATATAAACTTAATTTGGATAAAAATAATCTATAGTAAATTATATATAACGTAAAGGGTTTTCAATGCTGAATGGTTTCGTTACGGATGGGAGGCCATTGATCAGATTTTTACCAAGTAATGAGTGATTTGTGTCTAAAGTAAACTGCTGGACAGAGAAAAGGGTATTATAGCATAAGATGAATCTAATGAACAAAATGAATTCAACCGTATATCAAAGGCAAATGCATGAACAATTCCTAGTATTTCTGAACTCCAGATTACGATGGAAACTGAGGACGAATGATGTTACGTTAAATCACAATGAGTAAAGGATTTTAATTATCCCCTTTTTATTTGAATTCGGGTCCAACTTTTATACAAATTACCAAATAATTGATTGATTATTAATTGAAGGGGTAATTTAATATGTGGCACAAACACGCCTACCGGTTTCAAGGTAAGGAAACTAGACTTGCACAGTTATTCTAATTTAATCACAAACACAATTTACCTTGTTCAAAATGTTTTCAAAACCTCTGTGGTTCTTCGTACATTCTTCTACAACCCTCTTTAGGATTGATAAACCGTTTTTTGAAGCCATTTTAAACACAAAATATCGAAAAGTTCAAAATTTATTGAGTACGAAGCAACAATTATGTAAGGGCGACAACAAATAGATTAAAATTATATTCCAAAACTACGGTGGCCTCCCTCTAGTAAGGCTTTCGCCGGGCAAAGCGAGGAAAAGCCTTTGCCTTTTCATTTTGGGGAAATTTTGGGACTTTTTTTATGAATATTTCGGAACATAGGCAGCAAAAGCAAAACGTACACATCATCTGTAAGATTTAGCCTAAAGCTGAATAGGCTGAGGCTGACCAATCAGTATAAGGCTCAGGCTTATCAGAAATGAAATAACAAAAATCATTTATCAAAATGATTTTGATTGGAGAAATCAGTAAAAAGCGAACGTCAGCTTTATTAGAAATTGAACAGAAATAGATGATCCCGTTCCACCGGAAAACCTGCTTAGATTGCGTCGCTTTTTCCGCATTCTTAATTTAAAACCTAGATACTACAAATAAATAATTTTTGCCCTGACTAATCCAATCATCAAATAATTTGCAGGCGTAAGCTCAAAGTGCGTAAAAATTGTAAAGGGACAGAAAAATATTGTTGAAAAATTAATATTGAGAAAAGGGAAGGGGGAGGGGGAGAGGGAGATGATTGGCCTGGTTATGCCCAGCGCATACAAATTTCGGTTTGTGAGAAAATAGCCGTGTGCAAACAGGTTTTTCAAAAATAGGCTTATATTCTTTATCTTGTTATAAGATTGATGATAAGAAAGATTTTGATTTGATTTGTAAAAAAAGCAGCAGTTAAAGTCTATTGTCATTTTTAATGTCATTTAGGTGGGTTTTCCTGGAGAACGGATCACTTGTATCATTATCCCTCGGTGAATGAAATTTGAACCTGTGCGTGACATTTCCAACAATTTGAATTGTGCATTGAACAGCGAAGACAGTAACATAAAAGTTACGCGATGGTCTACAGATAACACATAACGAACACTCTGGTTAGACTGTGCGGGTGTACAGACTGTCCAGAGTCTTTGATTTGCGGTTATTTTAAATCATTGGAAATCTAACACACAGGATCTTTTTTAACTTTATGCTGGTGAGCCCGTGCGTGACATTTACAACAATTTGAACTGTTTGTTAGGTGTAAACATTGAGCAACATAGACAGCTACATACTGTAAGTAAAAAGTTCCCTGATGGTCCACAGATACTTTGAGAACTTATCTATCTACTTAGTGCATAGTGAAGACTTGGGTCAGACTGTGCGGATGCACAGGCTGGTCAGAGTCTTTGCTATGCACATATTTGAAATTGTTGGAAATCTCACGCACAGGTTCTTTTATTATTATTATTATCATACATAATTCACATCCCTTTTTTCTGTGATTATTCTCATGTTTGTTAACTTGTTACTCAAGCACACGACATCAGTTGACACATCATATCGTTTTACGAGGATGCTACGCTATTTGACGCAAAGTCGGCGAGACGAAATGTAATCTATACCTCTTTTGGCACGACCTGTTATGTTGAATATGCGTAAATTGAAATAATGAACAGCTGAGAGTAACAAATAATCCATATTTTATGATTGTAATTGTATACGAGGGGTGTTCAAAAAGTCCGCGGACTTTCTTTATATCTCGAAGACTGTTCGACAGAAATCGTTGAAATCAGCATATGAGATATGGCGTTAGTCCACGAACTTCTGGAACACCCCTCGTATACTATACAAATACAACTAGACATTCAATGTTTCGAGATCGCTTAAATTCTATCCACAGGCAAAAAAATGATTATTCAAAATTTTCAAGTTGTAGACTGAATACCTTTAAAAGAATAAATCAAAATGTGAAAATGTTGCGGTTGGCAAAGACCAAACCGAAAATGTACATTTTCATCGAAATTTTGATTATGGATTGAAATCGAGTTGTTTTTGTTTTAATTGAGGTTGAAAATACATTTACATAACTATGAATTAATAAAATGACAATTACTTCAATCGTATCGAATAAGTTTTATGTAACGTGTCAAATCTCGGACAATTACGAGAATGCGAAGGTCGATCTGATTCTTTAATTTTTCACATGGGAGACTATTTTAGATGCCACGGACATACCCAAGTGAAATCAATGCTTACAAACCCCCGTTTAGAACTGGATACTGAACATTTAACGGTGTGTCAAGGCAATAATATCGCGTTATTTGTAACATTATCATACAAGCACATTTTGTTTTTGATGTGCATCATGCATGTTTTTGAAATCGGCTACAATTGGAAATGTATTCACGCGTTGAAATATAATGAATGAATGAATGAATGAATGAATGAATGAATGAATGAATGAATGAATGAATGAATGAATGAATGAATGAATGAATGAATGAATGAATGAATGAATGAATGAATGAATGAATGAAGGAAGGAAGGAAGGAAGGAAGGAAGGAATGAAGGAATGAATGAATGAACTATTGATTGATTGGTAATTAATTAATCGCATAGCAGAAATTGACTCTTCTTACAAGTAAGTTGGCATTTTACACAAAGTCTGTCTAAAGACACCGATCTTACTAAATTTAACTCCCAAAACATAGCCAGACTGAAATACGTCCGTCCATCGCCTAGTCGAATTGAGACAATTTAGCTAATATTAGGCAATATCAAACAATTATCCTTTTAAATCAAACATATTGTACAAACGGTACACGAACTTGTGGATAGCGACAGAACTCTGGACTCCCGCCTTCAACTTTCCGTTCCTTAATGTGTGATTTTCACACCATGTTATTACTTGGCCATTTTTGACGGACACACCTTTAGTCTTACATTTCACTCTTTGGTCCGTTTGCATTTTACGTGTTCGCCGAGGGGGATTTTACAGGACCACATTGCATTTGTTGTAACGTATTCTTTATCACAAACCAAGAAAAATACTTACCTCTAAACAAACTTTCAATGAAACTGGGTAGCTCTGGAAACGGTCCCGAAATTAAATACTTGGTGTCTGAAACAAACGATCAAAGACAAAAACCCTCGTTTCCGACAGACACAAATGCCGCACTTTTTATGAAATACAAACATTTTCAGTATAAGAAATTCCAATAATTTACTCCTACAAATGACCAATTTCGAAATTGGTCATTTGTAGGAGTTAATTCTTCAAATATCTGATATTGGAAATACTGAAGGTAGGGAAAAAGCATAATATTTCCTTTTCAAATATGAATAGCTTAATTTTGATATCATGAGTACAGCAAAATTTCGGCCTGGCGCGTTTTTTTTTTCTTTCGAACCAACGCCTTTCGGGTCGAGCTAATTATTTATTAACAGAATGAAATAACCATCACTATTGGTTGAGTAATACTCATTTCAGACATCAAGGGAACATAACTATTCCATCAAATTTTGAGTTGTCGTTTCGAAGATCGTCACAGTTTACAAAATTTTATATTCAAGGATTTGGTTAGGCTTTTTATCGCCCTTGATAATGAAAAAGTGACCAGTGAAACCTTTAGTTACACTTGTCGCCCCATGCGTAGCCCGTATAAGTGTAATATATGGATAGTCATAAAAGGCATACATTGTAAGACTTGGTCTCACAGTTGGATTTTTCCGGTTAGTCTCCGGGTGTTTGATCTTTATACCTAATTTAAGGACTAATCGATAATGACCATGGAGTCGTTTTATTATACATCTTACGATCATTTTTTTTTTTTTATTTGTGTGTGTGTGTGGGGGGGGGGGGGGGGGGCGTAAGTCAAAAATTAAAGTTGCTTCTACAGTAGTAACTCAATATAGAATTCTGCCGACGATTCAAATGAGATATTGCAGGGCAGAATCTAACAACGAATGAAAAAGCCAGGTACAATTTTTAATTTTTGACTTACGATTAATCTTTTCGTAAGAAGTTTAGTAAAACGGGTCCCACTTGACAACATACATGGCTTCCGTCTAATATTACATGTATGTACATTGGCGGAATCGGGGGGGGGGGGGGGGGTCAGAGGGTTCAAACAAATCCCCACTGATTCCTAATTACTTCATTTTCATGTTGAAATTCAACTAACTCCTCTGCTATTCGCGACAAATTTTTGATGTGAACAAAATTTTGGCAGACAGTATAGACTAGGATCAGCCTCCACGGTTGTATCTTAGCATGCTCTGTCTGCCTTCTTCTTAATTTTGTGGAAAAAATCTTGAGGCAGACTTGTTAATACAAGGTAAACATACCCCATTTTTGTATGTTAGAACCCCCTTTACAAAATCCTGGATCCGCCACTGATGAACCCTGAAATTAAGAACAAATATATCGGAATGAAATTGAATGAGTTCTGTGTGCAAGTGTTTGGTTTGAATGAAGTTTTACGTCTCTTATTAAGTCATTTCGCGTAGACCACAGCACCTAAAATGGATTCCCGCCCTGGGTTTGGGATGAAAAACGGTGCGAACTGTTTACCCATTTAACCCGCTTTGCACGCGAATGCATGTACAAGGCGGGGTATAATTTGCAAACAGTTTGCACCGTTTTGTCATCCTGAACGCAGGGTTGGCATTTCAGACACCTGTAACAACAACCATGACTCTGGCCACGAATACATCCTTTCCGAGTTCCTGCATGCACATCTTACTAAGGTTAACGAATACCTATTAATTGGTTAAAAATACCTGAGTTCAGGATGACAAAATGGTGCATACTGTTTGCAACTTATACCCCGCTTTGCACGTAAGAACACGTGCAAAGCGGGGTATAATTCGCAAATTGTTTGCACCGTTTTGTCAGGCTATTCCTCTCTGTATGATGTTTCCGTTTTCTAAATAGCGATTATCACGCCTTCATTATTGACTTGTTGTATCACCCAGTTTGTTGAAACACCTTTATGGTCAACTTGGTCAGTGTGTCTATATCCGTTTATTTATCGATGCTACCGTGGGCCGTAGCATATGCCCATTTGAGCTACCCCCCCCCCCCCCCCCCGAAGACCGTGTTAGATGTTACGGGGGATAGTGGAAGGATACATAACGAAACTACTGCTGAGATCCGCCATGGTTCTTTTACGCGTTTGTTGTAAATCACCGTCACACGGGAACTCGGTTGAACGCATCATCCGAAAGTCAATTAGTTTCGTAAGAGTGCTAGCCCTGGAATCGAGCCCGCGCGATGGATCTTAAGTTGTTCTTAACTGCGGAGCTCTTCTGACCAAGATAATCGGGCTGACCTTGGTCAGTCTACGGTTTTCTTTGTATCTAGCTCTGCCTTCAATATAGAAACGTTGGCGGAACGTTCGTGTTCTTACGTGCAATGTGGGACACAATTTTTAAACGTTTAAAAACGTTTATGTAGCCTGAATGCATGGCTAAAATGGGGCTGCAAACGAAGAAAACGAACCATAGTAGAAAGACTTCGATGGTAGTCAGACCGATTAGCCCAACCATAGAGCCCTCGATTCAAAAACTTTGATCACTGTTAGTAGCTCGGCAGACTCCCGGGATAGATGCTCGATCGGCAAAAATCTATTTCGACCCTAATCCCCTCTGGATCCGCTTCTGTGCTTAAGATAGCACAATGATACGAAGCACATGTGATTGTTTCGTTAGCCGTTTCCAGTAATATAGGTTAATTACCTTTATGACAAAACACGATTGTGAAGCAATTGCTCTTTATTTAGAGGTAGTAGTCTACTGGTGTGAGCAATATTAGGAATCTTCGTGTAGGTGCTCCCGCATCTGACATGATCTTAAAAAGTAAGTTAAAGTTTAACTTTGGTTTATAGTCTTGTTTTTTACGATAAACGTATTCACACGACTTCATACCTTAACCCCAAATCACCGAATTACAAGTTGGCTGTCAACATATGGCGCCTCGGCTGCCACAGCCCTTAGACTTACAACCCTGTGTTTCCGTTTATCTATCGTCGCTACCGTAGCACATGCCAATATGAGCGACGCCCCCAGAAGACGGTTAGTTGTTACGGAAGATAGTGCAAGGGATACATGACGAAACTACTGCTGAGATCCGCCTTGGTTCTTTAACGTGCTCGGTGTAAAGCGCCGTCTCACGGGGCCTCGATTTAACGTCTCATCCGAAAGACAAATTGTATGTTAGTGTGCCAGCCTTACAACTCTCACAGGTACCCATTTATACACCTTGGTAGAGAAGAACAACGTGGAGTAAATTCTTTGCTCAGAAAAATTCCGTGGTCTGGTCGGGATTCATTCCCGGGACCTTTCGATCCAAGAGCCACCGTCCTAACCACTAGACCACGGACTCCATGGACATATGACTAAAATACTGTAAAGAGCGTCGATAACTACCATTCAAACGAAAAAATACCCAACTCTATTTCATGTGGTCAATTAACTCAAAAAGCTTATTTAGTGAAGGGTTTTAATTAACCACGACAAATATTTAATAATTACTGTAAAGTCAAGAGCCGTATTGTCAATGATGAAACTTCTATTTACTCTCGGCCCCTTCAAACGATTTATAAACAGATATTCTGTATGCAGTAATCCGAGACTGTTATTTAAAGTTCTGAATTACAATTTATTTAACAAACTTCCAGTCGCCTGAATCCGTGTTTCCACTTTTGATAGCCTTCCTTGTTTCAAAAATGTTCAAAATATAGGCTACTGAACGAAGCTTTCCCAAGGTTGATTGTAACGTATGCTACTGAACGAAGCTTTCGTAAAGTGGACTGTATCACAAGCAAGATGCAAGCAAGTGATGTTTTTTTTTATTATATAAGCATACACGGAAAAAATGTTATTTGCATGTAACAATTCAAACAGCGCGAAAAAGTGTGTGTGTGTTTTTTAATCCGAGGGTGGAGCCCGAGAATTTTGCTTTTCATATAACTCCTCCTCCCCCCCCTCCCCTCGGACTTCTTTCATAAACATATCAACGCGAAAATGAAATTATATCAATTATAACTTTTGATTAGTTTTATTATCGTTTTCTGGGTATAAAATAGTAAAATAACATTTTTGGATGTAAAATCAATAAATAAGTAATGATATTGACGTTGGGATAATTTCACAGAAAACGACGCGCGTCATTAAGCACGGTGATTATATGACGTCAAAAGCATCAACGCCTCCTTTCCCCCCCCCCCCCCCCCCCCCCCCCCAAAGATGATGTATGCCGTCATAAATGGACGGAGCAATCTGTGAATACAGCAAAATAAATGATATATGAATTGTATTGCAAATAAAATTCTATGTAATTCTTCTTATTTCATAATTGAGTTTTCCGCTATCGCGTTATAATTATGGTTAATGGCTTATTTCAAAAACGGTACCTCAGCCTCCCCAGACTGCAACTGCTTGAAAAACCTTTTATTGCGCTTCATGAAGGCTACCTTTTTTCGAGTCGAGGTTCAGTGGTTCAGAGATTTAGATTTTTAAACGGTTTAATAGGAATCTTAAGATATTTTAACGAGGAAACGAAGATGCCTTTGCATTGGCCTAAAACGGGGAGCCTTGACGACGTCGAATGTTTTCACTCAAAATATCGAGAATCGTTTCTTATGACGTCTTAATAATCTTATTTGGCGGGATTTTCCTTCTTGTCTAAGAAACGCACCTCTGGTTTGAGAAGTGTTTTTCAATTTGGCCATAAAAATAATACAGCCTACAAAATACTCTATATCCTGCTATATTGATTGACCATTTTGTTATATATCAAATTCACAATCGTGGGTACCGGCTCGATCCCTGGTTGCGGAAAATATCATTTCAAGCACGTTTATACCTACAAATGGCGTACATTGCTATAAATCAAAGTGGGATAAGAAGCTGTCCTGCATTCAGGGTAACAACAAAACGTGACAAACCGTTTACAAATTATACTCCGCTTATTCTGGTGTCGATTTCCAATCGAAAAAGATTCAGGGGATGTCTAGTTATCATATTTTTCGCTACCCAGGCCAATAAAAGTACGAATATCTTCGCTTTATGTGGATCTTTTGCCGGGAAATCTGGAATGTGTGTAGAGGATACATAAATGCTTTTAGACAAATACAAACAATGAAGAATAGTCAGGTTGTTTGACAAAAAATTAATGACAAACCTAAAACTCGAGCAAAGTCACTCACTCCTAGGGCTAGAACTCGCTCATTTTGCTTAGTTGTTACCCTCCTCTTTTATTTCCTAAAAGAAGAACCATTTATCTCGACAGTGATACTAAAAATTGAAGTGAAAATGATTATTTTGGTTTACAAATCAGTCAAAAACTTGCCCCACCGTTAGTTCCGTACCGAAAAAATCGACCAGGTGTCCATGAACCTTCTGGTGTCGGCGTGGCACGTTATACCCTGTGTTACGTGGATATTTTGAAAAGGGTATTTCTAGCGTCGGTCTCTTAAATACACTGAAACGAACATCTTGCATTTGCCTCGCTTTAACACATTTGTAGTTATTCAATGAGGAATCTTTTATTTTAATGTGAAAGATCATTCAATTTGGCGAAATCTAAAAGAAGAATTCAATCGAATATATGTTCTTGATGTCTGTAGCAAACGGTCAATTACAAGTACCCTACTATACGAGTCACAAAAGATGGACATTTTCGAGGAATTTCAAAATTTTGGTCTAAGAACTACTCGGAAATTAATCCTTTAAGTGACCTTTAACTTCAACGGCTCCTAAATGTCTAATATAAAATAATTTAAGAAAAAAAAATTGTGGTTGTTTTGTTTCTCACACAAGTAAAAAATGTTAAAATTCTTCCTCCCACCAATGTTATTTTGAAACTAGTAGTACCCTTGAATTCCCTTCAAGTTCGCTACTTTACTCAATTTTTTTCTCGTCGTTTTAATTTTTTTGTAAGTTTTTCTCCGAATGTTTATTCTAATACAATCAGACTTCTTTCCATTTTAGAAACAAAGAAAATAAAACTTTTTTCAGCAAAAACCAAGTGGCCGTTTAGAAGTTCGTTTCATTTTTTTGTTAGAAGCAGCGATTACTGTGTCGTTAATTTTTGGGGGTGACAAGAAATATAGCTTTATTGACAAATCAACTCTTGAACAAATGTATTTTTCATAATTGCATTATTCAAATAACAATACAAACGTATCGATGCGGATTGTGTGTTTAATACTGTTGTAGGAGCTGCTCAAGTGACCGGTGCAAAATTTTCAACACGTGGGCCAAGTGATTTTGACTTCTCCCTAACGGTTCTTCTTTCCGTGTGATATTAGCAAGCGGAAATGACACTGTTTGAGAATAATTTGTAAATATGTCCGGTAAAAAGAATAAAACAACTTGTGAAATCTGATTATTAGCGTTATATTACGTTTAAAAACCCGTCGAGAAAGACGATATGGGGGCTAAACAGAGAGACAATATCAGCGTAGGTGTGTCTGGTAGGAAATCAGCGGGAAACAGCGCGCGACGGTCACGCGACAAAGCGGAAAACCATACTGCGCATGTCCTACAAATTGGGTAAAGCTACCTTTATTAGTTTCGGATGGTGAGAGACTATTTAAAATTCATCTAATTCTCCAAATATTGCGGCTTTTTGTCCCTTTGATGTATTTATGCTATACAAATAAATGTCTGATACAAAAAGGGTGCAAATATAATCCTTTGCACCGGGGATTTCAATCGTAAGAACGAGTAAAATTAATGATTTAACGAGTATAGCAGGGAACTTCACATGCTCAGTTTAATCAAGTATCACCTTATGAGCAAATTACATTCAGGATTTAGATTTGAATTATATAGTACATCACAAAACCCCCAAGAAATATCCAATGACCCATCCTGTTTTCTAAAGATGTTGAACTGACGGGATTTGTCCATATATGTTCAATTTATACCTTGTGTAATTTTGATGGAAATTTGAGAACGCGGTAATCATTTTTTTTTTAAGAGAAAGTCATTTTTTATAACGATATGCCTACCTTTCGTAACATTTTGCCTATCAGAAATGCTCCATTTCGATTTCGCTGGATCAACTTTAAGTAGACAAGATAAATCATCTGAATATACTAACATTTCACTATAACAAATTCGATATACATTATACAATTATTTATTGTTCGATTCGATGAGTGGCTGATAAATGAATTCGATGATAATTTAATAAGTTAGCTGACCAGCAGATTCCATCATGCGTTCATTAATTTAATCATTCATCCATTCATTCATTCATTCATTTATTCATTCATTCATTCATTCATTCATTCATTCATTCATTCATTCATTCATTTGTTGATTGATACATTCATTTTCTCATTCACTTATTCACTTATTCATTCATTCCATCATTCATTCATTCATTCATTTGTTGATTGATACATTCATTTTCTCATTCACTTATTCACTTATTCATTCATTAATTTATCCATTCATTCATTCATTCATTTTCTTCTTCTTCTTCTTCTTTTTCTTCTCCTTCTTCTTCTTCTTCTTCTTCTTCTTGTTCTTCTTCCTTCTTCTTCCTCCTCCTCCTCTTCTTCTACTTCTTCCTTACCTTCTCTATCACACTCCCTTTTCACTGTTTTTTTTGTATTAATGATCTTTGTATCATTTTTTTTGTTAAGATTTATTTTTATGTAACTCTTCAGAAAATGGAGGAATAAATGATATAACAATAATAATCCAAAAGAGCCAATACACGATTAAACGTATTGTTAATCTGTAGTATAGCAATATAATTGATAGATTGATAGTGTGTGAGTAAAATTAAAGATCGACAGAAAAACATAACATAACATAACAAAACATAACATAACCTTATTGAATTCGACTTGAACAGAGATACATAGAGGTAATTGATTGTTTCAGTGTAAGATCAATTTATATTTCATTGGGTCAACAAGAAAAGGCTATATTCAATAGCTTTTTCTGCTCATGAAATGAAAATTCAATCGATCCTACCCGAAAAAACAACGATTGTTTTATTACTTTTAATTAAATGTAAAAAATTAGGACACATTTTCTCAAAGCGCCTCATTTTTCTCGTGATTGCTATGAAACGTTCATGTAACACAAATGTATTAAAGGGTAGGCCCTGTGTTCAAGATTTTCATTGCGGTATTAGGGGTCAATGGGATCAAAGGGGATCAAAATTTGATCGGATGAAACCGTTTTATGGACACGTTCCCTTTTTAATCCATTTAACTGGCCTTGTGTGACCATTATGATTTGTTAGTTTTTGACCATAACCTGGACGGCAAAATCCTAGGCGGTTCCAAATTAAAAGAATTCACGGGTGTTACTTCAAAATCAATGAAAAAAAAGATAATCAGAACGAATTAGATAAGAAAATATTGTTAGAAGATGATAACGTGTTCATGACCAGCAATTACTCTTGTCCTCTCAATATTTTTTTTAAAAGTTAATGTGAAATACAGAATGGAACTGAATTTTTGGATAACCTAACTTTTGCCTTCCTTTATAAAGATTATTTTTCATTTATAGATAAATTACCGAATTCAGATTGATTGAATGGAGTTTTACGCCGATTTCAACATTTTTCAGTTATATCGCGGCGACTGGAGCACCTAACAATGGATTCCTGGTATTTGTTCCACCAGTGCAACCATCACATTCTTTCCTAGCCTCCAGCTGCTATCTCACATAGGTCTACGATCACATCCAATGACTAGAGACAAATAGTCGGAAAGAATGTGTGCCGTCGTCGGAGATCGAACCCGGGACCTCTAGATTGACAGTCCGACGCGCTACCACTTGCGCTATGACAGCGGCTCCGAAGTCAGAAGAATGAAAATGGTATGAATAAAATGATTGATTAATAAAAAGTAATTCAATGCATCCTTTAGAAAATAAAGTTAAATGGACATAATGGATATCTAATTTTAGCGCTTCGCGTTCAATATAGGCATACATGTACAGTCAAACTTGTTTAAAGCGACCACTACAGGGATCACCAAAAAACGGTTGTTTAAGAATATGGCCTCTTAATACACTTTTTGTTCACAAATAAGAAACAAACTTTTTGCTGAACATGCATATTATTGCGTAGTTCTATGTTGTTATAACTCAATAGAATCGTCTCATTGAGACGATTCTGTTAAGTTTAAACAACATAGGATTCATTTTCAATAATTTTTTTTACCAACAATACCTACTTTTTTTGGATATTTTGATTTATAAAAACGATTTTGAAAATGGTCGCTTAATAAAAACAGTCGCTCAATAAAAATGGTCGCTTAGTACACGTGGTCCCTCGAGCAAGATTGACTTTACCTCTATTCCCCCTACAATATGACGACATTCATTCTTCTCTTCATTTTTCATAGAATAGTTTGCTTCTGTCGTCAGAAATCTCGTCTGTGTATTATCTTTGAATCTAGACATTGATTGATAAGTCATTAAACACGTGCAATACATTATATAAATAGCCAAGTCCATGTTATTAGAATAAATCTAGAACTGTAGTTCGAACTGTTGTCAGACTAATTCTTTCTAGATGTTCAACAAGGTTAAAAAAGAAAATGAAACCCCATGAAGTTCCTTTCCTCCCGGGTACAGTTAGTTACCTCGTGAAATTAAAATACATTTCAATCGAAACCGTTCTAAATCGCTCACTCAGCGCTCTATTACACTCACTCAATCCGCTCGAAAACGATCCAAAATTACTAAATATATATATACAATCAACAACAACATTCAAAATTAATATAAATAGAAAAAAATGCGATTCCACTGACATTATTTAAATAATACGTGTCTGATTGGTTCTTGAAAAAAGGAAGCTATTTATAGAACTTGTTTGCCTATTTTATTGAAGGGAGATAATAAATATCGCTAATTTTGATCATCATGAAAAAATAGCGATATTGGATTTCCTCCCTCTATTTTCACTCAAAACTCACTCCCCCAACTCATTCATTTCGAATCCGAAACCATTCAAAATCATTCACCTTGTCAATTTCACGATGTTGTTAACTGTAAGTAAGTCACAGAAGGATTATTCAAGGTAGCGTTAGCCATAGACAACCAATTTCGTTTGAGAATCTAAAGATTTGTTGATTTCTCCTCAAATTTCATCGCATGTGAGTGTTGGTTAATTAGTGAATTAAAACGTGATCTAATGATTCTTTTCAGGCCAAAGAAAGGAACACTTATCAAATTCTCGAATCTTGAATACCCAGACAATTCCTAGCACAAATGTGCCTTCATTTCGTATCATGATTGATTTCTAAGACTTCAAAATTTATAGGTGCTTTTTAGACAGCTATCATACATGTACATGACAGTGCTTTCATATGTCCTTTATTGACAGGTAATTGTAGAGATTTTAACACCAATGTCATAGGCGTAATTAGGATTTTGAAATTTATACGCACTCAGAAGGTGACCAACATAGAATATATAGGATAAAGGCGATATGTGGACCGTGACAAAAGATGGATGTCTCCCGTCCGCTCCCCTTTTCTATGATTTGAGCGTTGGTGAATTATCGTAACATCGTAACTACAGTTTGAATAAACTGTAGTTTCGATGTTATGATCATTCAACAACGACATTTTTCGAATGGGGCTTTATTTTCATTACGCACTTGCGTAATGTGCGTAATAGTAGTTGCGCCCTTGAATGATTCATTTTCAGATGTCCCTTTGAGATCCGGAATAACAGATTCTCATTGCGAGAATATCATCATGACTTATAAAGATGTGACACTAGCCAGTTCATTAACGCCTGTGTTTAATAATTAGATGCGTTTTTTTTATTTTTAATGGCGAGGAATAATTTCATCGAGAAATTATTTTAAAACTGTTGATAAGTAATAAGTCTTTTCATCTGAAAAACATAGTATTGCAGACGGCTGCACAGAAAGTGTTCAGCATTAATGTATTGACACTTGACAAATAGATACTTCCACAAATATGGCGGACGAACGTCCGTCCAGCGCGTGTCAGAGGCGGGAAAACAGTAACGGTAATCACGCCCCGCGCGAGAGTTGGCTTCACGTGCTGTCAACTTCCGCGAGTTGTCCAACTTCATCAACAATTCGTGTATTGTACGCGTTATATAAAATCAATCCTTTATTTTTTGACACGTAAATGTGAGAACACCAACATTAGGTTTTTTCCGGACCAATCGATCATGTCTAAAAATGGTTACCAAACGAATTCACTTACAGTATTGTTTCATTGATTACAAGCGTGCATCAAATGCATTTGACAAAGATTCTTTTATTACGTGCACTACGTTTTGGTTAGTCTAGTAATGTTTTTTCACCATGTTTAAAAATAAAACGACCGCGACCTATGCAGAGAAATTCTCAATCCTTTGGTCTCAGGTTCGATTTGTCGATCGCAGCAAATATTTGTTTCCGCCAATGGTTGGGTAATCTGAAACGTTGTAATGGTAGTACTGGAATAAAAAAGAAGACAAGCTATATATAAAGTTAAAGTTAGGTTTATAGTCTGTTTCTATGCCAGGCATATTCAACCGACTTCACACTTTAACCCCCGATCATCGAATTGCAAGTCGGCTGTTAACAAACGGCGCTCATCGGCAGCCACAGCACTAAGACTTACATTCTCACAGGTACCCATTTATACACCTGGGTGGAGAGGAGCAACGTGGAGTTAATTTTTTGCTCAGAAAAATTCCCGTGATCTGGCCGGGATTCGATCCCGGGACCTTTCGATCCCAAAGCCACCGTCCTAACCACTAGACCACGGACTCCACTACCATATTGGTAGGTGCTCAAGCCTCAGAGACATGACTTTGAAAATATTGTTAAAGAGGGCCCATTCAAAGAAACATAATATTAAAAAATATATATTCCGGTGAATTACCAGAATCAAATGCGTGAAAGACGAAAGAGCCTGTGCGTGACATTTTGAACAATTTCAAAAGTGTCCCAAACAAAGACTCTGGCCAGCCTGTGCATATGCACAGTATGACAAGGGTCTTCACTTTGCGCTTTGTTGAAAGATAATGCACAAAAGTGGCTCTAGAAACTCAGGCAATAATCTAATTAAACTGCGATGCAGTCAATGTTGGTTAATGTTGGCCATTCACGCACATGTTAAATTGTTGGAAATGTCACGCACGGGCTCAAATAATAATAATAAAAAAGAATGTTGAATACCAAAACGTATACCATAAGTAATAACAACTTGATTTTCAATTATCGATTTGCAAGAACCGTGTGGTTCTTTTTGTGTGACGTGTCACGCGTATTTTGTCACTGGGGCACAGACAGATACTAATAATCGCATCAAATTTTGACAAAGTGTATCTACCTGCGCGTCATTGTCAAACAGACACCACGTCTCCATGGTGATTTATGGATGACACCACGTGACCTTAATAGATGCACACTGCTCGAATTAGGTTTTGAGTTGTTATAATTGAAATTAATGACATCATTTGTATTACAAATTTCCTACTGGCTACCTAAAATATCGTAACTGCACCTTTGAAAGAGCTGTAACTACGACACTTTAAGTAAACCTCTCGGGGAAATATTGTTTAATTTAGCGAAATTATTCAATTATAGCTTTATGATTTATGCATTTTTTTATACTGCTGCTTTTTGAATGATCATAAGAATTAATTATTATTTCACTTTATTTGTTTGTTGTACTGGGTATCTTATATACAAAGAAATAATTTTTTGTGTACATGGTTATATTCAACTCGAACATTTTTTACGAATTTAATATTATCATTTTTTTCCATTTTAAGAACCCGTATCGAAGGAAAACATCCTTCGGGTGCCAGTGTGGCGATCGAAAGGCAACCGCTGGATATTTGTGTTATCTCCGCACGGAGACTGGTAGATCAGTTTATAATATGACCTACGTCGCCGGAGTGGAATAACCCCGTTGAATATTTTTGATGTTACACGGGAGTTATTACACTTGTGGAATAACTATGCAAATAAGCTCAGAGCGAATAGCAACGCTATTTTGTAACCGCGAAAATGACGTCATAAACTATGTTTTGTGACGTCATTTTTAAACGGCGTTATATATAAGTTTCGCGGAAAATTGAAACGTTGAATTTCAAGAATTTTGACGATTTTTCAAATATCAAATTTGTGCTCATGAAATACAGAACTTATTAAACTCGTCATCTAAAACAGATAAAAAAAAAAAACTCGGCATGTCTCGTTTGATAAATTCAGTATTCAATGACCACTCATTCAATATCCTCTATTTACTAGATCTACTAGAACACCGTTCGACCGCCGTACGTTCTTCATGCGTTGTCCGGGGAGACGTCAAGATAATGCAATCCCATGGGATGCCTTTACTGCTCATTTACTTGAACTTCTGTTCAAAGAAACAGGCTTTCAGAAACTAGACATTGACTTTATATTACATATTTTCAATAATGTACATATATAAAAGAGTCGGCTACCAGTGTGAAACCGTTTTCTATGTTCAAGCGTTAAGATACCGTGTTGTTACACATTATAATCATTATTATTCATATTTTCAAAAGCGGGTCGACATTAAACGACAAAATCTGTAAAAACAAACTTCTATCAACCTAATGTATTTACTAAATGACCATTTTGTTGACCGCTACGGACCACCATAGTGGAAAAGACCTTTGATGTGTTGTATTAATTAATTATACAATATTTTGTATTCCAACATATTCGACCGCTTTAAACAAATTTATCTCTTTTAACAGATTAACTCACAGGATATTACCGGACTTTTATTCAATAAAAAAAAAAATGAAATGCGAGGATATTTTAACAATGATTTTTATAAGCCCGTGCATTTGATTTAAGTTACTTTTTTAGATGTGGTTTATATATATTAAATTATTTTAACTCGATCAACCCCGAACACCAAATTCTTATGTTTTCGCGTCCCCAAGAGGGAAGCAGTGGCTTTAAATCCACGGTTACTACTTAAATAACCAATTGATGATCTACAGATTTTCTAGATCATCTTTCGGAAAGCATTTAATTAAAGAGATAAGTTATAAACGTAGATGAACGACACGGATTCATTTTTATCGCCTTGTTTGATAGTTTGTATTTTTTCGTTGAAGTTGTTGTTTTTGTTTTTTTCGTAGGCATAGACGAAATGCGAAATATTTTCTTGGCTGACAATCTCTATCCTATCGAAAATCACCACTTTTTTAGAAGTTTTCACTTCATTTCTTTTATTTCATTCAGAATTACTTCAAAAATCTCGATAACGGCAAATAAAACCAATCTGACGTTCAGCCATTTTGTTCTGAACAGCCTGTTGACTCGCCTATTCTAGTTTGAAGCACGCGACACTCGGAGATTTAAGGGCAAGGCAATTTAAATCTCATAGATTCTATTATAACGACTAAATCATTGTGATCTATAACCAATAGTAGCGATGTCATCCTTTTCACTCCCCTTGTTAAATTATGACGATAGAGGTCGCTTGTTTAACCAGGTGGGGCGACTTCCGGAAAATGACGGGCGCTATTTTCGTATTTTTCAATCTTGTCACTTGGACAATTCTAAACCGTTGTATTTACCGAAGAAACTTGTCAGAATATGGGAACTTGTTTAGTATTCATACGCACGAGGGATGCTAAGTGTCAGTATCAAGTATTTGAACTGTAAAACATTAACAGACAAATGGGACCTTATATCTAGCAATCATTTTTTTTTTTTTTTCTTTTTTGCTTTTTTTAGCTCGGCTGATTTTGGACCAAATGCTTTATAAGTTATCATCGGGTTGGGGTGGGGTTTTTTTTCGCGTGATTGTTAGTGGTTTTGGAATTAATTTAGGTCTAAGTGAAGTAATGCATTTTCCGTAGGCTGCAATTATAACATATTTGGTCATAGCTCGGTCCAAGAGTACGCGAAGATGGTCAAACCTGCCTTATATTGAGGGCCATTCATTCGCGTGTGAATAGAAATAAAATTAGTATGTCATGATCCCTTTTTTCTACAACTTTTTGGCCATTTGTGAGATGATCCTTATCACGCTGCTATTTTTTTCCGGCCAACAAAGAAATATGCCCCTGCTTATAGATAGCTATCAGACTATAAAAAAAGATTAAAAATCTTTAATTGTTCTATAGTATTTCAACAACAGATTATAAACAAAGAAATTTGTTCAAATTACTTTGAATTTCAACTATATTAACGAATCAGAGATCACCTTGAACTCTTGTTTCTATGGACCGGAGTTTACCCTAAAGATTTTTTGACGTGTGACGCGGGAAATTGGTAACTTCGCCTTTACCTAAATGCCGCCTTTTGGTCCGTCAACTACAACCAGTGAAATGTCATCATTTATATCAATAAACGTTTTCACGTATTTGCCTGGCATATACAGAATTAAGAAATACACATTTGAAGAAATATTATTCTACTCGGCTAAATATGATTAAAATGGTAGAATTATTAAAATCTGAAAATATCAAAATTTTGAACGGTGTTGGAATATTTTATACAAAGGCGATTAAAAAAATGTTTGAATTAAACAATGTTTCAAAATGTTTTTCAAACAAGCATTAATACTTAACATTTTATACAAACTCGTTTTTGTTAAGACTCTTCATTGTTCAGTATTTCCGCATTTCAGAATTAGTATCAATTGTAAAAATTATGTCCATACTCATGTATGTTATGTATTATGTATTTATGTCGACGATGAACCTATGTGTTCAAGTCGTATTTCTGAATAAAATTCTGTTCCGTTCTGTTCTGTTAAAGCATATATTTTTCTAGGAATTAAATGTACAGTTAACAACATCGTGAAATTAACAAGATGAATAATTTTGGAATGATTTTTGAATGAAATTGAGTGAGTGAGTGGAGCGAGTTTTGAGTGAATTTAATGGGAGGTAAACCAATATCGCAAATTTTTTTCAGGGTGAACAAAATTAGCGATATTTATTACCTTCCTTTGATAAAATATGCATCTAGTTCTTTTAACAGTTTCCTTTTTCTTCAAGAACCTATAAGACGGTTACAATTTCAATTGTGACAGTGAAATCGCGATTAATTTCTACATAAAATAAACGGAATCTTGCTCTAGCGACCACGTCTATTAAACGACCATTTTTATTAAGCGACCCTTTTTAAAAAAAAATACCCAATTATGATATCTAATAACAACTAATGAGATGCACAAAAGATTGAAGCATTACTATAATAACACGTGATTGAAATTGCCATTTATTGATTTATATTTTGTATATGACTATAAACTTTAATAGTTTTTGTCAATAAACTATACTCTGTTCAGTTCTGTTTAAAATCAAAATATCTTAAAAAGTAGGTATAGTTGGTCCGAAAATTATTGAAAATGAATTATATTTTGTTGAAACTCACCAGAATCTGCTCAATGAGACGTTTCTTTTGACTTTTAACAACAGGGGATTATTGAGAATTTAGCAATGATATGCATATTCAATCAAAAAGTGGGTTTCTTATTAGTAAAAATACGTGTTGTAAGCGATCAATTTCGACAACGACCGTTTTAAGTGGTCCCAGTAGTGGTCGCTTAACCCTTTGCTGTTTAATCCCTGCTTTTACGTGCCCGTGATTTAATGATTGAAAAACATTGTGAAAAGAGAAGAAATTGCTTCTGACAAGCAATTTCTTCTTTTTCCACACTATTTTCTACACCTACTGAAAGGGCTTGTTGGCCGGGTGGTTAGCGCGCTCGACTCGTAACCCGGTGGTTGCGGGTTCGAGCCCCACCGGAGACGGGTAGTGCATTTGGGCAGTACACTTTACAGACAGGGCCCCAGTCCATCCAGCTGTAAAAGTGGGTAGCAGTGGTTAGAAACCATTGCCTCTCTCTCTATGTGCAGGATAAGATCTGGAATGAGTTAGGACCACGATGGAAATAAGAGTCATTCGACCCTTTATCGTGTTATCCTCGAGTAAAAAAAAAAATAATTAAAGGTTACTTTTCAAATTAAATCCACTTTAAATTTTCGTCTGCAAAACCTTTGAATTTGGACAGGTCTAAAATTTAGTTAAAATTGAGAAATAACCATTCAGTAGGGTAGAAAATAGTGTGGAAAAAGAAGAAATTGCTTGTTTGAAGCAATTTCCTCTTTTTTCACAATGTTTTCTCAATTATAAAATCACAGGCACGTAAAAAGCAGGGATTAAACAGCAAACGGTTAAGCAATGAAACAATTAATCGGGAATATATAAATGTGATCGATATAAAGGTACTTCATTGCAAGGAATCAAGCGTTTCTGAATTCGCTGCCTTTGAAAATCTTCCCTGAACGAGGGACTCTGTTTTAGGGTCAGTGTCTGAACTGATGATTAATGTTTTGGGCCCGTAATAGTTCCCCAACATTTCGGAATTCAAAATCCTTCACAATGTAAACCGAAGTTCCCTAATGAAATCCTATGTGAGATAGCAGTCGGAGGCTAGGAAAGAATGAAATGGTAGTACCGGCGTGAGAAATACCAGGAACCCATTGTTAGGTGCTCCAGCCGCCGCGATATAATTGATAAAAATGTTGAAAGTGGTGTAAAACCCCATTCAAACCAACAAACAAACAAACCTTAATGAAATCATTCGAAAACCTCGGTTAACACTGTTAAAGTTCATGACTTCCAAAACGTTGTGGAACTATTTCGGGTCCACTGCCTTAACTGAATTCCGCCGAAACGATGCTTAGCTTATCTCATCTTTAGAAGGAAATGGGACTTTAGATTTCAATTTGTTAAGATGAAGATCATACGAGAATTCATTAGAGCTCGTTTGTCAAACATGGAGGTCATCACCTTTCACACGCCGTGTCAAAGAAATTGACAGACAAGGTGAGGGAATAATAAATGAGAGAGAAATTGAAAATGATAAAAAAGATGCCGTTAAGTAAATAAAATTATACTTGTAGTAAATTTCAAATTGTTAAATTATTCAAATGAGTTTTCTTCTTCTTTTTTTAAGGTAGTAGACCCCTAATAGTTCCACAACATTTCGGAACTCATGAACAATGTAAACTGAGATTTCCTAATGATAATCATAAGGAAACCTTGGATATCACTGTTAAAGTTTATGACTTCCAAAAAGTTATAGAACTATTACGGGTCTACTACCTTAACTCCCCCTTTTCGCATCCTTTTTCACAGATATAGAAGTATAGTATTATTTTTAATATATATTTAAATTTTGGCGTTTACCAAAATGTCTGAGCAACCATCCGTTGGTTTAGGGTGGCGAAATGGTGCTGTTTGCAAATTATACCCCGCTTTGCACGCAAGTACACGTGCAAAGTGGGATATAATTTGCAAACGGTTTGCATCGTTTTGTCATTCTGAACATAATGTTGGCTATATCAACAATTTTTTCCAGAACTATCCGAAGAAATCCTCGTTAGATTTATGACGCATGCAATGGTTACGAGATTCGACTTTTGTGTTTTGAGTTAAAAATTTGACTTGAGGCGCGTACTTCAAGATAAGTACAGTATTATTGGCTGAAAATGTTTTTTTTTTTTTTTCCTCAATGAAAAGAGTTTTAGTACGGATCTTTTTCATAAGCTTGCGCACAAAGGATTCTTTTAACTGAAATTTGTCTTAATGTGCAGAAAAATTATAAAATTTTGCTTCATGATGTGAAATTATTATGTATGGGATGCAGCGTAGTTTTAGTGCACCCCGTACTTTCAGTCCTTTGACAATAATGAAATTTACATTTTATTTTTTAATTCAGCATAATAAGAGTTAGATAAAATCAACTGTTTCATATTAAACGATGCCATAATATTTTTAAAAAAAATGAGTCAATATGTAGGGAAGAAAAGAGACGAACTCGAATAGAAAACAATTGATATCAAAAAGTGATAACCTTCAGTGTCAAATTCCGTTAACGTTCGGAAATCATGACCGTTGAACAGCGAACAGTTTTCTTACCGTGAATAAATGGCCTATTGATTGGAATTGTGTTATTAAAAAGACAAAGATTGTTCTGTCATCTCACGTTTTAACCCTTGTCATGCTAAATAAATTTTGGCTATTTTTTTTATCAAAATCAAAGGGCAAAAAGCACTGAAAGTTCCAACTGTGGGTCAATTTTTATTTGAAAAACTAAATCTATTGACAATTCTAGTTTGAAAGTGAGAAACAGGTGGTGTAGACTAACATCAGACTGCACATACATGTATGTGCAGGCTGATGTTTGTCTATAGCTCCTGTCAAAGCAAGAATATTCCGGGTTCAGCATGACAAGGTTTAAACTCGTAAGTTACGTATAGAAGTAGACGGCACTTGAATCATAACACACAGAAAAAGCACCATCGTATTTGCAAACCAGTTTTACAAGTTCGTCAATTTGTTTGCATTTTTTAAGAGGAAAGGTTGACCAATTAAAATAACCTGCCCTGTGACCAGAATGCAACAAAAAAAGTTAGCGAATTTTTGGAAATTGTACACCTCTTTGCACGTGAACGGTTATATCTTAAACGCGCAAAGGGGGGGGGGGCGAGGGAGGGGGCTGCTTTCGCAATGTCTTGCAGTTGCACACCAAAAGTGGGTTTGAAGAAATTGAGCAATTGGTTTGTAAGTACATTTAGTAAAATTGTGAAACTTATAAGAGAAATGATTTCAAAACGAAATTAAATGAGTGGAAGGAGAGGGTTTTGATTGGGATTGAGGGAAGTTAATACGATATTGCTGATTTCGTCTGGACAAAATTAACGATATTTTATTACCCCCCCCCCCCCCCCCCCTCCTATGAAAATACGCCCTTTTCTGTTCTTGTGTTTTAACGACCCAACCAGACACTTAAAAAATCAACAACGACCAAAATTTATAGAACGATTAATTAGATTTGAAAAAATGGTCATTTTTAAAGATATAGAAGAGTATTTATACGATTCCGTAGCGTTTCTGAACGGCGGATGAGTTGGTTGGAACCATGGTTGGTTTCTTTTTCTTTTTTTTTTCTTTTTTTTTTTTTTGGTGGGGGGAATGAGTTTGATCGAAATGGGTGTCAATTTCACGATTTTTTTTATTGTATCATTCAAAACAAATGCATTTATATTTCGGAGAAAAAAGGTTGCACGCTCTTTGTGGGAAAAACACTATAATTTTGCACCTCAAACTACAGGGTGGGCCTGAATACTTTTTGTTCAATAAGTAAACCTTACCAATGAAATACTTTTTAAATTGATTTGTTTTCATGGCGGTATGAAATTGAAAAAAAACCCAAGCATCGCGTATTCATAAGTAAGGTTCTGTGTTTCAAACAATGCAACAAATAGTCTTTTTATTTCTTATGAACTGATTACGCCAGACTGATATAAAGGATAATCGTTTGTTTTAGCGTAAAAGCGATTTATATTTTACGAGAAAATATAGCTTTTTTGTTCACTCAATGAAATGCCAATCTATCTTTCTATATTATCTAGATATTATTTCTAGATTATGCTATTTCTTTAATGCAAAAATGAGGCAAAATGTGAATATTTTATGGCAAATTTTCTTGAAGTGCGTCATTTTTCACGTGATTGCTGCGCAACGTTCATGTTGACGTCATTAATTTGGTTCCGCTTAAATAATGTCAGATATATAGAAATGAACGAAAGTGGGGTATGGGTTTTTGATAATTTCGCTGGTAAGACGGCGAGTAGTTATCAAATGAAAATCTACCGAGATTTCTAAATAATCAACCGAAAGGCATTTAAGAAAATGAGAATATTTTACTAATTTAGTTCCATTTTAATTGGGCGTCGTTTTGAATAAGCAAACCAAAACGCTTTGTACTCAAAATATCTTTACTGGGGTATGAAACCAATGGCGGATCCGGGATTTCTGTAAAGAGGGTTTGAACATACAGATTCCGACAGGGTCTAAAGAACCAGACTTTTCGAGTCTTGGACTCACAAATAAGTAGACAGAACTTACACAAAAAAAACCATTTAAATCGTCCGAAGAACCCTCTGAACATCAACTTCAGAATGATTGATTGATTGAGTTTTACGCCGCTTTCAACATTTTTAGTTATATCGCGGCGGCTGGAGTATCTAACAATGGATTCCTGGTATTTCTCTCACCTGTTCAACCACCATATCATTTCCTAGCCTCCAGCTGCTATCTCACATAAGTCTACAATCATCAACCCATTGGTGAGCGACAAATAGTCGGAAAGAATGAGTGCCGCCGTCGGGGAGCGAGCTCGGGACCTCTAGATTGACAGTCCGAAGCGCTACCACCTACTCTATGACGGCGGCCAAATCGACTTAAGAAAAGAAATGGAGACTGTTTTAAACAGTCTTCAATTCTTTTCTTACGTTTATTCCCAAAGGTACATCTATCCAATACCGTGTGAGGCTAATCCAGAGAATATTTCAATATTAGCACAAAAACATGTGGATAGATCAAACGAAAAAGTCTACCCTTAAAGCAAAGACTCCCAAACGGTAAGATATGGGTCCGTGGGACTTTACAGATGAAGCCGTACAAAAGCCCGGGGTTCGTTTTCCTACTATTACCCAATTTTGATTTTAATTCCCAATGATAATTGAATAAATAGGCTTCAAATGGGCTTCATTTGAAACCCCCGAATCCGAGCTCGATCTGCCACTGGAAACGAACCCTGTGCTTAGAAGAACAAAGCTCAATCGAGCGTCCCATGTTAGAACCACGCATTAGTTTTTTTATTTTGTTTTTTTTTTAAGTGATGTTACCCGTCACGCGAAAAAGGACAATCTGAGAACTCCGTAAAATAGAAATTTGACAAAGAAATTGACCCTTGTACAGACCAACCAGAAGTCGTAATTCACAAATACTTCCATATGAATATAGATTGATTATTCTAGATTCAGAAAATTAGTAAAGTGCGAAAAGTTTCGAGCTAGCCAGACTGATCGACACTTTATGCACTACCCAGATGGTCCCTTTTCGCATGACGGGTCACAGTTTTTTCCCCCAGGATAATACTGGGTACAGATTCTGAAGCGCTCCCTCGGCTTCATTCTCCTAACTGCAAAGTACTTTTTTAAGCAACCGGAAGGCTCGTTGTAAACAAAATAAACTATTTAAACATGACAATAGGTACAACCATTGTGATGGCTTCTTTTACTAGAATGAAAAACATTGTATCTGTCTTAGAACTAAATTTAATATTCGTACGCGAAAATGTATACGTTTTTGTTTAAGTGAAATGTTTTATGTGATATCCAAATAAAGGATAAATGGCCCTAGTAATATTACAGTAAATGTGGTTTGTGGGCGTATCCCTATCCGATTTTTACCTGTACGGCGGCGGTCGCGTGTCCATTGTAAGCCCCGCCCTCACCACGCGACAAGACAATAAACGCGCATGGGCGACGATTTATATTTACATAAATAAACCAATGGGAGACAAGCTTTATTCACGTACGGATGGTGGATAATGGAAATTGCCTGTCACCTTAAAAGGTAAAATTGACAAAAAATGCGAATAAAAGGTAGCTCCCACTCGAACACTACCTATAAAAGAGAGAAAATCTGGTTTAACTCAATTTATTCATATATGCGAGAGGAACTCGGCAATTTTTATCGCAAGGTGAAATAATCTGAAGATCTTTTATGAAAGAACTGTCATAAAATGTTTTCTTCAAAATGTTAAATTTATTGAACGTTTTTCTTTGAAGAAAAAAAAGAAGAAACCAAAATTTGTGAATTGGATTGGAAAAATAAACATTTTTTGACGCTTTGCGATTTTTATATGTGACCTGAAGCTTTTTCTGACTCAATCTTGGACAGAAACGACAACTTATCAACACAAAGCAGACTTGATCACGTACATACGGGTGTACGGACAATGGAAATGTACGGTTCCGACCACCCGGATCATGCAGATGTGCGATATGAGATGGGGTACAATGGGTATCCCGGTCACCCACAGGAAAATGTCATCGGAGGGGGACTTCCGTACCAAGAATACGATTGGGCGCACCCCGGGGACACGGGGATAAGGGCCGTGTACCCTGGACACGAGACGGTGGATACGCAGTATGGGGGTTACATGGGCTACACATCTTTACCCGGGGATCAGGGGCCGAGTACCCTGCCCATCCCCGCGTACATCCAGACAGGTGAAATGTCGTTTTCAACACCAATTAACCACATGCCTTATTCTACAGGACATGAACCGTTTTTCGCTCAAGCCTATGGAACAATTTCTCCGACAAGTTCGGTTGGAAGTGGTGGAAGTGTCGGAGACCAGAAAAGTGGACATAAACCTAAACGCAAACGTGTGCAATCCGTCATACAGAGAAAAGCTGCTAACGTTCGTGAACGACGGAGGATGTTTCATCTAAACGAAGCTTTCGAAAATTTGAGAAAGAGACTACCAGCGTTTAACTACGAGAAGCGGCTCTCGAGAATTGAAACCCTGAGACTCGCAATGACTTATATAGAGTTTATGAAAAATGTTTCGGATGGAAAGGACCCAAACGAAGTATCGTTATTAAGACCGTCTAGGAGGTCAGACTCAGACTTTCCGGACCTCGAAGACAGTGACTGAGTTTCTATGGTAATGTAAATTTGTTGAGAAAATATTTAATGACGTCTTCCAAGATTTTATGGTGGATAAATCCTCTTTTCGCTTTGCCGAGAGATTTTATTTTTTATATGTGACCCGTCGTCTGAAAAAGGGGTAGTTGCAGGATTGCAAAAAGTACCGATCCTGGTTAGTCTGTGCATGATGCACAGACTGACCAGGGTCGATATTTTTCGTTTTTGGCATATTTCCTGAATCTAGAATGATCTTTGGACATTCTTACATCACTACGCATGGATTTATTTTTCGGAGTTTCCTATTTGTCTCATTTTCCGTAATTTTGGGACCCATTTTTGTTTACAATCTAGCCCTTTATTTAAGATGTAAAATTACTATTTTCTATTTGCTACCAAGAATTTTATATGTCGTACATTTCTTCAAAAGCTCACGATTATGAACCTGTACTTGCCAACTAAAGCTGTAGTTGCTAAGATTTAGAAGTGAGTCGGAGACCTTTCCAGAAACACTTCCAGGCAATAAAGATTTAGACTTGTTCAAATGTAATAAAAACTGATTTGTATATTTTAAAGTGAAGTGGGATAGAAACATTGTTTGAACTATGCAAATTTTCGTTTTCACACATTATTTTCACGTTATGTTTTAGCTAACTCGCCGTTAAAGTAATAATAGCCTTGTCTAATGAATCTGGCGCACAGAATATTAATTTTAGTTATATAAAAATTTAAAATAGGAATTGAATGCTTCCAGTCTTCAAATATAAAGAGAGATAGTTCTTCTGATTAAGATAGATTTATTTACAAATTTTTGGTCCAACCATTGGAAAATAAATCGCTTAAAACTAACACGTCAGATTTATCAATTTAATTATTTTATTATTATTTTTATCATTTTTTTTTCAAACATCAAATTTTATTTTTCTTAAAATGGCATATTTTATTTTAAGAACTCATTTATTACATTTCTTTTCAAAATCGAAGGTTTAGCTCAAAACTATTGTAAGTGCCTATAAGTTTATAGGCGCTATAAGTTTATAGGCGCTTACAAAAGCTTTGTGCTTACCTCTTGAAATAGAGTCCTCTTATAACAAATAACGAAAATAAACAATTATGAGACATAAAATTGAGACTGGAAAATTGGCATAGATACTACAATTTAATCACTCTTTACAAATTCAATATGAATTTGGCTGTAACCGACTTATCTCTTTCTCTATAGGAATATTTCTCAGCTCAAATTCTAATTTCTTTTTTCTTCTTCTTCGTTTTTTTCCTATTTTTCATGATTCAACATTCAAACTTTACGAAATCATGTGAAATCATGAATCTTCCCTGTTCAAGGAGAATATTTTTTTTTCTTTAAAGGTGTTCAGTTGATATTATAATTGTTTTATATTGCTATTTAAAGGTAGTATCTCCAAAAACTAAAAGATTTTGAAATCGGTCTGGCGTTAGTATTTTTCGGGTGACGTTTTAAACTTTTTGATTTGCTGGTGATAATAGTATAATGTCGAAGTAATTTCCTTAATTTTTCGGCGACCCATTGCTAAAATATCTTTGGTGCCTATTTATTCATTGCATAGGTTTTCGTGTCTTTTTAGTTCAATGCAAATGGTGTCAATACACTGAATGAGTTGTGAAAATGAAATGTCTTGAAGTCATTCGAAGAGCTTTGACACCGGACCGGTTTGAAAAAATTTCATTATGGGGTGCGCTACCTTAATCTTGAATAGGATGAATTTGTAGGGCGTATTTATGAAACTATTTGTGCTGGGGATCTACAAATGATGAGCAAAACTCGAGAAAAAAAGAACGAAAATCTGTCGCAAGTTGGTACAATGAAATATGATTTATCATGCAAAATAAACAAATTCACAAATTCACCCGCAAAATTTCTGAATCTAGAATGGTCATTCCATCTACCTGTACAAAGGTGTAACTCCCATTTCGCAATTTACGCAAGTGCGTAAAAGAAAAGTAATCATCTGTTGAAAAATATCGTTGATGAATGATCATAACATCGAAACTACAGCTTGTTCAAGCTGTAGTTGCGATGTTTTGATTATTCACCAACGCTCAAATCATAAAGAGGGAGTGACTGGAGGACATTCATCTTTTGTCACAGTCCACATATCGCCTTTTTCTGATATATTATTTTGAGTGCGTATAAGTTTCAAAGGCCTAGATACGCCCATGCTGTACAATTATATTTGAAATGTTACGTCTGGTTGACCGCTGCTGTATCGATTCTCTTTCTCAAATATTTTTGATGGGACCATTTTCTTAAGGTCATGTTTTAACTGTAAAGTTGAACATTCTTTCACTAAAATATCTATGGCAGTCGCGTGCCTTTTTTTCTCGATTTTTGTTTTTATTACAAATATGTGCAATGTGATATTATATTATGTGTTCTATTTTATGTGTTCAAGAAAAAATATAAATTGTCTATACTTGAAAACGTGTTCGTTTTGATTTATTTATTTAAAGAAATAATCACTTGTTAGTCACAAAAACCGGACACAGTCTTTGAGAGACACAGGCAATTGTTTCATCATCTAATTTTGTCATTTCGATAATTATATAAGACATATCATACTCTTTTTTACAACTTTAGAATATGAAACAATTGGCTCTGGATTATGGGTAAGCTTTGAAAGTCTGGTGAAATTCACGTGGTCTTATAAAAAATAATCAATATGGCAAATGTTGGATTATGAAGCATTTGCCTGTAGTTTGGGGCCAAATCCCACATCAAAAGCATTCAGGGCTATAGATAGAGGGGGGTAATTGGAACTTTAGATCAAAGTATTTCAATAATGATAGTATAAACCTTATATTGTTGGTACTCATTGGAATCGTCTTGTCAAAACGATTCAAACGAGTACCAACAACATAGGATTTCATTGAGATATAAAGATTTAAGACCTGATTTAACAAATCTAATCTGAACCTCAATTGGTTACGAAGCCTTGATTGACCACAAACTTAATATTGACTAAAGAAATAACTTTTCGCTTTTATCTATTTCCTGGATGCATTCAAATTTACGTTCCTATAAATGAAGAATCTTGAAATTACTAAACGTCAAGTTTTAGCCAATATGAATTGAAATTAAGCTGCATACTCTTGCAAAGTTTAGGAATCAATTGCGTTTCTATGTTAGTACTTAGGAAAATATTTAAAAAAAAAAAAGATAAAAAAGAGAAAAAAAAAAAAAATACGAGAAATTTCTCCTTTTCAACAAAATTTTCCACCACCGAAGACGGTTTCTTTCTTAATTCCACCCTTTTTTATTTGTAGCCTATAACCTTTTCATTTTTTCGAGTTTAAAATTTTGAGAAGAAAAAGGAAAGAAAGAAAGAAACAAGAATTTAAAACTTATTTTGACACAGATTGTTCCGAAGGTACGGTTCGAATAATGTTGAATGAACTTTGCCGAGTTACTTATAGAACTCGAGACCCCAGGATTGA
Source organism: Fragum whitleyi (assembly GCA_948146395.1). Lineage (NCBI taxonomy): Eukaryota > Metazoa > Mollusca > Bivalvia > Cardiida > Cardiidae > Fragum > Fragum whitleyi. Next base: position 28,361,445 of record OX411556.1, on the reverse strand, counting down.
GGTTCCAACACGCTGAAGGCTAAGTGGTTCCGCTTAGGTTATTTAACTCTCACCGAGTCTGAATGAAAAAGATACAGATTTAACCTACAAAATAATTTGATAGTGACGGTTTCATTTTCAAATGATCATTTTTTCTCACGGAATAGGGTCGTCCGGTACAAAAAGCTCGAGAAGAAACTCTCCTACCATTGTACGATGTGTCCATTACTCGGGTACAGATTATCAATCATGAATCGTCGACGATGGTGGGCCAACTACTTATACTCAAATCATGAGTGTGATAGAGCGAATGAAATAAGAAAGAGATGGATGAGCGAGGCAAACGCAGAGACAGGGGGTGGGGGAGGGGAAGAGATAGAAATGGACATACACAGGAACATAGATGTGAAAATGAGAGAGAGAGAGAGAGAGAGAGAGAGAGAGAGAGAGAAGAGAGAGAGAGAGAGAGAGAGAGAGAGAGAGAGAGAGAGAGAGAGAGAGAGAGAGAGAGAGAGAGAGAGAGAGAGAGAGAGAGAGAGAGAGAGAGAGAGAGAGAGAGAGAGAGAAAGGGAGAGAGAAAGAGAGAGAAAGAGAGAGAGAGAAAGGGGGGAGAAACATTATAGAGAGAGACGGGGAACGAAAGGAAGAGATGGAATGAAAGAAAAAAGTAAATACAGAGAGCGATAGACAGACGGACAGGCAAATAGACATAGGCAGAGAGTCAGACAGAAAGCAAATATTTTGAAGTAGATCTAAAACTCATCATCTGACATGTCATTATACAGTTAGCAACATCGTGAATTGACTCTCATTCCGATCAAAACCATTCATAATCGTTCACTCAGCGCTCCATTCATAATTTTATTCCAAACACTCACTCAAATCGAGCAAAAAAGCCCCAAAGTCGTAAGAAAACAATTAGAAATCGTTCAAAACGATCAGCATTTAATCTAAGTCGATCAAATTATTCAAGATTTTATTGACTGGCGAAGATTTTGAAGTATCTGATTGGTCCACAAAGAAACACAAACAGAAAATGTTAAAGGGGAGGGGGTATTCAACATCGCTAATTTGTTCATCTTGAACAAAAGTGGCGATGTCGGTTCACCTCTCCTGAATTCTACTCAAAAGTCGCTCCACACACTCATTCAATTACGTTCCAAAGTCATTCAAAATTCATTCATCTTGTCAATTCAACGATGTTCTTGACAAATTTTAAGTTTCATACCGTTCTAATCTTAATTAAAAAAACACTAAATTTATTCTTGGTAAAATAAAATAATGTAAATTCTACTATTATCGGTCTTGGATTCTAGAGCATTTAAGATTTCAATCTGGTTTGAAATCAAGTTAATTGACAGTTTAATTACGGGCGCGTTAAACCTATTATTCCACAGCTAATATTTTCAACCTCAAATTACATCTAGAGAATAGTTTGATTTTTAGACCCTTCAAATTTGGATCTTCGGCCCATCTAGTTTGTGACGGCTCGTGCAAAAAGGGGACCCGTAATATAAGGTTGTGAAAAATAAATTCGATAACACAGCGGTCAGTAAAAACTTTTTCGGAATGGTACAGTCAATAACATGGTGAAATTGAAAATATGATTGCTTTAGGAATGATTTTGGGAGGTAAAACATAATCGTCAATTTCGTCCCATTGCACGAAAAAAACGATAATTTTTTACCCCCCCCCCCTTTGAAAAAAAAATCTTCGTATTTTTCTGTTTTTGTATTTTCACGAACAAAATAAGCGCTTAAAATCAAAACAAGCCAATAAAATCATACAATCGTTTGGTCGATTTGATTGAAATGTTTATCAGTTTGAACGATTCCTAAGCGTTTTTGAGCTATTTTAGAAGTGTTTTTGAGAGGATGGAGTGCGTGTTTATCATGAAAGATTGATGCGCTTAAGCGAGTGATTTTTAGTGTGTTTTTTTTTATCGGAATGAATGTCAAATTCACAATGTGATTAACAGCAGAAAGGTTATCCCACAACAAGTATATCTTCCACAACAGGGTCGGTACTGTAATTTTCAAACCACGAGTAGGTGGTATCTTTTCACGAAATATTCTAAGATATCTCCACTGATTACCATGCCGAATGTTTGTGGCCTGAACGGAACGGGAGATATTGCAAACCAAACTTGAGACTTCCTTTATACGAATTAAGTTTAGAAGAGAGTATATCAAAAGCGTTTTTTTTTCAACTTCAAGTTACATTTATCGAAACCAAGTGTTCTAGTTTGCTTTCCCCCATATAATATTCTGAGCATACATGCATTTTGTAGACCTTTTGCATGAACTTACGTGAAAAATGTCCATAATCAAAAACGTGCTTTTTTCCAGTCATAACTCATTGAATGAATCTGTTCGGATAGTAGACCCGTAATAGTTCCGCAATGTTTTGGAAGTAATGAACTTGAACAATGTTAACAGAGGCTGCCTTATTAAGGGTCCACAAACTTAAATTGTCAGTTAAGGAGCATCCCTGTGAAATTTGGAAGGGAATCGTCCTTTAAACTTTGATCAGAAGCTTTTTAGTGAAAAAGCTTTCGAGTGGATAGGTGCACGGACAGGGTAACGGCGGGCGCAACGCCAAGACAATTGCAATATTGGTAAAATAAACTGAGATAGATTTTCTTACCATTCTTTCCATTTTGAAAAGGGTTTGATCAGATAATCATTTAGAATATCTTATGGGGCCAGACACAAAATGATTAAATGAGTGTGAGAAAGAAACGTTGTACCTTTGGTTCCTATTTAAAATTTAGATTTTTCATTTACCAGTTCATATAGGTTAACCTTTTTTTAAAAAAAAAAAAAAAGCAATGTTGACGCTCGTCTAACAGCGGAATTCACTTCTTTCAATCGCAAGATTAAAGGTAGAAATGTTCACAGAAATTGAATATCGTTCGAGTTACTAAAACAGTATTGAACAGTAAGTTACATCGTGAAATTGACATTCATCTCAATCAAAACCTTTTTTTATCGCTCACTAAGTGCTCCATTCATTCCAAACACTTATTCAAACCACTCAAAAACGCTCCCAAATGACTGAAAGAGATAAAAGTCAACGGCTACATTCAAAGCGGGTATAAATAAAAGTCGAGATTTCACTGATAAAATTGAAATTAAAAGTGTCTGATTGGATCTTGAAGAAACTGTATGCATATTTCATTACAAGGGGGTAATAATAAATTCCGCTAATAACCGTTCATATAAGATTATAAGATTACCCCCCTTGACATTAAGCACAAAACTCGCCCCACTCACCAACCATCTTGTCAGAAGTTGACATTTTAAAAAGGGCCGGCTTGACTTTGCTTTGTTGAAAATTTGATGTAAGAATAGCATAATTAATTATTTTTTTTAGAGACTGTGAATCAATAGATCTGAAAGTCGAGATTTATTTGAAATCGAAAACCGCTTTGCACGCGTATTTACGTTCCAAACGGGGTACCGTTTCTTAATGTTTGTGAAAGTTTCGTCATGTCGAATGTAAATCGGATATTTGATAATCGCAATGGTAAAGTCTTCGAATTATTATTAAGTCGAACGGTGGATGGCGAAAATAGGATTCTGTATTAATCCTTTGCTGTTTAATCCCTGCTTTTTACGTGCCTGTGATTTTATGATTGAGAAAACATTGTGAAAAAAGAAAAAAATTGCTTCTGACAAGCAATTTCTTCTTTTTCCACAATTTTTTCTACCCTACAGAATGGTTATTTTTCAAATTAAATCCACTTTAAATTTTCGTCTGCAAAACCTTTGAATTTAGACAGGTCCAAAATTTTGTAAAACAGGAAAGTGTTTAAGATATAGCCGAATTATATGGGATGGGAAGGTGACACAAGTACGGGGACTAGAGTCAAAAGGAGCACGTGGAGTGACTTATTTACTCTCGAATTAATCTTCAAAATAAGGACAAATAATGTGATGGATTTTTAATTAAAAACATGCCTAGCTCGGTCTTCGATACAGGTTTTATTGAATTAAGTAGGGCAATTTGGTGAAGTTAAGAAAACGGGAAAATTTTACTTTTTTCAGTGAACTTAAAAAACAAATTCAGATCGTGGTTTCAAAGTTTAATTGCAAATTACCAAAAAAAAAAAAAAAAAATAATAATAATAATAAGAAAATCGCTTTCAAATAAACCAAAGGTTTTGGAACTTACTTTTCAAAAATATATGTGACCTGTCACGCGAAATGTAACTATCTGAGAGATTTGGCCCGTTATAGGTAAACCAAAGGTCTCATTTCCATAATTCCCATATTGGAATGTGGACTGATTATTCTGAATTCCAAAAAAGATGGCCATGGGGAAAAAGTTTCGACTATAGTCAGCCTCCGCAGTGCGCGCGGTCTGACTGGGGTCGACACTTTACGCACTTCCATGATAATCCCTTTTCGCCCAACGGCGATTTGAATTGTACAATTTGCATAGGCTTTACAAATTTCAGCACCAATTACCCATGTATTTTAATTCCTAGGCTCTGTACAAAAACAACAACCTTAATTGTGAATTTCCTGTAAGTCGTAAAAAGGCCATATGAGCATTTCGTATAGTTATGACCCCCGAATCGCATTTGGCTGATTTGCTGGATCTATAGTACGACCATTCTACATTCTCGTATAAAATTTTTCGAAATGCGACATTCAATTGACATCTTTTGTAATCAATCTGCTTTTTAAATATTTAATTCGTGAATTTCTCAGGGTGCCTCTTTTGTGTGACGGAACTAATTTACATTGTGAATATGTCGTTCATTAATTTTTTACGATGATGTACCTACTATAATGGAGTTATTTCGAAGTTCCTTAAGCCAAAAGTATACTCACTTATTACAGTTAGGTTAACTCGAAATCCTTAACACCAAAAAAAAATGTACACTTACTAAATTTAAATTAACTTGAATGTGTTAAAGCCACAATAACACTATGTTAATTCGAAGTTTAAAACCAAAAGATTACGCGCTTTCTAGAGTTCAGTCTATTCGAATATGTTCAAGCCAAAGGAGTACATTCAATCATTATATTTAGAGATCAATTTAAAGTTTAGGGCAAAAGGAATACACTATTACTTAAGTTTGGTAAATTCGAAGTTGTTACAGCCAAAAAAATACACACTCATTATATTAAGGTTAATTCGAAGTTTAATGCCAAAATAATATACACGTTTACTGAGAATGATTTTTGTGGTTACAGTCTTAGGAACATTTATTGAACACTATTAACCCTTTGCTGTTTAATCCCTGCTTTTTACGTGCCTGTAATTTTATGATTCTGACAAGCAATTTCTTCGCTATCCACACTATTTTCTACCCTACTGAATGGTTATTTTTCAAATCAAATCACCTTTAAATTTACGTCTGCAAAACCTTTGAATTTGGACAGGTCCAAAATTTTGTAAAACAGGAAAGGGTTAAAAGTATCCTTATCACGATAATTGATTTCTTTCAAGAAAAGTTACAAACGGAGTTGGCATCTTTTTTTTTTTTTTTTGAAAAGAAATGGTTAAAATCGATTTACTTACAAAATTACAGAGCGTGCTAGTTTATTGAAATCTAACCTTGAGGAAAATACAATTTCTCGGATTAGTTAAAAAGATGTTCATCTAATGCGTTCGCGCTATGTTTAGTAAAGGGTTTTAAGCCCGTATTTAGGGGTCGGGCCCTGAATAGACCCAGACCGCCGTACCGATTGCCTTAAACCTCAAGGTTTACAAATCCGTTCTACTGGAGCTAACCGCATTAGACATGCCCCTTACCGGAAATAATGCAAGTCGCAAGTTTCTGAAAGTTTTGCGGCTATTCAAGAGAGAGTTTTTATTTTTAATGTTCACAAACAATATTTGTGAAAAATTATTGGTTTCTTATAGAAAGCAATACTCAAAACTATCTTTTACTTTGTATATGTATATGTATTTCGCCAGGCGAAATCGGACCTTCTTGGAAATGCGAAAAGCATCTACCCTAGTCGGATTGCCCGAGTTGCGCAGGCTGACTAGGGTTGATTTTTTCACTTATCGCATTCTTGCTTTAATTAAAACACGAAGATAGTAATTGTTGATTTCATTTAGTCATGAAACCAAAATCCTTATTACACCGTGTGCGCAGGGAAGTGTGAATACGCGAATGAGTGTAATTAGGTTTTGTAGTTTCATACCTCCATCAAAAAACAACAAATACCTTCTTCATCTCTTATTACTTAAGATCATGAATAAAAATGGTTAGACGCATACACCATGAAACAGATTTGTTTATGGGACAACTTTATGCAGATGCTACGAACTTTTCCATAGGCTTATTTCTCTGAAATGTAGGCTATATCTACGTGTCACCCACAGTTCTTTTTTACAATGTAGGCTATACCTACGTGCTTTTCCACGGTACTATTTCACTTTTGCAATGTAGGCTATACCTACGTGCCTTTCCACTGTATTTTTCACTTTTACAATGTAGGCTATTTCTACGTGCTTTCCACGGTATTATTTTACTTTTGTAATGTACGCTATACCTACGCGCTTTTCCATGGTATATTTTCTCTTTTACAATGTAGGCTATATTTACGTACTTCTCCACGATGTTATTTCACTTTTGCAATGTAGGCTATATCTAGGTGCCATCCTCGGTTCCCTTTTACAATGTAGGCTATATCAATGTACTTTTCCAAGGTATTTTATCACTTTTGCAATGTAGAATTTACGAATATATAGCCTACATTGCAAAAGTGAAATAATACCGTGGATAATATTTTAGAATTAGCTGCCTTACAACCCTCGTACGGTCAAATGATTGCATGATTTGAGCGGCTGGTGTTGATTTTTAAGCCTCTGATATTTGCGCGAAGAAATTATATTAGAAAAGTACGTATGTTTTATTAAAGGAAAGTACAAAGTTGTCGCTAATTTGGCAAAATCATCGATTATGTTTTTCCTGTCTCTAAAACTATTCAAAACTCGCCCCTCCCACTAATTCAATTTAAATTTTGAAATCATTCCAAAATCATTCAACTTGTCAATTTCACGACGTTGTTAACTGTAGGAACACAGATGAATTATCACTAATATCAGAATGATCTATGCACAGCTTATTTTGATCTGAAGACGGATTTGTAAATTAGCATCTTAAATATATTTATCACATATTATACATTAACCTACCACAGAATTAATTTGACCTCTTATGAATTTCGAGATTGTAATCTACAAAGTTACCACAATGATATATTGGCGGGTCTCGAAACAAACGGCCGTTTTCAAAATAATGAATGATTGAAAGAATGAATGGATATAGAAAGGAAGAAAGGAAGGATGGATGGAAGGAAGGACGGAAGGATGGAAGGACGCACGCACGCATGAATGAAAATGAATGAATGAATGAATGAATTGATGAATGAATGCATGCATTCATGCACGAATGAATGAATCACTGCAATGCGTGCCTTGTGTCTGCTTCTTTACTGGTAGGCGCTAGATATTCGGAAAATTAAACAAAAAATCGGGAAAAGCTCGTTTAAAAGAGCGAAGTGCATCGATAGTTTTCTAAAAGTATTGTTGACAATACTTCCGGTATGTCCGTTATGTGGTACCCCATTCGGAGCATCGCTCGGACACTTCCGTTATCTTGGGACTACAGTCAAACCTGTCTTAAGCAAGCACCCAAGGGACATTCAAAAAGTGCTGGCTTAAGACAGGTGCTTGCTTAAAACAGATTAATTTCAATGCAATTGATTCATCTGGGAACACAGCAGTCGCTTGCTTAATACAGGTTGTTTTCTGAATACAGGTGGCGACTAAGACGGGTTTGACTGTACCTACGATGTCTTTCGGAAAGTCCTCCCGGCCAAAACATCGGCTTGTGTGACTACTTTTAAACCTAAATAAAAATGGAACAGTCACGAGAAAATGAAGATTATTCATGTCTCCTCTAAAGAATCTTTTTAATAATCAGGATTGTTGATTCCTTTCGGAACGTGCGGAATTTTCCATAAACGTATCGGCGATCTTCGGTTTTATGACTCCGTCATATTTATTCACTAGGTCTTTTCCGTTGAATCCCCGAGAACTCCAGACTGGCGGTGCACTAAACCCAGCCCTGCGTTCAGGATGAAAAAAACGGTGCACACGATTTGCCAACTTTACCGCGCTTTGCACGCACACGTGTGCAAAGCGGGGTAATGTTTGAAAACTGTTTGCACCGTTTTGTCATCCTGAACACAGGGCTGGTAGCTGCCATACGACTGTTTGACCAACATGAAACTTTTCAACAAGCATTTGGCCAAGAGTCTTTCATTTGGTGAAGCTACTTATGCTCATCTAGAGCCTAATTTTGATACATCGAGAAGACATTCAAACATATTTTTGTAGAAAAGTACATAGGTTTTCTAATTGCAGATAATAAAATATCAGCAATTTCGTCCAATTTAGATGAAATAAGCGATTTCGTATTACCAACCTTTAAATTCATTAAAAAATTATCACCCAACTCATTTAAATTTCATTCCGAAATCATACCCAAACCGTTAACCTTGTTATTTTTGAGATGTTTTTAACTGTATTACAACTTAAATTACAAGAAAGGTACATGTACATGCAAAATTCATGGATACCCAGACGTTTGAATAATTTGAAAACGTGTAAAATGATATGGACATAAAAGTACATCAATCAAAAGATAAAACTTTGCATATGGATAATCATGATAAATGATATAATCTTTGAATAAGTTTTGGCGAGTTGAAATGCATAGATTAATCTTCAGGCGGAAATGATATTCAGTGGATACAGTTTATAACATACTGAAATTGACAAACTGAATGATATTGATATGGTTTTGGAATGAAATTGACTATGAGTATGTGGAGCGAGTTTTGAGTGAAACTAAAGAATGGTTATCCAATATCGCTAATTTTGCTCAAGATGAACAAAATTAGTGATATTTATTACCTCCCTTTAATAGAATTTACGTAATTTTCTGTTTGTGTGTTTTCGTGGACTAAACAGACACTTTGAAATCCACAACAGCCAATAAAATCGTAGAATGATTAGATCTATTTGAAATGAATATTGATCGTCTTGGTTGATTTCGAAATGTTTTTCGAAGATTTTGGAACGTTTTTGATCGATCTGAGTGATTGTTTGATTTAAATGGTTTGAATGTTTTATAAATGAATTTGAATGGTTTTGCTCGGGATGATTGTCAATTTCATGATGTATTTAACTGTATCTTCCAGATTGATCCCATTTTTTTCAACACGTGATTGTCATATAAAACCTCGATCAAAAGCATTCAAATTTGCTCGCTCATCGCCATCATCAATACATTCAAACCTGGCAATCTATCCAATCACTTAAAAACGCTTCGAAGTCGTTCGAAAACATTCCAACTTCTTTCAATACGATCAGCATTGCACACGAATCGATCAAATCGTTCAACGATTGTATTGCCTGGTGAGAATTATTAAGAACCGGATTATTATTATTTTTGATATTATAATATTTATAATTTTTAATATTATTATTATTAAAATTATTATTATTATATTTTCTAGTGGCAGTAGTAGAAGTAGTTGTAGTAGTAGTAGTAGTAGTAGTAGTAGTAGTAGTAGTAGTAGCAGTAGTAGTAGTAGTAGTAGTAGTAATAGTATTTAAATACGCTCTGGACGTTGCTTTTTTCGTGTTTGATTAATGTAAATATCGACATCTTTCCGACTAAGTTGGCCAGTGACCTTTTCTGAATCTTAAATATGAACCTGTCAAATCACTTTACTATAGATCTTTTAGATAAAAATGGCATGAATTTGAGTTATTACTGTATTATTAACTTTTTTTTAAATACAGATTTTGCGAAGATGTCACAATCTAAGCATTGTTCAATGCTGCGTCAAAATGTTAACAAAAAGGTCCATTGTAAACACAAAGAAAGTCTAAAGGCTATTGTCATGGCCTATTGTCCGTTCGTCTGTGCGTGCGTAAACTTTTTATTTTGATCATCTTCTTCTCCGAAACTACAGGACAGAATTCAACCAAATTTCACAGGAATGATGCTTAGGACATGCTCTATCACAATCCTTCTTTTAATAAAAAAAACTTGACTGATAACTTGAGCGCTACAGGCTGTAGAGTCACTAAAAATGAGCCCCAATGGTGAAATAAAAAACTTTCTTCTCTGAAATTACTGATCAGAATTCAATCAAACTGCACAGGAATAATGCTTAGGACATGCTCTTTCAGATTTCATCATTTTATCTAGAAGAGGTTAATAACTTGGGTGTTACGAACTGTCTAGTCACTGGAAAAGGGTATCTTATGTTGAAATAAAATTACAATTCTTCTCTGAAACTACCGGTCAGGTTTCAACAAATTTTCACAGGAATGAGGTTTAGGATATACTCTTTCAGATGCCTTCTTTTAAGCCTGATCAAGCATATTTCTTTGAAACTACGGGATGTAGTGTCACAAAAAAGCCCCATATGGTTAAATATGAAAAATATCTCCTACTCTACAAGTATCAGTTAGAAATCAACCAAACTTCACAGAAATGATGCTTGGGATATGCTCTTTCAGATTCCTTCTTTTTACCCTGATCAGGCTGTTAACTTAGGCACTTAGGGCTATCGAGTCACCAGAAAAGGGTCCCATATGGTGAAATATAAAAAAAATCTTCTTTTGTAAAACAACTGGTAAGAATTCAACCAAACTGCACAGGAATGGTTCCTAGCATTAGCTCCTCCAGATTCCTTCATTCCCCTATATGGTAAAAAAAGAAAAAAAAATATCTTCATCTCTGAAACTACCTTTACACCGAGGAATTCAACCAAACTGCACAGATAATGCTTGGGGTATGCCCTTTCAGATTCCCGCTTTGAATCAAATGGGGCTGATAACTTTGGTGTTACAGGCAGTCGCGTCATCCAAAAACAAATAGCCCTATATTGTAAAATATGAATATATATTTTTTCAATGAAACCACCTGTCAGAATTTAACCAAACTGCACAGGAATAATGCTTGGGACATGCTCTTTCAGATTCCTACTTTCAATCCTGATTGAATTGATAACTTGAGTGCTACAGGCTGCTGCGTCACCCTGAAATGGCCCTATATGGTAATATATTTATATATTTTAAAAAAAACGTACTTCTCCGAAACTTCTGGTAAGAATTCAACCAAATTGCACAGGAATGAATCTGAAAGCATGCGTTTTCAGATTTCTTCCTGAAATTATGATTGAGGAAAAACATGGGCGCTGTCGATTCATTTAAAAAGGGTACCATATGACAAAATAAAAAAAAGATATCTTCTATTCTGAAATTATTTTTGGGGCGCAAATGATTGATGTGGGGATTGTTCTTTGGATAGACCACTCTCTAATTTCTTTCTTGGGGATTATGTTGCTGTGTTATGAAAAAGGGGGGTCTTTGTTATGCAACATTTCGTGTAACGACTACTTTTTAAACAAATTTTGTGAAATTTTCATTCAAATGTTACTTATCATGTGACTATACACACATTTAACCTCTTTGAAATGGTATTCTGTGTCATGGAAAAAGGGACTTTCGGTAAGATTGTTTCTTGACTTTTTTTCTTCTTTTTTGTGCATTGGTGAATCTTGGACCTAGATTATTATCTTCTTACAAATACATTATTGCTTAGCTTAATACTCTCAATACAAGTTATTATTGTATTTTCATAAAACTATAAGGCATTAAGTACCAGTGGAGCGATACTGTCACTCTTGGTACTCTCGGTTTTTTTTTTTTGTTTTTTTTTTTTTTCATTTTATTTGTCACTTTAAAATTTTTTCGCTTTATCTTGAGAATAAATTGATATTGTTGTATAAAGGTAAACCATTGGTTAATTTCAAACCAGTAGAAATTTTAAGCATATCGGGTTTATTGTTTGAATTTGTTCATTTGAAACAACAAATTTGATTGGTTGAAAATAACTTCTGGTCAAAATTTAACCAATGATTATCTTTTATGCTTTTAGGTATCTGGGTGATGATTTATTTATCTCTTTATTTATTTTTTTCAAAATTAATTGGCATCAAGTATTAGAAATCGTTCAAAATGTCAATTGACGTTGTTTATTTTTTGTTCTTGTTTGTTGTTTTTTTTCTTTGATTCTCGCCTGGTATATGATACCAAAACGCACGTGAATACTCGAGGAAAAAGTAGATCAAGGTTATCTTTCATGAATACAAATTATCTAAATCGCCATCATGATTTCCCACCACTCCCGTTTTCTAAATTTCATCTTTTTCTCATTCATATGTATCATGTCATAAGTTATAGATAATCTAAGATCAGATTTTTTTCTTATAAAAGTACATCCTTCAAATTTGACAGTTTGAGATGTTAATCTTACGTAAATATGCTAAATACATCTAGGCTATCAAAGAATTAACATCCTGTAATTTGTATTTCACTCTTGATTTGATAGAAATGAGCGGCGTGACTGACTTGTACATCTTTTTCTCCATATGAAAGACGTTTGAAAACTTTTTATGTTTTCCCTACCACGTTAAGACATGGGAAATATGTGATTGTTTGTTCTAATGAAAGAGAGTATCTAGAACACTAATGAAAATATAGCTTCTATTGATCACTCAATGAAAGACACATCATTCTTACATGAAGAATAATCGAATACTCTATTATTTATAATTCAGAATTGGGAGGAAATGTTGATTTATTATAATCTATTATAAGCAACGATTTTTCGGCATTGATTCTACTTTCATTATTCACTCATTTACTGGAGTATAAATGAAATTCTCCGTAAAAGTATGAAATCGATCGTTGAACTGTTTATGATACTCGTTTAGTAACTGGAATATTTTGCGAATAGACATATCCAGCCCCTTCTTTAGCATGCCAGATGTCTATATCACGCCGAATAATTTGTTTTTTAATCATAAACTATAGATTATTCTGTAAGCCTAATAAAGTATGTTTCTGTTGGTATAAACGTTCGACCGGTTAAAAAACTGAAAAGGGACATAATCCGTACAAAAATGCATATAGGCATCTTCTTTGATGATTTGGTTTGCTTTTCCAGTGGTTTACATGTATGAATTGAAAGTTCCGTGTATATGCCTTTAGTAAAAGAAGAGAGAATGTGTTTCTTGTATAATCGAATTTTCATTGAATATGTGACCCGTCACGCGAAAAAGGATCACCTGGGAAGTGCGAAAAGTGAAGACCCAGGTCAGACTGCGCAACCTGCGCAGACTGACCAGAGTCGAACTTTTCGCAAGTTATTAATTTTCTGAATCTTGAATAAATATTCTACCTGCCTATGTCATTATTTCCTACATATACCTTCTGGCTGACCTATTCTGGATCCAATCAGTTTTTCAACTATCTATTTTACGGAGTTCCCAGATGGTCCCTTTTCGCGTGACGGGTAACATATATATTACTGAACGTTCTGTTTAGCGGGAACGTCGGTGATAATGACGTCATCTCACTGCGCTTTGATAGACAGAAATAGCCGAAACTATCCGATTTGATACCAATCTTTAGCGCACTACTTTGCACTTGATAACTGGGCAACATTTATGACGTCGTTTGTATGATGGGCCCCCGCTTAGATAAAGTAAAATGGGCTGAAATGAACGCAAGGAGTGTATCTTGTTTTTGGTAAATTCCCTGATTTTGTGGTGAAATATCCAAGGACAATTTGTAGTTTTGTATTTAGATAGTTTAATTGAAAGTTCGGGTCTATTTCTGAAGTGTTTAGAGGATGCTGTCGTCTTAGAAGAAGGATTGTGGGATGCGAATTTTTTAAACTTCACGGACGTCGTTCTTTCTTTCTTTGTCGTCGATAGCTATTTTACCTAAATCAAAACTAACAAAATTGTGCTTGTTTTTATATGCAATGTGTTTACTACATTTGCAAGGTATATTGGAGATGGAAAAGTTTAACTGGCAAAGCGTAGGAATTTATTTGGTGAGTCGGCTGTGAACCGAATAAGCTCCGCAGCCGAGCCCGATAAACTTTTCCATCTCAAATCACCAATCATTTATACTGTTACAATCTTTTTTAAAAGTCTATTCGATATTCATGTACGAAAATTTGGTCTGAACCCGATTTACCACACCGACTGCTCATAATAAGGGTGAATGGATGGATGGGATGACGTTATCGCTTACGGCTAGAGATCACGATTATTGTAAGGGTTTACGATGCTGTAAATAGTAAATAAAAGAACACTTTAGCAAAATGTACATAATTTGACAATTAAGAAGTTATCAATCGGGTCAATCGCCATCTCAACCGTCCGTTTTAGTCTCAAGTTTTGAAGTTATGCATGTAAAAGCAATTTTCAATTCAATGCCTTCCTTGCCCTTAATCAGACGACGAACAAAGATTGGGATCAGATGCAGAGCTACTATCTCTGAATTCATCATTGGTCGAATGAATCTGTGTTGAATCCACTCAGATATATGTTTTAAAACCCTCGCCGTTTACATGATAAAGCTGTCACGTGATCAAGTGACCTGATAACAACAAGCTTATCATACCCCCTTTTATCAGACTATATTCATAGCTAGTGACAGGATTAAATATTTACTTTTAGCATTTAGTTTATACCTTGGTCACATTAAGATGCAGTTCTGAATAATGCATTATGTTGTGCGGAAATTTTAACGCGATTGAAAGGCAAAACGTGTCTTGTTTCTCCTTAATCGGACGCTCTGATTCCTTTAGATGGAAGGCTATGGATTTTAAGAAAAGATAACAAAACACATTCTTTATTCTGTCATTTAATAAAACGAAATAATAAAAGCAATTTTATATAACCCACTTAAATTTAAAAATATATATTACATAAAATTTGATAAGGACCATGTATGAGATTGCGCTTTATTTCTTACCTGAGAATTATAAGTACGAAAATTTATCCTGAATTTGAAAATATGCTTAAAAGCGAAAATTTTAGCAAACTATGGAAGCGGGAAATTGGTTTAAACCTAGTAGGGGTAATATTTTGAGATAACATGGACTGAAAGATGGAGGGAACTTTAAAAAACAACCCACCAAAAAAAAGGAATTGGATTTGATCTTGCTATAAAGGTACTTGTTTTAGTCATTAAAGTGCATTTTAACCCCATGATAAGCCTTTTCGATTTGTAACAAATATTTCGGATGCTTTCATAATGAATTTTGAGTTTGGCCAACCTTAGTTATATGCTGGACAACATCTTGGGATTGTATGGGTTAAGATCAGACTGCTCACAAGTACAGGCTGATCTATGTCTATACCTTTTACTAAGCTGGCCAATATTGCTGCCCGATACATTTTAAAGGCATCTGTAGTTAGATTATGTTCTGTGAACCTTTGGAAGACAGCACTTCTGGTCTTACATGTAGGCCATATTTTCTCTCTGTTGACCCGCTGCCTACTTTGAGTGGTTATCTTAGTACGCTAAATGAAATCAGAACCTCGGTCGCCTAGTGAGGACCATGGATCGAGCCCCACCGTCGCCGAGGGGTTTTTATTAGCAAAACACTTAATAGCCAGCCCCAGTTCCCCCCGCTGTAGAATTGGGTAGAAGTGGATTTATACCACTGTCTATCTCTCAGGGACGTGAAAACATCAGGATTGGGTGTTTGAGAGCGATTTTATAAGGTTAATCTATCATCGCAATCAATCTGAGATAAATTCGTTTAAAATAAACCAGAACCTATGAAACAATTGCAGTGAAGACCATGCACATCTAAAATGTCAATAGTTTACCAGCAATAAATCAATCTGACATTTTGAAAGATATGTAAGTCCGTTTTTTCATGGCGCTCCTAAACTCTCCTAACCGTCACTAATCCCGAACCCAATGGTCATGGCCAACAACGATTACGGATACGGAAAGTCTTATGAGAGAAGTCCATGACCCTACACGTCTAACAGTGACGTTATTACAAGATCTTGATTCCCCAGAAATCAGAAATGGAGCATACTTATTTAATTAAAAACTGCGGTAAAAACTTTTCTGTTGTGATTTTCCTTGATATGATTTATCTACAACTATACAACTATCCGTGTGATCACACCCAATGTGATTTTGTAGGATATCACATGGATGATTTTAGAACAATGACATAATGCGGTTATTTAAATCTAAATCGGCTGTCGAAATTAATAATTGTCTCGGCAGAGCCTCGACAATTATCAGTTCCCACAACCACAAAAGATGTTTTTTCATACAATACGCTAGGTACGTATTATATATTAGACTGCTCGTCGTTCGGTCGTCATGAAGGCCATATATTGAGGGTCTCTGAACTGTTTCAACGAAATATCTACTCTTATGACATTTGGCAAGGCCCTTTTTGGAAACAGGGGGTAATCACCGGATATCTTAAGAAAGAATGAACTTGAAAAGTGGTCCTTGTCCAATTTTGAATAGTATGTATCATTTATTTTCAACCTAACACTGAATGATAGCCTGGGAGCCAGGCTAAACTGAAGTGTACAGTTAGGATACTTCGAAATTCACATGTCGAATAGCTTATGGTATGATTTTGAAATTATATTGAATGAGATGTGTGTGTGACGTAAGTTTTGATAGAAATACAAGAACATGTATAAGGGGGGGGGGGATACAATGTCATTTATTTCGTCCAAATTAAGGATATTTCCGAAAGATTCCGGAGTATTTCTGATTGGATTGCGTGAGTGTTTGGAATGAATGAAGGGTTCGTTGAGTGAACGATTTAGGATTGTTTTGAATGGGATGAATGTCAATTTCATGATATTTCTAATCTTCCAACCTTTCTGTCCATCTGTTGACCAGCCTTTATATATAGGAAATGTAAAATTCAGATTCGTTAAACATTTCCATGATAATGACAAGATGACATTGATAAAAATATCCAACTTTTTTTTATAACAATTAGAAAAAAATAAACGGCCGGTTATTGAAAAAACAAAATTAAATGACCTGTCTGAAGGTCTTTTTTGTCCATTTCATAGACCGCTTTAAAGATGTTCGAAAAAAAATATACAGCTTGATTAAAGCTGTAAATATTTATGAAGTTTTGGTCGCTCTATCCATCCCTTCGCTGCGTTCAGGATGACAAAATGGTGCAAACAGTTTTCATATTATACCCCGCTTTGCACGTGCACTTGCATGCAAAGCGGGGTATAATTGGAAAACTGTTTGCACCGTTTTGTTATCCTGGACGCAGGGCATATCTTCGATGGAGGCCCCGTCTTAATTGATAACCTTACCGAATAAGGAGAGGTTTTCCCATTAGATCCACCTTACCACGGCCGATTGTTTCATAATCCGATCTTACGACTCATAGGTTACTATTTTCAAAAGACTAACATATGTATAAATATGAAGAAAATTTGACCATGAAACAATTATCTGCGTACCTTATATACGCTGGTCAATTTCTGATACGACAGTATGGCACAAGGAAAGAATGCAATTGTAGTACTGGTGCGGGTAATTAAAGTTTTCCGTTATTAGGCATTGCATTAATATCGATATGACTTGAAATTGCCAAAATCTGCGTTTAACCCCCCATTCAAACAAACAAATCTATATGAATACGCCCGAAATAAAAACTGTAATTTAGTTTAATACTGCTACCAAACGCTAATTTCTAGCGTATTCCGATCGATATGAAGTGGATCGATGGTTTACCGTTGTTTTTCCCTATGTATATACACTGATGAACTCAGCTGTCGCCATTGACAAGATGTTGCGGCCGTGTCTTTAACATCTCCTAAATGAACAATTGATCCGCTATCCAAACCCTGGTCGATTTATACCGTTATTTTTTCATACATGTTAATACCGTTATATTGGTCGATTCGCGAAGATCAAAGGTATCTTCCGAGCAAAGACGCTGCAACAGTCTTTCGTGTGTCTGTGCAATTAACGATTTTCTTTGCTTTTTTTCATAATCCGTAAAAAAGGGGAATATTCCGTTAGATGGGCGTCAAAATATTGCTGTTACAAAGTAATTGCATCAGATTTACAATTACAGTGAAACCTGCCCTGCGTCCAGGATGAAAACGTTAGAGAAGCGCTTTCGAAATGATACCCCGCTTTGCACGTTTGTGCACGTGCAAAGCGGGGTATCATCTCAAAGCGCTTGCAAAGCGCTTTTAGAACCTGAACACAGGACTGTATTAAGCGACCACTCACGGGATCAACAAAAAGCAGCGGTCTTTATAGAGAATTGCCGCTTAGTTCAAGCTTTGTTTACAAATAAAAACTTAACTTTGTATATTGATTAGAATTTCTTGGTAATTTTATACTGTGTAAACTGGTTATAATCGTCTCAAAGCAGCTTTTGGAATAAATTTGTTCCATGAAACTACCGCAATATAAGTAAGATGATTGACTTTTCTTTTCGCTTGATGTGATAAAGTTACATTTTCATTAGACATTTCGTTTCACGTCTCCATGAAATCAATATAATTATCCCATTTCATACAATGAATCACTAAAAGTCTTACACCAGTATCCTAGCTTCCTTCTTTTTTGCAAGCATTGAAGTCTCTTTCTTTTTCATACTTCTCCATTTGAGCGAATTGTCAATAAATTACCAAATTTCTTCAAAGCCATTTACGGTATTATATCTTTTGCAGTACATTTATTTCGCCCTGAATAGGTTTAGCTGTAGCGTTTAAAATGTTCTTTCTAACATCTTTCATCTAAATGAGGCGAATCGAATCGCGGAAAATCTTAAAGGTGAATAAAAAAGAAAGAACGAACAAATGCAATAATTTATTCATAACAATGTAATATCAATAGTGCAATTACTTAAAGATTAAGAGAAGCGTGCGCATCTGCAAGTTCAAAGCGACGGAATACAGATTCAAATCAAAATTTTAATCCGCCAATTTCTGAAGCTCTTTATATACAGTTATTGCTGGCTCTACTAAAGTCGATGTACCAAAACTGCATCAAAGTAAATCTATTATAGTACCAAAACCCTTTCATACCTGTCATTCGGAACACCACTCGGCCAATCTCACGATCAACCTCGGATGTACATAGACGGACTATTTATAAAAATTACGGGAAAACCTTGGAAAAACTCAATGACGTCATTTAAAATGGCGTTAGCCCTCGAAACTTTTAGTGAAAACATTCGACGTCGCCAACGCTACTCGTTTAAGTCACTGACGTGAAACCATCGAATCCTAATATAAATATCTTTAGATTCTTAAATAACGGCTGAAAAAATCTTTATTTTTGAGAATGATTCGTCATTCTCAAAAATTAAGATTTTTCAGCCGTTATTTACTATAAAAGATATAAATCTACAGTGCTAGTTTTCTTACACCGTTTCCGGCTAACAAAATGCACGATTTCGTTACATACCCATCCGCCTTACATACATCCGAGGTATGTTGTAGTTTACGGAAATGGCCGAGTGATGTTCCGAATGTTATACTTGTGTGACCCGTCATATTAAAAGGTATCACCTGGTAACTCCGTAAAATAAATATTTCAAAAATGGATTGGGTCAAACACATATCATCAAAGGTCGTATTGCCGAAAAAAAAATTATACAGGTGGGAAGAAAGGTCATTCTGTATTCTGAATTTCAGTGGTCGTTCGTTAGCAATAAGATTTTTAAGAATCTTAAGATTCTTAATCGGGATATACCGCACCGCATCGTAGAATGTCATTTGAGTTGCGCGAGATATCCAAATTAGAAATCTTAAGATTCTTAAAATCTTAATCCTTCCGAACGTACCTTAGAAAATCGCCAAAGTGCGATAATTACTGACAGTAGAAAAATTTTCTGTCAGTGCAGTCTGACTAAGGTCGATACTTTGCGCTCTTCCCAAATGATTCTTTTTCGCCTGACGGGTCTTAATAAATAGATAAATGAAACAAATACTTGTTTTAAAATGTATGTATGTTTGTTGCACAAAAACTTAAGAGCATGTGGTATTGAAATATTTTAAATATTTGAAATATTATAGAGAGAAAGAAAAAAAGAAAATTAAACATCTTTAATTATATAAAACTCGAATGGACATATTCAGAATCCAAGAAGTTGCATATTGTCGACAAGCGACCTCAACTTCGTAATTACAGCTTTGAAAAAAAGCTTTATTTAAAGCTGTAATTGCGAGTATTTTGGTCGTTCTCTGTATTGCATCAGGGTATATGAGTAATGACTTTCTACAGATTATCTTAAGTTTTCTTCCGGCGTTTTCATAAACATTTTTGTGTTAAAATATATTTCGATTTTTGGTTGAATTGCTCACTTCGTGACCAAGAATATGTTCTGTTAATTTCAAAAATAGTGTAACTACAGTTCCTGTTAAACAGTAGTTTCGACGTTTTGTAAGCCAGCCTCCTATATATTGATTACCATGGTAACAGCTTGTATACAAATTGTTGTTTAGATTAACGGTATGAGTAACGGAACTTTACAATATGTTACATCTCAGGAATATACAATTCCACCAGCAAAATAACAAAAAATAAAAAAAAAAGCATTAAAAAAACAAAAAAAAAAAACAAACAAAAAAAAAAAAAAACATCAAATCAAATAAACCTATGTGTGACATTTTCAATAAATTGAAATATATGCGAGTAGCGCAGCCAAAAAATCTACATAGTCCAATTAAAATATTGTCCGATTGTCTCAAGATTCTTTGGGACCTTATCGATCTTCAAAGCGCTTGGTGAAGACTCTGGTCAGACTGTGCTGATGCACAATCTGACCAGAGTCTTATGCTAGGCTCATATTTGAAATCGTTGAAAATGTCACTCAAAGACTCAATGATCACAGTGAAAATATTCAAGAGATGTTGAGACTTCAAAACATTTTCTGGGGTATTACCTTATTGTAAAAATTTGGTAATTAGTCGAGAATTTATTCATTTATTTATTTATTTATTTATTTATTTATCAATTTATTTATATATATATTCATTTATTTATTTACGTTTTTCATTCTTTATTTATTTATCTTTCTACCTATGTATCTATCTATCTATGTACTTATTTATTTATTTAGACATTTTTTCATTTATTTATTTCATTTATTTATTTATTTATTTATTTATTTATTTATTTATTTATTCATTTATTGATTTATTTATTTGTTTATTTATCATTTATTTACTTATTTTATGTTCTATGTTTTTTATTTCATTTTATTATTAATCTATTTATTGATATTTTTCCGTTGCCACCCATAACTTTTTTTTTTGGCTTAAGGTAGTAGACGCGTAATAGTTTAAAGACATTTCGGAACTGGTGATCTTTCACAATTTCAACCGAGGTTTCCTAATGAAATCATAAGGTAAACTTGGTAAACTCTGTTAAAGTTTATGGCTTCCGAAACGTTGCGAAACTAAAACGGGTCAACTATCTTAATTTGTACCGAGTGGTGGTTCATTTAATGTAAATTTTAGTTCCGTCTATTGAAAACAAACCTTCTTACTGGCTGAACTATTTTATTCAAACCTCCATAGAAGTATTTTAACACCCAATTATTTTGTTTACGTGAGCACGCCTTGGTTAAATCAAAGTACTGATAGTACTCTTTGTCTACATTGATACAAGACTTACCTAGTCCTGACATCGTGATAAAAATTGCGCTCACGAACAATTTCTTATTAGGACACACACTGGGTAGATTTCAATACTTTGAAATAGAAAAGAAAGGTCGAAGTTTCTTTTCTTGAATCATGAATGACCGATCATTGCCAAAATTACCAAGAAGATGAAAACCTACATTCGTTCGTTTCACCACATTTTGACGTCATTTTTGGGACCAGTTATACCGATGATGTCATAACGTTGCCAGGCAATGGCGCGCTTTAGGAGAATTTACCCTAAACATATTTTGATTCTTTTTGCACTGAACAGTATATTAATCGTTTGTTTTTCGTCAAAGATCGAAAGGTCTTACATTTCGGGGACAACAAAAGCAATTTTTTTTTTCGACAAAGTATATCGTGTTCTCTCCATATAAGTAACTTTTCAATACTTTGAAAAAGAAAAGAAAGGTCTAAGTTTCTATTCTTGAATCATGAATGACCGATCATTGCCAAAACCACTACCGGGTACCTAGACGAAGAAGAAAACATTTTAATCTGAATTGATCATCAAGAGCATAGACGAAGTGATGAATGCTAGCGTTGTTTGTGTCATTTGAGAAGTTTATATTAATTGTTGATATTTTTTCATCGTTTAAATCTGCTTTTAAGCACACGACTCCGTAAGTTATACACAAACATTACGTCATCGGTCGCGTGCAGACCAGGTAAATTCTCCCAAAAATTCGATGCTTCGCGAGACCTTTAAAATGGCGTACGCGTGAAGGCATGGCGGTTACAAATAATAGTCATTTTTGAGCAGTAACTCTTTAATTATGGAAACATAACTTCATTACAATACCACCGTTTTTTTCAATAAGCGCTTTATTAGGCAAATTATTATTGACAGACCCCATTTTCAAGTCACGTTGCATCGTTGGCTGGAGGCTCCCGGACAATTTGTAGTTTGTCAGTTGAATGAATGCTATTATTTTTCAGGTAATTTTGTCTAGCATTGCAGGAGCATAACAAGATTCTAGTCTCCCCTTGTAAACTATCTTTTTATTTGTGACCCGCCACTCGAAAAGGGACAGCTGTGAAATCTGATAAATATTTGAAAAGGAAATTGGGTCCAGCAAAGGTCAACCAGAGGTCGCATTTCCAAAAATTCTTTCCCCGGAAGGCAGATTGGTTATTCATGAGTTCCGAAATGTCGTTGAACTATTACGGATCTACTACCTTGATATATTAGAAGCAATTCACTGCAAAACATCTTCACATTAATCCTAAATTGCATCTGCGTTATATATACCTGTTTTCGAAATCGTTTGTTTCTCGCCATCTGATGAATTTATGTTCTAAAGGATTTTTGAATGACACTACAGTATCGGAGAGTGTCTAATATGCTGCAATGATATCCGCTAAATAAACACGTTTCCTCAAACGTCACGTGATCTGTCTTGCAATATGCGATTCTAAAGTGTTTACTTTTGGTTTAAGATGAAATACGCGTAAATACGCGCGTATGGACAAGCATTATCAAGTTTTGTGGAGAAATCGAGACATTTTCCACGTGCATTCAGAATCATGATTATTGTCGAAAGCTTATCGCAACACTGTCGTACCGTGCTTATATTTATATAAACACGGTACGACAGTGTTGGGCTAACTTTTAGTTTGATATTCAATTGGGCGAAAATAAAACACAATAAACAAGCTTTCAGCTGTTACAATAAAACATGTTGCACTAGTTGTTTCTGGCATGATTAGATAATATTTCATTTCCAATAATCCTTCCTTTAGGACAAAATGCAAAACGTTTTCCCTGGAATTTGAATTTGTGAACAACGAAAGTTTCTCTCAATTTCGATAAAAACATATTGATATACATAAAAGAACCTATAAGCGTTTGGCGAAAAAAGTAGGCGAAAAAAGTAAAAAAAAAACAAAAAAAAAACAAACAAATGGATCGATTTCCATTGAAGTGTGGACAAATCGAACCATTTGGGGCGTTGTCCGGTTTCGTGAATATACAAATGAGGCGAAATATTTTGGATGATACATCGAACACCAATGAATGTGATATATCAATTAAAAGATGACATTGAAATCTTTCAATGTAAGGAAGTTTCGTAAAGCTTTACTTTACTATCTAGCGAGTTCACAATTTGGAAGCTCGCTACAGTTAGTTACACCAAGAAATTGACATTCACCTCGATCAAAAGCATTCTAAATAGCTCAATCAGCGCTCGTTTTCATTTGTTCCAAACACTCACTCAAATCACTCGAACACGGTCCAAAATCGTTAAAAATTAAAAAAAAAAAAACGGTCAAAATTTAATATTTTATTCATTGAATTATTCTACGATTATCTGTCTGGTGTGGATTTTATAACGTCTGATTGGTTCCTGAAGACACAAATATCAGAAATTATGTAGATTTTTTAATGGGAGGTAGCAAATATTGCTAATTTCGTCCAAGCTGGTCAAAAATAGCCATATTTGGTCAACCCCCCCCCCTCTTAAATATCATTAAAAAAAGTTCGCTCCACACACTCATTCAATATCAATGCATATTCATTCCTAAATCACTTGTCAGTTTCACGATATTTCTAACTGTAACAACTCTTCAAATATCTTTATAACAATAAGTTTGTTGTGATCTAGACCGCAGCGAATTTTCTTCAATATGAAGAGAGATTCTTTAACATGAAATATTTCTTTTGTGGGTTTAGTTTTTTTCTGGATAAATGAGGGTATTTTACAGAAATCAGGCTAATTTTTTGGACACTACTGTAAAATTTCAGCCCAATTTTTGAAGATGACATCGTTCGATAAACGTCTATGAATAGTCTTGCGCTTTGCAGGAAAAAAAGCTATGTTCCATTGTTTTCATTGGGCAGGCCAACAATTTCGCGAACGAGAAATTCAATTAGAAACTCACTCCATTTTGTTTCCTGGGAAAAAATATATGAAAATTCAATAGGTATTGTTACGTTTTTTCAACAAAAATGAATTAAGCCCATTGGATTATAAAACCAGATCTACATTTTAATGAGATGAGGTTGTCATCCGTGAATATGGAGTTTTATTCATGCAATATTTAAGTAGAAACATTTTACGAAAAGCGGCCCAAGGGTCGACGCATAATCGAGATTATCATACAAATTAAGAATATCGTCTTTTCTCGCTTTATCTCGTGAAATCGCGGACTTATCAGACTATCTTTTTATTAAAATTGATGTAGGATAGCGCGGTCTCATTTACAACATGATTTCCTGTGATTTATACCCGACCGTGAAAAATTAGTTTTATTATAAATAGACGCTTTCTCTCCTCTTCTAATCAAAAGGATGAGTTGTTTTTTTCATGCTGTCTCGGGCTATTTGCAGATGGTTGTCGAAAAGAAGTTCAATTTTTTGCACTCCTAAAAAACGATAGTTCCAGTTTTTCGCTAAATTGATCTAGTTTGCCATTACGCCACTTGCTGACAACTAAATGGCTATTAATACAATTCTATACATTATATTATATTATATTATTTTTGAATATAAGGCCTCCGGCCCACAAAACAATCAATATACAATAATAGCAATGTTATTTTGTTATGGCATTGTGTTCGTCATGCGTCCGTCCGTTTGCAGACATTTTCAAACCAAAATGATCAAGTTTACCATTGTTCTACTTGCTGAAAACTAGTTGGTAATTGTCATGGTATTGTGTTCGTCATCTCGTCCGTTTGCCGACATTTTTGCCAAAATGATCTAGTTTACCATTGTTCCACATGCTGATTACTAGTTTGTTATTGATATGACAATTGTTTTCGGCATGCGTCCGTCTGTTGGCAGACATTATTCCTTTACAATATAATCTGTAACGCAATAAGGGACCATTTTGGAAATGTGAAAAGCACTGAACCTGGTCAGACTGCACGGATTGTGCAGTCTTAACAGGGTCAGTAATTTTCGCCTTTTGGCAATTTTCTGGCCCAAAATTGTTGTATCTCCCTTCCTAAATTGATATTTTTAACTTGACCTTTGGTTGATATTTGCCGAATCAAACCTTCCTTTTTGTATTTTTGACATAGTTCACAGATGGTCCTTTTTAATGATGGAATGAGCCCAGCTGGCAAAGCGATAAAAGATAGGGCTGTCAGTCCAAGGGTAGTGGGGTAGTGAGTTCGAATTCCGACTCGGCAAACTTTTTTCAACCTACATTAGACAAAGCTTATGTGACACGAATTATTTTTCTCTCATAAAATGTCTATGATAAGTAGTACGCCATAGCGAGATAAGCAGCTGGGGGCTTGGTGAAATGATTATAAACCTCGGTTAGGTGAACCAGACCCCATAATATAACTACAATAATGTTGAAAGTGGTGGTTAAACCCCCACACAAGCAAATAAATTTACGGAGTTCCCAGATGGCCCTTTTTTGGTTGACGGGTCAAGCAAGACTCTTCCCATAAAAAAACGAAAGCACAATTTAAACCAAAATGGAATGTTCCCAACCTGACCTCTCGCCTGTAAAGATTTTGATTTGTTGAAAAACATCAATTATTTCCATATTTGTCGTAAAAATTGCCATAAATGATTTGGTCAATTTCAATCACATTTCAAAGGAATCATTCTCGGAAGACGTTTTATCACGGCTTATTAAGGAAAAGCTTTTTTTTTTATTATTGTGAATTTTGAAAACTAAAAAAAAAATTTCGACAAAAAAAAATTATACTGTATTTTACCTGGCTGATCTAGCTCATTCAATTTAATTCCGGCATCATTCAAAAATCATTCACTTTGTCAATTTCACGAGATTGTTGATACCCTTTCTATCTTTGGCTTTCATTTGTCTCCCACTAATCGGTTGATAATCGTAGACCTGTGTGGCATAGAAGCTGGAGACTAGGAAAGCTTTAATGGTAGTACTGGTGTGAGAAATGCCTGAAATTAATTGTTAGGTGCTCCAGCCGCCGCGATATTTCTGAAAGATTGTTTAAAGCGGTATTAAACCCCACTGAAAGACCTTTCAAACGATTTTGATCAGTCGTAAGAACGCCACCAAGATTTCAGAAAATGAAGCACTTGCGATTGCATTTCTTTTGAAACCTAATTTGGATAAAGTCCGAAAGATAATGCATGCTTCCAACAGGGCTCGTTTTTTACCCTACTACCAGGGTTTTGACTCCCCCAAAAATCCATTTTGACCCCCAAAAGTTTCCTGCAGGGGGTAATTTTGATACACTGAATTTCCAGTGGTGAACCTTGGCAATTCAAATGTTATATAGATCAATTGTTTTCTTCATACTAATACAAAAATTCTATATAAATGATACATTATAAACAATAAAGTGTGTCTACACTTTATTGTTTATTTTGTTTCATTCATATAGATTACTATAAAGGCTGATAGGCTTTCACGTTTTGCTCTTTTTTGACCCCTTCAAAAAAAATAACCGGTTTTGACCCCACAGAAAATTTTAGTTAAGGGGTCAATGACTCTCTAATTTAAAAAGCTTGCACAACCCCTTTCCATACTGAGACAGCCACGAGCACTTCTTTATCTTTTATACAGGACTGTTCGCTTTTGACGAGGCAAAATATATAAAAATAAAACTCGTATAAAAAGGGCATTTTAGAAAAATGGGCGTTCGCAAAGTTACCGCCCAGCGCCATAAAACATTTTGGTATAAAAACGGTTTCATAATACTCTCAAATGTATTTCAATAGTTTGAAGCATAAAAACGCAGCGAAGGAAACATTATTAAACGATTAATTTCGGATCATTCTAATATAGCACGTGCGCTTTTTGCAATGGTAATCTACAGCGTTAGCCGTCACCTAGTTGCAGAATAAATCTTTACTCATTTGTGAAATATGCTGTACAGTCGCGTCTTTTTTGTGGTTGCCTTCTCAAAAGCACCAAAAAAACCCAGTGATTTGTAAAATTGTTTGGTCGCATGTACTAACTCCAAATAAGCAAAATCGTGAAATTGATAAGGTGTGTATTTTTGGAATGATTGTTGAATGAAGCGGAAAGAGTGGAATGAGCGACTTTTGGGTGAAATTAAAGAGAGATAATTTAATATCGCTTATTTCGTCCAAGTTGGACGAAATTAGCGATATTTATTACCTCCCTTTAAAAAATCTCCGTTTTTTCCGATTTGAGTGTCTTCGCGTACAAAGTGGACACTTTATAGCCGCCCCCCCCCCCCCCCCCCCCCCCCCCCCAACGCTCCAATAAATCATGGAAGGTGTTTTCGAATTCAATGAAATTTCTATTTGCTTCAACGATCTCGATTTTTTTTTTTAAAATGGAGCATTTCAAATTGTTTGAGTAAGTGATTGGAATGAAAGAATGAATGGAGCGCTGAGTAAGCGATTTACATCGGGTTTGATCGAGGTAAATGTCAATTTCACGATGTCATAAACTGTAGGTTTTTAATTATTGAATTTTAGCTCAACTAGACGAAGTCCATCGCTGGCTTTTGTCCGTCGTTAGTGCGTCCGTCCATTTGTCCGTTTACTTTTTCTTCAAACATCGTCTTCTCTGAAACTACTGAGCAGAATTCATCCAAATTTCACAGGATTGATCTTTGGGCATGCGTTTTCAAATTTCTTTGTTATATTCTGATTTGTTTGATAACATGGACTCTATTGGCTGCCGATCCACTGAAAAAGAGGTCCATATTTTACATTATTAACACTTTCCTGTTTTACAAAATTTTGGACCTGTCCAAATTCAAAGGTTTTGCAGACGAAAATTTAAAGTGGAATAAATTTGAAAAAATAACCATTCTGTAGGATAGAAAATTTTGTAGAAAAAACAAGAAATTGTTTGACACAAACAATTTCTTCTTTTTCTACAATGTTTTCTCAATTACAAAATCTTAGGGACGTAAAAACCAGGGATTTGAAAGGAAAGGGTTAAACACATCTTCAGTATCGAAACCACTTGTCAAAATTTAACCAAACTTCACAAAATAGATTTTGAGGACATGTTCTTTCACCTTTCATCAATATTTTTTTCTCGGGCTGATGACACGGGCTCTATGGGATGTCAATTCACCAAAAGATGGGCCCGTATGATATTTAAAAATCTTCTTATCTGAAACAACTGGACAGCATTCAAAGAATCTTCACAGCAATTATGCTTAGGATATACTCTTTTAGATTTCTTCGTTAAATTCTAATAAATAGATGATTTTGCTCTATGGGCTGTCAAATCACAGTGAAAGGTCCCAAATGATGTATATTGATATAAATCTTCTCTAAAACGACTTGTCAGGATTCAACAAAACGCCATAGGAATAATGCTTAGGACCTGATCTTTCAGATTTATCCGTTGAATTCAAATTTAACCGTTAAATTCAGATTTATCCGTTAAATTCTGATTTATCCGTTAAATTCTGATTTATCCGTTAAATTCTGATTTATCCGTTAAGTTCAGATTTATTCATTAAATTCTGATTTATCCGTTAAATTCTGATTTATCCGTTAAATTCTGATTTATCCGTTAAATTCAGATTTATCCGTTAAATTCTGATTTATCCGTTAAGTTCAGATTTATTCGTTAAATTCTGATTTATCCGTTCAATTCTGATTTATCCGTTAAATTCAGATTTATCCGTTAAATTCTGACCAGTCAGATGATATTTGCTCTTTGGGCTACTGAATCACAGGGGATGGTACAGTTAAAACATCGAGAAATTGACAAGATGAATGATTTTGGAATTATTTTGGAATAAGATTGAATGAGTGCGTGGGGCTAGTTTTCAGTGAAATGAATGGAGGTAATCGAACAATGCCAATTTTGTTCAGGACGCACGAAATTGGCGAAATGTATTACCCCCCTATAAAAAACTTGCATACAGCGTCTATTTAAAGCTTTCTATTTCCTCAAGAACCAATCAGACGCTTTCAATTTCAATTTCTTTAGTAAAATCGTGTTTTCTATCTATATCTATTTTCAATGCAGATGTTGACTGCATTTTATTAGTGATTTTGGAGCGTTTCTCAATGGTTTGATGAATGATTTAGAATGGTTCTGATCGAGATGAATGTCAATTTCACGACGTATTTAACTTTATCTTATAACTATACAAATATCCGTATGATAACATCCCGTATGATATTTTTTATGATATCACATAGTTATTTTTAGAACAATGATATATTGTTAGTTATTTTTAGAAACTTGCATTTCAGTTAGAAACACCGACGAAAACAAGACAAATATAGGTTATAAGATAAATATAATACATACTTAGTGTATTGTATGAAAAAATATCAAACTCGGTTGTGAGGATTGATAATTGTCTCGGCAGAGCCTGGACAATGATCAATTCTCCCAACCTCGTTTGATATTTTTTTTCATATAATACACTAAGTACGTATTATATATGTACCATATGATAAGATCATTTTTTTTTTACCTGAAACAATTAGTCAGAGTTCAATAAAACTTCACAGGAATAATGTGAATGGTTTGGAAATGTTCTGTCAGATTTCTTCGTTAAACTCTGACTGGGCTGTCATCATTGGCTATATGAACGCTTGAGTCATCAAGTCATGACCCAATGCATTAAAACATAAAATCAATTTTCCTCTCTAAAATTAAACATTCGGGACAGTTAAAAACGCTGTGAAATAGAAAAGATGAATGATTTTGGAATGACTATGAAATATTATGGAATAGTATTGAATGAGTGTGTGGGTCTGTACTGCGCTCCAGTCATTAACTCCAAACACTAGTCGCACTCAAAACGCTCTGACATTGTTCAAAAACGCTTCTAAAATTTCACGTTAATCAACATTTTAATCAAATCAATCAAATAATTGCATGATTTTAGTGGCTGGTGTTGAATTTTAAGCGTCTGATTTTTTTCCCGTGAAACACAGAATTAGAAAAGTGTGTAGATTTTATTAAAGGGAGGTAAAAAGTTATCGCTAATTGGACGAAATTATCGATTATGTTTTACCTTCCTTTACAATGATTCAAAACTCGCTCCTCCCACTCATTCAGTTTCATTCCGAAAGCATTCCTAATTCATTTAACTAGTCAAATCCACGTCAAAGCAATGTCACTGCAGTCCGATTTCATTGTTGTTGTTTTTTTTAAGTCGAACAACGACACGCAAGCGGCATCTAAATTCTAAAAAAGCCTGAAAACGTTTAATTTTATCTCGAATGTCTCACCTTTAAAAAAGTGAAACCTGAGACTTTGTCGATTGGTGTCACCTGACCTTCGATTCATTAGAGTTAATTGCCAAGATTGGCTCTTTTAACTGAATGCAGACTCACGACAAATGATCATTGATCAATTTTTGAACTGTGAAAAATGTATACATGGCATCCAATACAAAAGGGCTATCGGAACAAAATATTTTTTTTAAAAAAAGGGAAAAAATAATCATTTCAACAGACCACCAAAATTGCAATCACTACGACTGAACGTGCAGGCTATGAAAGAATCAAAATCGAGACGTAGGATATACTTTGATCAAAATGCTTTTAGAAATATTTCTCCTGTTTTTTTTTGTTTTTTTTTTGTTGTTGTTTTGTTTTTTTTTTTTTTTTTGTTTTTTTTTTTAATTATTCTTAATGGTGAACGCAAAGACTAAGTTTCAAATTTAAAAGATTTCTTCAATATATCAACTAAATTACTGATGACCAGCGAAGTAATTAACCAAGATGTCCCGAAAATAAATATTTGTAGTTAAATTTTGTTTACTGATTCACTTCCATTTTATTTTCCAAGTTATTCGTTTCTTACAAGGAAAGGTGATAATAATGATAATAATGAATTCAAAGAAAAAAATAAATAGAGGATATTGAATGTGTGGTCATTGAATACCGAATTTATTAAACGAGTCATGTATAAACAGATAAAAACGAGGCTGCGTCGAGTTTTAATCTGTTTTACATGACTATTTTAATAAATTCGGTATTTAATGAGCACAGATTTCATATTCTTTTTATGACATGACCCGAATTTTTGCGAAAAATCGTCAAAATTCTTGAAATTCATCATTTCAATTTCCCGCGAAGCGTTTAAGCCGTTTGCACTTACGTCACAATATATACATGTACATTATGACGTCATTTTAGAGGTTACAAAATAGCGTTGCTATTCGCTCTGAGCTCATTTTCATAGTTATTCCACTATCGTTATATCCACTTCCCGCGTAATATCAAAAATATTCAACGGGGTTATGTCACTACCGCGACGTAAGTCATATTATAAACGCAACTATTCCATAAACATTCTCACAATCTATTTCTGTAAGAAACTTGCCAGGGACTAGAAAATGTTCCTTTATTTTTTTTTGTTTGATTATCTTAAAATGATATTTATTATTGCATGATTCAAATGCCTCTCCTCATGTTTCAAAAATTCTTGAATCGAATCTTCTGAAATTTGTCGTTAAAAATGCTATGGTTGGAAAAAGTGAATTAATCAAAGGTTAAGGTAGTGGACCCGTAATAGTTACGCAACATTTCGGAACTAATAATCTTTCACGACGTTAACCGAGGATTCCTAATGAAACCGTAAGGAAACCTCGGAAATATTGTTAGATTTCATGACTTCCGAAATATTGCAGAACTATAAAGATTCTACCACCTTAAGATGAAGGTCTCGTATTTGAAAAATCCAAGAGTAAATTAATAAAAAGGTTAAATTCACTGACTGGACTCGGCAGGTGTGCTTCTTGAACGGAAGCGAGAGATAGAATAATGGAGATTAAATAATTAGAAAAACCACTATTGCGGTTCGGGCAGGAGAATTCGCGGAAATAGCGACAAAAACCTCACATCCTTAATTGCTTCGACGTTCTCTGTTATTGTGCTATTCAATGGTACCCCTACCCCGTCTTGAAAAGCTGGCGGTTAATGTTGGATTTTTTTGCCTATTTCCGATGGTTTTTGCTTCTGAATGTCGTTTGAATACAGAAAAATACAGACCCACAAATCCAACTAATTCGAGTAACTTCATATGAATACTGCATTGCCGGTTTATTTAACCCTTTGCTGTTTAATCCCTGCTTTTTACGTGCCTGTGATTTTATGATTGAGAAAACATTGTGAAAAAAGAAGAAATTGCTTCTGACAAGCAATTTCTTCTTTTTCCACACTATTTTCTACCCTACTGAATGGTTATTTTTCAAATTATATTCACTTTAAATTTTCGTCTGCAAAACCTTTGAATTTGGACAGGTCCAAAATTTTGTAAAACAGGAAAGGGGTAAACTAAGTTTAAAAAATACACTATCACGAACTTCTAAACGACCACATAGCATTTGCCATAATTTAACATATATGTAGGCATTTAAAAGAGTATCTTTTATTTCTACATAAAAGGTCGTTTCGTTTGGCGTATTCTAAAGGAAGAAAGGAAACGAATTTTTGTTCTTGGTGTTTGTAGCCAAAGGTCAAATACATCAACCCTCTTTTACGAAAGTCACATAAATTTATTTATCGAGGAAATTAAAAAAAATGCTCTTAGAGATACTAACATATTAATTATACAAGTGATGCAATTCGAAGGAAAATGCGTGTTAGATATCAAATCATTGAAGACAATTTCCTCGTGTTTGTTTTGTTTCTAAAACAAGCATAAAATGTTAAAATTAACCCACCCATCAATGTTAATTTTTAAATCAGAGACACCCCTGCCTTCCCTTCAATTTCGTTGCTTTCCTCACATTTTTTCAAGTCGATGTTAATTTAAAATTCTCTCCGAAGGATTTTCGGATACAATTCGACTACTTCCCATTTCAGCAAATATCAAGAGGCCGTTTAGAATTTCGTTTCAGTGAAGGCCTACATATAAATCAATAAAAAAGGCCTACATGTAAATAAATAAAAAAGAGAAACTGTAAGCTTATTTCACTGTGTCAGGGTAAATATCAGCTAAACTCGTCAGTCCAGTGAAATAAAAAGCCTTTCAGCAAAGTCCCAATACCGTAGAACCATAGAACGTGAGCAAAACAAAATGGAAGGGCAAATGTTCGGTTCATCGTGGTTAAAGTTAATTACATCATGAAATTGACAATCATTCCGATCAAAACCACTCAAAGTCATTCCCTCAGCGTTTCAATCATGAGTCCAAACACTCACTTCAACTATTTAATAACGCTTAAATTTCTCTGAAAATGATAAGATCAACAACTACATTCAATATAAAAATCGGTAGATAAAATCCACGATTTCACTGACATAATTCGATTTTGTAAGCGTATAATGAGTTTGTAGAGGTACAGAAATTTATTCATAGAACCTGTATGTATATTTTATTAAAGAGAGGTAATAAATATCGCTTATTTTGTTGATCCTGTTCACATCGTAAATTTGGTAAAAACTTCGGAAGGAAATCCAATTTGATCTTATTGAGAGTAATATTTCACAGTGACCAATCATTTAGCTTCAACTTTTGTTCATTATACAGATATATATATATAAAAAAAAAAAACATAAAAAAAAGGCTTGACATAACACATTTGATTGTTGGTCAAAACCATATTACTACAGTCAATTAAATATATTGTGCAAAATTAAATCAAGACATTGAATAAAACCCTACCTCAACAGGGCTTTGTCAATTAAATGGTATGAAATTCCTTCATACTATAATTATTTGTCGGTACAAATTTCCTTTTCCACGATTTTTCCATTTTCTTTAATCCACAAATGTTCACCCATGTTTTCACTTTATTTGAATTTGTCAAAAATATAACGAATGAATATCGTGAACAAATAATTAGAAAAATAAATTCAATCAAGCACAAATTTGATGGTATTCCGTTGTCGATTGATTGTGTCTTGGTATATCACCAGTTGAAAATTAGTCTTTTGCGGCATGTCAGTTGAATCATTGAAGGATAAAATGTGTGTTAAATTAAGTAATAAAGTTTTATAAATTACATGTAGCTGGGTGGTTTTGTTTATTGGAAGCATTGTGACATCTTGCAGATTACACAACAGCGCACATGACAAATGATTTACCGAAGGTAACCCTTTCTCCGTGTGCTAGTCTGTGTACAGATAATTCTTCTAATATGCCAATTATTTTCAAAATCATTTCTGAAACATTTATCAAATTTATACACTTTTTTTCTATTTCGGCACACAAAACATTTCTATATATTAATATGGTCACCATTTCAAGCTGTAACAAGAGTTAAGCGGATTCAATTTACACCAAGAAAAATTCTTCTCTTTTTTTCTACAAAAAAGTTTTCACAATATTGTAAATATCGAAAAACTATTTAAATGTTGTGTTTTATGTCTTATATCAAGAAAAAAGATGATATAAAGCGAGAAAAACAGACTAAAAGAGGGAGAGGTAAAGAGAGGCGGACAGACAGACAGAATGCGCAAAACCAGAGAGAATGTTCTAATAAAAATGTTGACGGGTGATCAAAATGTCGCAAATATAGCTTTAAAAAGCTGTACTTGCGTTGATTCGATAATTTATCAATCATCGACGATAATGCTCAACGAATAATATATTACTTATTACGCTTGTGCGTACTGCGTGTCATGTTTTTACGCCCTTTACAAAATTATACCAGAGGCAGATTTCTTCCCGGCTTTCGTACTGTTCAAGTTTATACGTTAACTTCGAACTCAAGAAATAATTTCTCAGAGCAAAATTTCGAAGAGACCATTCATTAAGCTTCAGCTTCATTATATGTGACCCGTCACGCGAAAGGGGAACTCCATTAAATAAAAATAATTATGTGATGAGGTTGGTTCAAGTACAGGTCAGTCAGAGGTCGCATAAAAAAAATCTTTCAATGGAAGGAACAAATAGCTAAACTATTATTGTACAAAAAAAATCATCAAAGTTGGAAATTTTTCGAACCTTCTCGGTCCGCAATCTGAGTAGGGGCGACTCTTTACGCACTAGCCTTACGTTCTTTGGTGAAGAATTTAGAATTTGGTACTGAAACATTTGTTTTAGCTGATCAGAAGCTGCTCAACAAGCCTTTTTCGTAAACGAAAATATTGGGTACATTTTCATAATTCAAAAATATCGTTTTAAACTGTAAGTGCGATATTTTGGTTTTACAACGAAAAAAAAGTTTTCATCACTGAACACCAAAATAAGTTATTTTACTAATTACAGCAGTTATGACATCTGTTTACTTCTTGGTTTATTGACGGGGCGTGTGTTTCCAATATGAACATGATAATAATTGACACTTGACAAAATTTTACCCAATCAGTTCACCGGAAATTTCAAAAGGCGTTTAATTGGTTCATTACCTTTTGACGGGGCGTGGTTATTGGACAATTCATGCGCAAGAATAACCAATCAGTACACCGAAAGATATTTCTATGTCTTTGTGTATAGTAAATATTTCGGGTCCCGAGTCTTTTCAATTAGGATAATTAATACTATTAATAATGCTACATCCAGACATTTTAAATGAATTAGATCCTGGCATCTTGCCGCAACATCTTACAGACAATCGTTTTTACGACAAATTTGTGAAAAATCTGTAATAGGTTGAACGAAATTCTGTAATTTTATATGATCTGCTTATTCCGTCGATACATTCATAACTGCAATGACGTCACAGGTCAGTTTCAATAGCGGGCTACAGGTGTGATAAGAGAAAATCGTCGATTTTACCATTATCGTATATATTATTTTCATTTTGAATATCGCATCAGATTATTTTAATACATCTCTTTGTATTTATGTAAGGTCAATAGAGCTTTTCATTTGACCTTTAAATCAAAACGTGTTCCACACACATTTTTTCAGTCTTTTAGTTCTGCTGGTTCGGTTCTTTTAAGGCCTAATAACGCATTCTCGCGAAATATATCAGACATAACCAGTTGAACAGCCACAAAATATAAAAGAATAGCAAACCCTTTTCAATAAATGAACGTTTTAAATGGATTTAACAAATTTGGGGGGGGGGGGGGGGGGTCCAGATTTTTCGTCACGAAACGTAATATTTAGCCATGATTTCGATATTTTTGTCGATTTGACGCCATGTTATCTACAAGAGATAGTCAACCGTAATGGAAGTCGGATTAATCATAGGCGTATATAGGATTTTGAAATTTATTCGCACTCAGAATGCGACCGACATAGAACATACAGGATAAAGACGATATGTGGACTGTGACGAAAAGTGAATATCCTCCGCCCGATCCCCATTTCTATGATTTGAATAAGCTGTAGTTGCGATGTTATGATCATTCACCAACGACATTTTTCGAAAGAGGATTCATTTCTATTACGCGCTTGCGTAATGTGCAATATTTTAACAAACTTATAGCCATTTAAAAAATATATATATTATTTCCACATGTATCACCGTTCAATTTTGCATATCATGAAATAATTTTAACTTTGGTTTCTCTTACAAACGATCAAACACAAGAACCCTCATTTACAAAAGTTACATTAGTGACACATTTTAGAGGGATCTCAAATTTTCGTCTTAGAAACTTTCTAGAATTGATAGAATTAATGGCATTTTTCGACAAGTTTTATGTGTCAGATATCAAATTATTTACAAACATAGTATTTTCATTGCTCTTTTTCTGATAAAAGCATGAAATGTTGGTATTACCCCACCCACTATTGATAATTTTGAAATCAGGGGTATATTTGAATTCGCTTAAAATGCCTAGTTGCTTTCCTATCATTTTTTCGGGTCGATATTAAATGAGCCTGTGCGTGAGATTCCCAACAATTTCAAATGGGCACAAAGCAAAGCCTTTGACCAGCCTGTGCATCCGCACAGTCTGACCAGAGTTCTTCACTATGCGCTAAGTAGATAGATAAAGCTTAAAGTATCTGTAGACAAACAGGTAACTTTAATTTTACAGTATGTGGCTGTCTATGCTGCTCAATGTTTGCACCTCACATACATTTCTACTTGATGGAAATGTAACGCACAGGCTCAAATGAAGTTTACCTATGAATAACGTTTCTAAAACAATTTGAATACTATCAATTTCAGACACCACAGGAAGTATTATTTTTACAAAACGACTTACGACAAAATTGATCGTAAGTCGAAATCACAAATCGTATCTAGTGTGTTCATTCATTGTTAGATTTTGCCTTGCAATATCTCATCGGAATCGTCTTAATAAGACGATTCCAATGAGGTGATGCAAGGAAGAATTCTATATTTAGTTACTACGGTAGAAACAACTTACATTTTTACTTACGCAAAAAATGATCGTAAGATGTTTAGTAAAACGGTCCCCCAGTGACTGTTTAGAAGTTCGTTTCAGTGTGAAAGGTTTAAAGTGCAAATCAGCGAATGAATCCGAGATACACTTTTGTTTGAAGTCTTCAATCGGTATTATTTAGCATGTCTGAAATGATTTAAAAGAATTTGAACTTCTATAAATCAGGTTACATGTTGCGTATTATTGGCACAAAGCGGGCTTGCGATTTACCATCAAGGTGCAAATTCAAGTGAACTGTTTACGATTCGAATGTCATCTAAAAGGGGGCAGCTAAGACTAATTTGTTTGTTTATTTGTTTATCTATTTAATTTTTGGGACTACACATCTTTTTCAAAAGTATATCATATAATCACGAATACTTGATTCCTGGGATTTCTTACAAAAGTGAATCAAATCATTATATCCGAGCCGTACTTACAAGAGCGATGTCACTTTATTTCCCCGTTGTCCGTCCATGTGTCTCGAAAACTTGAACAAAAATCTAAACTTTGCCCATTACTTTTAGTCTTTTCAAGATAAAATCGTCAAACTTTCAACGTCGACAGATCCTAACATCAGATTTCAGGGTCAAGGTCCTATGACAAAGTA
This sequence comes from Fragum whitleyi, assembly GCA_948146395.1. Lineage (NCBI taxonomy): Eukaryota > Metazoa > Mollusca > Bivalvia > Cardiida > Cardiidae > Fragum > Fragum whitleyi. The sequence goes on along the minus strand of OX411556.1, from coordinate 28,323,116 downwards.
AAGTTCACATGTCAAGGTCTAAATTTTTAGAGAAAAAAAATGTTGTTTCAAGGGGCATTCGTGTTTCACAAATACATTTCGTTTGTTTCTTCAAACGAACCGTTTTTTAGTATTATTTAAATGAGCCAGTGCATGACATTATCATCAATTTCAAATGTGCGCAAAGCAAAGACTCTGGCCAGTCTGTGCATCTGAGTCAGAGTCAGAGTCAGCGTTTTGTACATGAGTAAGGTCTTAAAATATCTCTACACAGTAGGGCCACCTTCTAATAACACTACGTAACTATCTGGGCTGCTTAATGTTTACACCTCACGCAAGTGTAAAATTGTTGGAAATGTCAAGCAAAGGCTCAAACAGTATCATTTCGAATTTAACAAACTGTTCATTGTATTAGATTCGTGTATCTTTTACGCCTTCAAAAAAGTTTTATCATGACTGGAACTATGAAAAGAAAAAACCTAATTGTACCCTAATTGTACTGTCTAAATATGCTTACTGATTCCTATATTTAAGGATTTTCATTTCATACCTCGATTAAAACAAAATATTCTCCGCATTTGTTTAAATTCAAAGTCATCAAACTAGTTTTAATAGTTTTAAGACATGTTGACGGAACTTATTTTTGCGCAAGTAGAAAGAATAACTGCGTAATAAAATGCAATTCCATTTAAGAGATGATTGGAGTATTTTTATTTGATGGAGGTATAAAACCAAAAATATATCCACTTCGTATGAATATGCGAATCTAATTACACGGTATGAATATACGAAGCGGGTTCATACCTTAAGGCTATGTTTTTTTCATACCTCTATGAAATCAACAAACACTCTTACCAAATCTTAATTCATTATCATAAAGTAAAGAAGTAAAGATTTATCTAAAATGAAACAGATTTCTCATCAGTCTACTTCGCGAGGAGGCTTTAAAAATAGGTACGTACTCAAAATTGTTTTCATTGTAAAAATAAAAAACCTTTTAGCCAATCAGAATGTACAAATATTGATGTACACAATTACAATTGAATCTTCTGCGTTTGAAATCTTGTTTTTTCACCCAATAAAGACGCCTGTTTTTTTTTTAGGAAAACAAATTGAATTATATTATATTATTTGAGCCAGTGAGGGACATTTCCAATAAATTCACATGTGCGCATAGCAAAGCATCTGGTCAGCCTGTGCATCCACGGTCATTGCCTTGCGCTATTGAGATTATGTGCATTATGTGGCTGATCATGTTGCTCAATATCCCGAGAATACGCACACATGAAATTGTTGGAAATGTCACGCACTCGCTCATTTTTTACTTTTCAAGTACATTTTCCAGTACAGGTTGATATGTTTTGAAACTAATTAAATGCCCTGCGTTCAGAATCACCAAACGGTGCAAACAGTTTTCAAATTGCACACCGCTTTGCAAGCAAGTGCACGTTCAAAGCTGGGTACAATTGGAAAACTGTTTGCACCGTTTGGTGATCCTGAACGCAGGGATGTATATAATTTTCTATAGATATAGTGCCAAACGGATTATCTACATAAAGGATGGCCCACTATCTTTTTCTTAATTCAAAGAAGCGCGAATGGTTTGAATCTTGATCAGACTGCAATTATGCAACCTTATTAGGATCTACGTTTTAACATTTCTCAGAACATCCTTTTCTGTACGACTTGGTCAATTATTTCAAGTCACGTACGGAAACAATTTATACAAGTATTCAAGACGGCATTGGATTATAATTCACGTGCTCCGAGTTTTTGCTTGTATTTGCTTTTTATTCAACCGCAAGTCATTTAACGTTGAAAATATTTTGAATGGGGTGGTTGATCCAAAAGGTCAATCGGTGCGATAAGCAACAGCATTTGCGCATGTCTGGTACCGGTTGAATTACATAATCGCGCATGCGTAGCGCGTGGTGGCGCTCTGTTGGTTTTTTGTATGACATCTGAAACTCAATTTTACGTGAATTTTCTCGTATTGTTAGGAGATTAGTAGCAGTGGTTAGGCTTGTGGTTTTGACCTTTATTGGCAAGGTCGATTTGCAATCACCTTGCGATGTTGAAGAATACGTTCAAATGCGCATGCAGATTTTAACCGGATCTGTCGGTAAGGGCGCGTGCGCCATGTTTGTTCGTTAACGAGATTTTCCGCTGCACGCGACGAAGAGTAAACAGAATCCTGTCCTAGGCCACGTGTTATCGGACAAGTACGTGTTATTTAAATGAGATTTAAAGTTCGGCCATTTTTTCCTGTTATATATCAATACCAGAAATTATTTACGGGACTGTCAATGAAAAAATTGTGCGACAGGTTTTAGGAAGATAGTCGCGTTTTCGTTAATTCACCAATGATACAGTTAACAACATCGTGAAATTGACATTCATCTCGATCAAAACCACTCCAAACCACTCGTTCAGCACTCCATTTATTCATTCATTCCAAACACTCACTCAAACCATTAATAAACGCTCCAAACTCACTGAAAAAGATAGAATCATCAACGTCATTCAAAATGAATAAAGCTAAACAACAACAACAACAACAACAAAAACTCTTTTCTTACATTAACATTTTGTTCGTTATATCTACCAGTTTTTGGAACGCTATGATGACAGAATTACCACAAAAACGTGCATTGAATGACGTCATGATGCGATCTTACACATGTGTAAGACAAGGATATCAATGACGCCATTTAACGCTAGATTTTGTTATATTATTACCATCTAAGCGTTTCAAAAATTGGTTTTGTAGGCCTACAAATCTATTGATTATATTCGAACAATAATCTGTACCTGTTTGTGTGTGAGTTTTGTTTGTCTTTTTACGATTGTTGTTGTTGTTGTGTTTTGTGTGTTTGTTGTTGTTGTTGTTGTTTATTTTACAAATACATGTACAGTGTCTCTTTAAAATTCAATATTGAATATATCTACCATTTGTGAGTATTTTAGGCAAGTGCGACATTGTTAATGAGCAGTATTATCAACATAGTTCTTGCGAGATTCAAATGCAGATGCAAGAAACTTAAATTTTCGGTACATTTTAATTATTTGACATTGACAGTATAATAAAGAAATGATGTATGGTAAATTAGCACGCCATTCTACAGAAAAAAATACGTTTTATATCTAAAAACTTGGAACAGCATAAAATAAACTGGTATTCATGTTCAGTCTGATCAAAATTGCATAATTTAAAAAGTCTTCTTGTCTTAAGAAATACCTATATCGACTGTTTTCGATTTCTAAATTATGTGAACTAAGTCTGAAACATGCAAGCTATTTTAACAGTTTTTCGATATTCAAACATATATTAATAATATCACGATAAGCTTCAAACGTCGAATATATAAAAAAGGGGTCGCAATCCAAAAAAAAAGGTTGTATGGAAAGGTTCAAAGGTCATTGTAGATTCAAAAAATCTCATTCTCTACTCAAAATTTCCTGTCCTGTTCATACTGCGCGATTTGTACATTAAGTTACATCGTAAAATTGACATTCATCTCAATCAAAGCCATTCTAAATCACTCATCCAACGCTCCATTCACTCATTCCAAACATTCACTCAAATCGATCAAAAACGCTCTAAATGACCATAAAGTATACCATCAACAACTACAATTAAAGTGAATATAACTAGAACAAAATCGGGATTTCATTGACATTATCGAAATTGTAAGCGTCTGATAGGTTCTAAATCCATTCAATACTCGCTCCACACACTCACTGAATTTCATTCCAAAACCATTTCAAAATCATTCATCTTGTCAATTTCACGATGATTAGAACTGTAGGCAGATTTTCCTCTTCTCAGCTGCCCCCCGTATTCGCGTGAAGCGTCACATTTTATTTTTCAATTGACTTCCACTGAATTTGAAAAAAAAGTGAAAAGAATCGTACTTACTGTTTGTTGAATTTCAATAACTACTAGGTTGCGTCAAAATTTTGATAACTCTGAGGCTTGAACAGGGTAATAAATCTATATTATTAAAGTTTTGAAAATTATGACATAAAAAAACTAATGTTATATTTCAATTTATGTGGACCGCACGTGCGAGATTAAAAATGTTATGGATTTATAATAACTGGGGTTTTGGCCTCTCGCTATTATAATCCGGAAATAACAAACTTCAATTGCTATTTACCTGATTTTGTATTTCAAAGGATGTCCCAAAATGAAAAGTCCTTTTTAATTTATACCTCCATGCATTCACCTTTCCTTTCCTCGCAAAAATTCATCTGAAAAATAGTCTTAAAAAGAAATAAAAATGCTTCAAGTAGCTCCTCAAGTTAGGCCCTATGGCTTCATACCAGAAAAAAATCTTTGAATCTTTTTTGAAGTTGCGTTGCGTCGTCATTTTCTGAATCTAAATCCGTCCCGTATCAGTATTTTTGAAATGCGATTACCGTTTGACCTCTCCTGGGGGTCAATCAAAACTGTTTGCCAACTACGTGTTTATCCAGCTTTGAATGCACGTGCAAAGCGGGTTATAATTCTCAAACAGTTTAGAGCGTTTGTCAGCTCGAACGCAGGGCAGCTTTCGAATCCCTGTGGCCCGAATTGTAAAGTTTATACTGAAACCCTGCCTTGATAAAGTATTTCGGGATCGGCCTGTCCAAGTAGATACAGTTAACAACATCGTGAAATTGATATCCATCTCAATCAAAACCATTCTAATTAAAATTGTAAGCGTCTATTAGGTTCTTGAAGAAATATGAAGTTATCTAAAGAACTTGTATGCATATTTTATTAAAGGGAGGTAATAAATATTGCTAATTTTGTTCATCATGAACAAAATTTGCGACAGTTGATTACCTCCCATTAAATTCACCCAAAACACACAGTCATTCAATTTCATTCCTAAATCATTCCATAAGCATTCACTTTGTCAATTTCACGATGTTGTTAACTTTACGCACATAAACTTAAATTAATAAATCACGGTACATGGTAATATCCCTTCCCTCTTTTTATTGTGATATATCAGGCTTTAAACATACTGAGAATTGCATTTTGTTTGCAAATCCATTTCTCAATTAGACGATAAATAACCGTCTGAACATAATAAAAGACACATGTGTTTGTCTATCTTCCAGGGCACCTCCCTTTGGGTACAGGCGCACTTGGACATAAAAAGAATTATAGAAAAGAAAAAAAATATTTTAGAAACTTTTTCAAAAAAGAAAAAAAAGAAGAAGAAATAAAATAAAATAGATATCGTCAATTTAATTATGCATACTTTGTTTCAAAGGCTAAAGAAATACAAAAAATGAACATCTTTACTTGAAATGTCTAGGATTAATTTTTGACCCGTCATTCGAAAAGGGACCATCTTGGAAGTGCAAAAAGTGTCGTACCTTGTCAGACTGCGCGGATTGCACAGACTGACTCAGGTCGAGACTTTTCGCATTTTCCTAATTTTCTAAATCTCGAATCATCAATCTACCTTGCTGTGAACGAATTTTTGAAATGCAACCTCTGGATTTACTTTTCTAGAACCAATCTCTTTTTTCAAATATTTATCTTCAGAATTCCCAGATTGTCCTTTTTCGCATGACAGGTAACATTTTTTATAAAGCCGTCTTCGAGCGATTTGGTCTTAGTTTCAACTTATATGAGTATAAACCACAACTTTTTTAATCCAGTTCTGAATTATGTGTTCCATTACATTATTTCTTCATGATTAAATATGTAAAGCGCTAGATCGAAAATTAAGTGCAGTGCAAATAAAATGACACTCGTCTTCAATTCGATCGTGAAGACATTAGATTAAGATGTTGCACCTCATCGTTGTTTGCACTACGGCCGGCCTGGTCAGTAAATCAGTGACTTGACCAGCGGTCAGTGGTCATTTGAATTTCATGTCAGAAGCAATCATTGTATATAACATGTATACCGTAACGTTGACGCGTGTCCCGGACTGCACGACGTCACAGCTGTTATATATGTCAAGTGCATGAAATTGACAGACTTGAAAAATATGCATCTTCTTTCAATTTGCGTTCCCTTAATATGGCTACACTGCTTATCTTGAAAATGCACATTGCGCATATCTTTTTCTTAAAAACGCAAGGTCTATTATGTTATCTGAGAAGAATACATTGGAGTGCCTGCATGAAATGATTCTTCGAGTGATATATCCAACAATTTCAATTGCGCGTGTAGCATAAACACCGAGCAGTCTAGACTGTCCCACAATGCTTTTAAATGAATAATCGCTGGCATCCTGGAGATGCATTAAGAGATTATCCATCGGCATGGAGCATAGCTTACATTCTGACCAGTCTGTGCGAATGCACAGGCTGGCCAGAGACTTTGCATTGTGTACTTTTGATATTGTTGAAAATATATTCCGGACGCACAGCTAAGATTCTGGCCAGTCTGTGCGAATGCACAGGCTGGCCAGAGGCTTAGCTTTGTGCACTTGTGAAATGTCACGCAAAGGCTTAAATGTTTTGACAGATTAATAAGATAAATTTCGACTCATTTTGAACAGTGATTTTGGTTATCAGAAACGCCACGGAGTGCTGAGCTAGCAATTTTGAATATATTGTACTTTGGTATGATTACTGTCTATTTTACTATATACAGATTCAAACCTATTTATTTTACAGTGATTTGGAAACATGTCCTAACAACTAAGAATAATTCCCTCTCTATTCAAGAGGCTAACGCTCTACCTCTAGACCACGGACACCCAATGATCTGTTTCCCAAACTTCAATAAAAAAAATAAAAGTATTCAAAACCCGTCTTTAGAAAAAACTAATGGTTTACTACGGACGTTTCAAACTCTCGTCTAAACTCGATTAAAATCGGTTTAAAAAATCTAAAAAAAAACTTTATAATGAAGGTTCGAATATTTTACGGTCTGTTGTCAGATACAATTTTCATTTTAATAAAACCGATTATATTTTCTTCGCTCCGCCAAGGTAATATTTTCGACAGTGGAAAAAGATCATTTTTGAAAAAAAAAGAAACAAGATCGTCGCACAGCTCTATTTAATAATAATAATAATAATTATAATAATAATAATAATAATAATAATAATAATAATAATAATAATAATAATAATAATAATAATAATAATAATAATAATAATAATAATAATAATAATTTATTATTATATCTTTTTTAAATCGGTGATTTTGAAGAAAAGCTCTACATTGAACATTTTGATATTCTGACACTATATTATAAGGCTAATACGATAAATGATAAATTACTAGATTACTGTTAGACTCGTGGCCGTTATATCATGACAAATGACTTCTCATCGTCTCAAAGTGCGGGGTTTAAATCAAGTCAATTAATACAAAATAGGATATCCGATGTTCAGAATGGCCATTTACTCATCCGTTTATTTATTTATCTATGTACTTTTTTCTATTTATTTGTAGGCTTTAATAATAATGATGGTAACCATTTGATTATTGAAATAAATCTTATCATTAATTTCTATAAGATAGATCTAATAATGAAAAAGAATTCGACATGCCCATCCCCACCCTAAAACTCTGTAGTGTCCGTGGGTAGGGTTAAAGCGTCGGCCTCTTGATCCGAAGGTCCTGAGTTCGGTTCCCGGGATCGGCTATCGATCTTGGTTCTTTCATTGGCCCATACATTCGGCGCGAGTACTGGTGAATTTTCCAGGAAATAGAATTGAGGGGAATCGATCTAAGTTGTAAGAACTTGTTTCCAATCGATGTAAAATAAATAGGTTAAAACCTCAAAATCTAATCCCACTTATTGAAAGCATACACTGCGTTCAAGAAACAATTATGTGCGAAACATTCGAAAAATGCACAAAATGACGAACGTGTTATTGGTACGAGGGAAAATCGGCACGTCTTGCTTTCAGAGAACTACGTCACGATAATGAATGTTACAAAACTATGGTGGCATATTCCTACCATGATTATTTTAAAAATATCTCACAAATCAAAGTTGGAGTATTTGATCTTGTGGATCGAATAGTGAAAAAAATATTGATATATCTCTTTCGATGTTCAAGCATTTTTTTTCAGTGTATTCATGCAGTGTGAATATGTACTTTAGTTCATGAATTTACGAATTAAAATATTTCTTTATCTCTTTTAAATATCGAGAATGATTTATTGAAGAAAGATGGGTACGATCGATTTGACACGCGGACGCGAAAATAGACCGAGACATTTATTATTAATACCCGTTAACATGGTAGATGTGTGGCCAATCAAGCTTCTTTATGGATGCCACAGAATGGTCATCTAAATATATTTGACCCGTCACGCGCATAGGGGCCATCTGGGAAGAGCGTAAAATTTCGATCCTTGTCAGACTGCGCGTAATGCGCAGACTGACTAGGGTCGAAGCTTTTCGCAGATTACTTATTTTTTTAATCTAGAATAATCAATCTACATTCCAGTGAAATAATTTTTGAAATGCGACCTCTAGTTGGCCTGTTCTAAAACCAATCCCTTTTTTTCAATTATTTATTTTATTAAGTTCCAAGATGGTCCCTTTTTGCGCGACGGGTCACATATGCATAAGTGAAATCATGTTTCATCTGCATTTAAAGAAGTAAATTATCGTTCACTTATCGTTTTCAAAAGACTCATTTATATGGTCATAATTGGGCAGACGAACTGGGCAGACGACATGCACGCTAACCGACTATCCTTCTCGCCTGCTGTTGCAGCCGTGGGTTCTTTAAAGAAAAGTAGCTGATAAAAACCATATAAATTGACGCGTGGCTTTAATTGGACTGACCACTGAATATTTACACTTAACCCTTTGCTGTTTAATCCCTGCTTTTTACGAGTCTGTGATTTTATGATTGAGAAAACATTGTGAAAAAAGAAGAAATTGCTTCTTTTATTAATTAAAAAAATAGAAAAATTATTTTCTACCCTACTAATTGGTTATTTTTCAAATTAAATCCACTTAAAATTTTCGCCTGCAAAACCTTTGAATTTGGACAAGTCCAAAATTTTGTAAAACAGGAAAGTGTTAACACTTAATATCAAAAACATGTCTATTAAAACGGGCGTCCAACATGCCGTATCTACATCTTGAATAATTTTGTTTGTTTGTTAGAATGGGTTTTACGCCGCTTTCAACAATTTCGCAGTTATATCGCGGCGGCCGGAGCACTTAACACTAGATTCCTGGTATTTCTTTCACCTGTACTACCATTACACCCTTTCCTAGCCTCCGACTGCTATCTCACATAGGTTAACGATTATATACCCATTGGTGAGAGACAAACGTCGGAAAGGATATTTGCCGCCACCGGGGATCGAACCCACGACTTCCAGATTGGAAGTTTAATGCCTAACCAACACAGCTTGGATAAAGCTGCAGGTACGACTTATTGATTGTCAACTGATGCATTGACGCCTGTCTTGTTAAAAGAGATTACGAAACATAACTTCTTGTCAAAATAACTATTCTAATGCGTCTCTCTCTCTCTCTCTCTCTCTCTCTCTCTCTCTCTCTCTCTCTCTCTCTCTCTCTCTCTCTCTCTCTCTCTCTCTCTCTCTCTCTCTCTCTCTCTGTCTCTCTCTGTCTCTCTCTCGCTTTCTCTCTCTCTCTCTCTCTCTCTCTCTCTCTCTCTCTCTCTCTCTCTCTCTCTCTCTCTCTCTCTCTCTCTCTCTCTCTCTCTCTCTCTCTCTCTCTCTCTCTCTGTCCGACTCTCTTCTCCTTTTTCGCCTTTCTCTCTCCCTTTTCCCTATACCCCTTCTCACGTTCTGGTACACAGGAATGTCTTAGCATTCAGGTCGCAATGCCAATGTTTACAGAAGCGCAGCTGAATGGTTTTTGCTTCTTTTCGAATCATCAGTGGGTTTCCAATATCAGTAAAAAAAACCACACATGTTAATAATACAAAAAAAGCACATAATCTTGTGAAATTTTGAATACTAATAATGTAATTTTCGACCATCCGTCCTGGCTCTCTGATAAATATACATGTTCTGTCAATTATAGCCTAGAATGTCGTAGGAGCGGCTTTGTGGAGCTGTAGCTGCGTCGTTTTCGAAGTCGACTTATCATATATTAAAGCATGGTTTAGATTTGCCACATGTTGCCACGCGAGCGGGCACGTGGATAATTGTTACTGATAATTACAAGGTTCTGATAATATCTATCGGTCGTCTATCAAATATTTTTAGCTTTAACTCGCGAAATAATCTCCATGTAAGAGATATAAACGATTCTATTTCAATTCTTTTTACCCCAAATCGATCAAAGTTGATTCAAACGATAATTTTGTATTCAATTTTTTTGCCATAGAAGGCGTTTTTTTCTGAACTTGTCAAGAAGAATTTAAGACATGCGTGTGAAAAAAGTGGTTATCTTCAATAATTCAATTCCAATCGTGTGTTAATCTTTTCATCATCATCATTTTTTTCAATTACAATTTGCCTTCTATGTATCCTTTTAAAGTGCCTTTCTTTTCTTTCTTTTTTTCTAAATAAGCAGCCCATTTTTAAAATGCAAATCATCCTTCAAGAATTTCATCGGTATAGTTAGAATATTCCTCGGGCGGCCTCCGTTATTGGGCGATCTTTTTCATTAAGCATGTAAAATTGAGGTCGTTCTCCGGATCAACCATCCAATTTGAAACATCCGGCGATTCTACGGGAAAAAAAAATCGTAAAAAATTAGGGCGCACGTTGGTTTATATGACGTCACAAAAGCGGAGTTTAAACAAAATCAACGAAAGATTATTACTTGGCAGTGGTTAACTGCGTTTCGTTATCAAATCAAAATATGTCAAATAGATCTCCATAAAATTTAAGAAATTCTTTTATTCTACAAGCGCATTGACGAAAGTACCACCAGTGGCCGAATGACCCCAAATTACTACACTTACGCCCGATGTACATTCTATTTTACGAAAAAGTCCGAGCGATGTCTCGAATGTCATCCTTCTCCACGAGTCAATGAGAACCGAGTCGATAGCTTCTTCTTAGCCTGTCTCCCAGGCCGTCAGAGTTAAATAAAAATAATTAAGGTACACCACTCATGGTTTACTGTATCAGTTTCAAATTACCTCCCATATTCTTAAAAACTAACAGTGATCGGCCAGTCAGAGAATATAAGCTGATAAGAAATTATCTTTTCTAGTTGAATTCCGCTCATTTCATAACATTTAAGATCAGTGGGACGGGAGCCAGTCTAGCTTCTTCTCGATAAGCGTTCGCCAACAAGATGTCTATCAACCGGAAGCGGAAACCTTTTATTTGAACGGCTGAACTTTGTGCGTCATTTAAAAAGACCCGATTTGCCGAAGTGAATAATCCGGGAAAATGAAAGCTAAATTTCATTGACTGGCTAATTAAAAAATATATCAACATTTGCTATCTATTTATGACTATTGAATCTAACAATGAATGTACATAAAGATACCATTGTTATCTTTCTTATATGCATGGAAAGGTACTTAATGCTGATACTTTACCAAATAAAAAACTCTTTCTTTAGATAGATCCATTTCACTATCTTTATATAACTAATTGAACTATCATTAGCGACATCAATACAATTGGCTCTTCCCAAATAAAAACTTAAAAAAACGAACTTTTTCGCCATAAGTTATGGTTCCGATAAGTTTCGGAAGTCATGAACTAAGACTTCCTGGTGGTTTCATTAGGAAAGGTCGATGAAAACTGTGAAAGGTCATGAGTTCCGAAATGTTTCGGAACTATCACGGGTCCAACATAAATTGAAAACCTTTTTACTAGTGTAAGGTACTCGTTTTCAACTGCTTGTGCTCAAAAATAGCTTCATTTTGATATATAATATTCCTGGACATACTGCTTTTTCTTGGCAAATGAATGTCATTAAAATTGGGTCTCAAACACTTTACATGAACGTTAATTTTGTTTGTCTTTATGAGATTTCATCTATTGTATTCGTGCAAGACTAAATATTTGTCAATGTTGCTATTTATTGCTCACCGTTGATATTTTAACACATCACATGGGTCGATGACCTTCTGGAAAACTTGAATTTTGAAACACGGTGTTACATACTGTACATTGTCGATTTTTTCATTACCCCCACCCCCCTTTAATAAAATCTACGTACTTTTCTATTCTTGAGCATTCACGGACAAAATAAAACGCTTTAAAATCCACAAGCCAATATAATCGTGGAATGTTGGATGGTGAACGATTTGGAAGTGTTTTGTGGGTTTTTTTTTTAGGATTTCTGAGAGATTTGAACGATTTCGGGACGTTTTCGATTGATTGGAGTGAGTGTTTTGAATACATTGAATGGATCGCTAAGCGAGCTATTTAGAATGGCTTTGATCGAAATAAATGTCAAATTCACGAAGTTCCTAGCTGTAGGTCAATATCACAGCTCAACCGTCATAGAGCAGTTGGTAGCGAGTCGGACTGTCAATCAAGAGTTCCCGGTTTCGATCCCCGACGGCGACACACATTCTTTCCGCTAATTTGCCTACCCCCCCCCCCCCCCCCATTGGTTGGTAGTCTTAACCTATGTGGGAAAGCAGCTGGAGGCTAGGAAAGGATGTGGTGGTAGTACTGGTGTGAGAAATATCCGGAATCCGTTGTTAGGTGCTCCAGCCGCCGCGATATGACTAAAATAATGTTAAAATTGGCGTTAAACCGAATTTAAACCAAAAGTCACAGCTCAAGTACTTAATTGTACCTTAAATGAGCTACGATTCCCCAATTTCAACGACTATGGATTTCTTTCGCGTAAGGTAGACGACGAAATAAGAATAGGTGAAGATGAAAAGGCCATCTGCAGCTAGCTTTTCATTCATAAGGCTATTTTTGTAGATTACCTTTTTCGAATTAAGTTCTTAAATAAATTGAAATATGAATAAAAAGGTTGTCGCTCCCGATAATTTTTTTTTTCAGATTTATGTCAAAGAACGAAAACGCGATTTTATGCTAGATAAATGTTCTCAAATAGTGTGAAAGACATGTATGTGCTCAAAACATTATGAGCCGCGGCAATAGCGCAGTTGGTAGTGCGCCAGACTTCTATAGGGGTCTATATTCGCACGGGTTCGATCCCCGGCCGCGGCACTTATCCTTTCCGACATTTGTCTTCAACCAATGGGTACATAATCGTAAACCTATGTGGAATAGCAAATGGATGCTAGGAAAGGGATGTGGTGGTAGTACTGGTGTGAGAAATACCAGGAATCCATCGTTAGGTACTCCAGTCGTCGTGATATAACTGAGAGATTGTTGAAAGCGACGTAAAACCCCAATTCAAATCAAACCAAATCAAAACATTATGAAATAAGTCAGGTTTTTATAAAATTATATATGTAAAGATTAATTTAATTACGACTTAAAAGTCGGTTCGTGGAGATTTTTGTGAGGAAAGGGTCTGACTCGTAAATGGCCTGGTTTCGAGACATGGTATTTTTATGTTTCTCTTACATCAAATCCACGGGAGATTGTTTCACAGTCCCCTTTTTTGTAATAAAAATTGTTTTGTATTGTTATATTCCATAAAACCTATAAAACTTTTCCGAAAATAAAGTTTGAATATGAAACAAAACGATTGTAATAAATCCAAATTATGGAGATGAATCTAGTGAAAGTGCAAAAATAAACTCGGACAGACGCACGAACTGCATTGGACCAGGTACTTGTGATAGGTATAACTACGGCTCGGCTCCCTCATCGGGCACCAAATGTAACCCTTGCAACAATAAATTTGGGGCTTATTTTACTTAACATCTTGCGACCATTTTTTTTTGCGTAAGTCAAACATTAATGTTGCTTCTACAGAAATGACTAAATATGACTAAATTCTGCCATGTATCATATCATTGGAATCGTCTTCTAAAGACGATTCCAAATGAGATATTGCAAGGCAGAATCTAACTATGAATGAAAACACCAGGTACGATTTGTGATTTTTGACTTACGACTATTTTTTCGTAATTCGCCAATTCATATAGTATGATTAGCTTTTCAGTTTCATAATTCTATGAAATGAACAATTATTTTCTTCATCTCTTTCATGAATTAAATTTTTTATGTTATGATTTATTTATTCAAAGGTATCTTTTATTTAATCGATTAAGAGCTTGTAAAACGTTTTTCAATGTACCTCGATATGTAAAAAAGCTCTTTAAAAATGTTGTAAATGATAATATTTCTTTAATGCAAAAAATGAGACAAAATTTGAACACATTTTTAAAGACCAATTTTCTTAAAGTGCGTCGTTTTCCACGTGAAAACTATGCAACGTACATGATGACGTAATTTGTTCGGCTCTGCTTAGATAACGTCAGATAAGGTGAATTGAACGTAAGTAGTGAATAAACTTTTGATAATTTCAATGGTCAGTCTGTGAGTTTCATGATGATAATCTACCATTTTTTCTCATTTATCCACCGAAAAGCATTAGATAATACTTGCTAAGAATATACGTCCTGTTTAGGATTAATAAAAAATGAAATAATATTGGGACTAAACATGTAAAGAAGTATCCTCAAAAGGAGTGGGGCAATGAAAAGGGAATTGGGGTCGTATTAAACCCTTTCATCCCCCAGCGTATCAATTCTGCGGATGAATTCAATACGGCTGCAATCCATGCCTCATTACTCCCCTTAAAGTCTAAAGAAATACACGAAATAATCCCTAGTTACAAAAAAGATCGGAAATTTGTCTTTCACCAAAATTCGTTCCATCTTTTGTATTAAAGGTCAATTTTATATTCAATTTCGATTCCCGAGGTCGTTAAAGTGCAATCGATTTTTTATATTGCTGCTTCAACACTTTTGCCGGAGTTATGATGCTTAACTACGTTCAACATGAAAACGTTCGTTAAACGATTAAGAAATAAAACCCGGCTTTGCACGTGTAATCACGTGCAAAGCGGGGTGCAATTTCTCAAACATTCTCAAAGAGTCAAGCATCTTGTACGGTGTACGGATTTTTATCAAAGTAACGAAAATCAGGTGAATATAGTTCAAAGACTTTACAAGAGTCAAACTTTGAAAGAAGTTCTGAAAGATTCAAAACATGCATAATTTTCTAAGTAACTTTTATGTTTAATTTCCTTCTTCATATTTGTAGAAATAAGCTGTAATTTAAATTCTAATTGAATTGATAAATAGGTGAATAATTTTATAAGTGAAAATAGAATAAATACAAATATATATTTATCTCGTACTCCACAATTATTCTTATAAAACGACATCAAGCGAAAATGTTACGATTTTTTTTTATATTCATAGACTTTTATGACACTACTTTGCATGCAAGCGAAAGAAAAGAAACAAAGTATCGTACTAAAGAATTTGCTTAATTGCCACATTGTCAGATATCGTGTTGTATATAATATGTAAATTTCATAATAATTTATTTTGGTTAGAAAACCAAGTAAACTTTGAATATTGTGATAAGTCGCTTTGTTAAACTTCCATAAAATAAAACAACAACACGAAAAAAGTTGTCTTCGTCTCCGAAATGTACCGTCGACTAATTTCTCAAGATGGCGAAAAGGTTAAGGGACGGATGCTGAGACACGCGACACAAACACTTCTTTTGTCAGTGCACGTGGCCTCAAGGTTTTCAAACTTGTTTACAAATCATTCATAAAAATCGTGTAAAAATCTGGTACCAGTCAACCGGAACTAAACTTGGTGTCGGAATGGATGTAAAACCCAGACTAAAGAAGGATAAGCCGATTTTTATTTTCGCATCCTTCTTAAATTTAATATCAACAAAGCTCCCAATCTTTTTCTCTCTTTTTTTTCTAAAAATATTTTTTTCATTCAAGAATTCATACAAGTAATTATGGCATGCTTTGAACTAGCATAAAGAATCTGTCTGCATAATGAGCGATTGCACATAACTATTATCATTATTATTACATGTTTTGTTATTATAATTATTATCATTATTATCATTATTATTATTATTATTATTATTATTATTGTCATTATGAATTTTTTTGTTGTTGTTGCTATCATTATGATAAGTAGCAATAGTAGTAGTATTTATTTTTTATCTTCTTACTATACAAATATCCATGTAATCACATCCCATATGATATTTTTATGATATCACATAGTTATTTTTAGAACAATGACATAATAGAGTTATTTTTAAAAACTTGCATTTCAGTTAGAAACAACGACGAAACAAGACATATAGAGGTTATAAGATAAATATAATACTTACTTAGTGTAGTGTATGAAAAAATATCTAACGAGGTTGGGAGAATTGATAATTGTCGGCAGAGCTTCGTCAATTATCAATTCTCCCAACCTCGTTAGATATTTTTATTCATACAAAACACTAAGTACGAATTACATATTTAGCTCACCAAAGCACATAGTGCTCATGTGAGTTATTGTGATCACACTCCGCCCGCCGTCCGTCAACATTTTTCAAACGAAATCTGCTCCTAAACTACAGAGCCGATTTACACCAAATTTTACAGAATTTTTCCTTAACTGATCCTATTCCGAAGTACATTGTGTACCTTAGAGAATATATATTTGGTTGAAAACTCTGGTTGTGATAAAAACCCAAAGTTGTTTTTTAAAGACAATCTTTAAAATTCTTCTTCTGAAACAGTTGAAATTTGGTATACATCAGCAGATCATATAACTTTATCGAAATAGCTAAAAATCATGACTGTAAAGCCATTAGGGACAGAGCAGCGGGGGGGGGGGGGGGGCGTTACTTCCAGAGTCAGATCGATTGATATTTCACTTCGAGAACAAAAACTATACTTTCACTATTGGCAGAGCCGAGTAAAACATAGCTTTTGTTGTTCACTAAATGGCCAATTTATCGATCTTTCTTTAAAAAAAACAACAAACAATTATTCTTTTTCTTTAATGCAAAAAAAGGAAAAATTGGGACCAATTATCTCAAAGCGCGCAAATTAGATTGTTTTGCAACGTCGTCGCATCATTCGTTTATTTGACCCCGCATAAATAGCGTCAAGAATGAAATAAACGAAAGCACGGTATAATTTTTGGTAATTTCACTGGTTTAGCGGTGATATTATCAAGTTATAATCTACCAGTATTTTAGGATAATCCAACGAAAAACATTCAAGGAACCATATTCTTGTCAGTTTTAAAGATACATGCTTCTTTTTTTAGCATGGGTCATTTAGTTAAAAAGGATGTAGAGTAAGGTTACGTAATATATTTTAGGTCAAACATTCAAACGTATTTTCAAAGTTTATTTACACTAAAAATCCTCAAATGAATTAAAGCATGCTATGTTTGCCCATCTTTTAATGTCTGTCTGTCGCGAGCATGTTACTCAATAAATGTCTTTGTTATCAATATTATTAAATGTATCAGACACCATTCGGCGAATTTTAACAGCCGCCCTGAGCGGACAAAATCGCCCAAAATACCTAATACATAATGATGACATAACAATTTTGATGGTACTATTTCGAGTTCAATGTCGGACCAAGAGGGGTATCAGGGGTTCATTCTCGTGGACAAATTTCACAAATTTTGTAACACAATGAAAAAGACCCCTTTTTTGTAGTGCTCGACCAACAGGAACTTGAAATTTTACCAATAAATTAATACCGAATGTACAAAAATTTGAGCAATTAGTCTCACAGTATCCCTATCTAGGGAAACGGTGGGACTAATAATCGAATTCTGTTTGCCTACATCGAACCCCCTTTATAGAAACCATGGATCCGCCTCTGAAGTCATAGGTGTAACGTTATAGTAGGATGCCTGTAGCGAGAATGTTGAAATCGGTCCCATTTCGGTACTCTTCTTCTAATGGCGTTATATTTCAAAAACCATCGTTGAATCAACGCTTAAAAAGAGAAATATATGTAATATGCTATGATCATTCGGAACACCACTCGGCCAATCTCACGATCAACCCCGGATGTACATAGACGGACTATTTTTGAAAATTACGGGAAAACCTTTGAAAATCTCGATGACGTCAGTTAAAATGGCGTTAGCCCTCGAAACTGTGAGTGAAAACATTCTGCGTCGCCGACGCTACTCATTTAAGTTACAGACGTGAACTCATCGAATCCAAATATAAATATTTTTAGATTCTTAAATAACGGCTGAAAAAGTCTTAATTTTGAGAATGATTCGTCATTCTCAAAAATTAAGATTTTTTATCCGTTATTTACTGTAAAAGATATAAATCTACAGTGCTCGTTTTTCTTACACTGTTTCCGCCTAACAAAATGCACGATTTTGTTACATACCCATCCGCCTTACATACATCCGAGGTTTGTTTCAGTTTACGGAAATGGCCGAGTGATGTTCCGAATGATGCTATGATATGCTTTTTATCCCGAATATTCTTAGAATGGGGAGGGGGGGGGGGGGGGGGGGGGGTCCGGTCATCTGGACGTCGGCCTCGGCGTAATTCTTTTGTTATCTTTTTACGTGCAACTGCAATTGCAAAACTATCATTACGCACATTACGCAAGTGCGTAAATGGAATAAATCCTCTTTCAAAAATTATTTTTCATGAATTATCATAACATCAAAACTACAGCTTATTCAAGCTGTAGTCGCGATGCTTTGATTATTCACCTACGCTCAAATCATAGAAAAGGGGAGCGGACGGAGGACATTCATCTTTTGCCACAGTCCACATATCGCCTTTATCTTATGTATTCTATGTTGGTCCCCTTATGAGTGCGTATAAATTTCAAAATCCTAGTTACGCCTATAAACTGTGTCAAATCTCTTTTTCTAATAAGGCTATTGCTCAAAAAAACGTTGGTCATGCTTCTGCAACAATATCAGCCTTTAGACAAGGGGTTTACTATTTCATTAAGTGGAATTTTAACCATTTTCCGACTTTAGAAATTATTTGTTAAATTTTTTACGTGCAACCGTTGCATATCTATAATATCTCATTTATTATCATATCAGCCTCTAGAAAGATTTCCATAACTATTTTTTTTTCGTTTTTGAAACTTACTATGCCAACATTAGTATACTTTCTTTAATGCTTTTCGATGACGCTGACGTCAACTATGCGGGGCGAAATAAGTGACGTCACAATGAACGTCGCATAGCAATTACGTGCAAAATGACGCGCTTTACGAAAGAATATCTTAGAAATTTCACATTTTGTCCCATTTTTGTAATAAAGAAATAGCATAATCGTTTGTTTTTCGAGTAAGATCGATTGATATTCCATTTCGTGAACAACAAAAGCTATATTTTCACTCGTGGCTCTGCCACTCGTGAAAATAAAGCTTTCCTTGTTCAATCAATGAAATATAAGTCTATCTTTCACTGAAACATACGATTATCCTCTATAACAAACACTCCAAATAGTTGGAATAGTCGAGCTTCGCTGTCCCCCAACATTTCTTTTTGAAGTTTTCTTCGGTGCAGTTGAACAAGTGAGCGCTATCCTATGTGTAAACAGTATCGTCATGTAAGCTCTTGGGGACGTTTAAATAGTGTTATGATTATGTCATTTTCTTTAATGCTTTTCAGTGGTTTATCGAGGAATGCCTTAAGATTATCATTTCGATAAACCTAACCAGTGAAATTATCAAAAAGTATATACCACTCTTTCGTTCATTTCACACCGGTTTTAAAGCTAAATAAATGACGTCACCATGAATATTGCATAGCAATCACGTGCAAAATGACGCGCTTTAAGAAAATGTGTCATAAAATTTCATAGTTTGTTTAATTTGCGCATTAAAGAAAAAGAAAAATCGTTTGTTTTCGAGTAAGATCGATTAACATTTCATTTCGTGAACAAAAAAAAAACTATTATTTTTCACCAGTTGCTCTGCCACTAGTTTAAATATAAGTTTTGTTTTTCATCCGATGAAATATTTAGAGAATAACATGTTAGTGTCTTTAAATATCAATGTTATCTGGTCGAGGTTGGGATGATTTATTATGGCGAGGCTTTGTCGAGTCTTGATAATTTCTCGCAGTCGAGACCAGATAACATTGATATTTGAAGACACATGCTATTCTATTTATCGTGCAATCATTTTCCAGCGTTTTATTATAATTAACCCAAAAAAATAAAAAAAATTCGGGTGAAAGTGTATGCAAATTGTTTCTGAAAAAAATACTGTCTGGTATCATGTTATGTTATCAGCCAGGTGATATCAGGTCAATACTGGCTTCATTTCATAATAAAAATCGACCTAACACTGAAACAAACGATTATCCTCTATACCTTCTGCCCGTAATCCATTATCCAAAAAGGTACGATCATCGGAAAATTCTCGACATCGGACCAAACTTCATAAGTTTGCCGGTAAGGGATAAAACCGAAACCAGGAATTTTTTATTTAATTCCATCGTGGTTGCATCAAAATTATTCACAAAACTCAGCCGTTTATATTTTATCATCCCACAGAGAAAAAAACAGCAAACAATTTTCTTCGTGTCTTAAATCTTTTTACCCATTCTATTTATGCATAACTTATCAATTTAATTATTCATAAAATCGTGTGCACCAGTCGGCACTATTCCTAATACTACAAATTTTAATGAATACAAATTTTAAATGTAACGTAGAGAAAGGGAAATGACTTGTAAGTCTGTATTCCCTCACCAACATAAAGTTATGTTCCTTTCCCTATTGCATCCTTCTCATGTCTTAAAATGATGTTATAATATTCAAATATGAATGTCTAAAAACCCGAATTTTGTATTCGTCATTCTATCATACCCACTTTCGAATGTCTAAATTTCTGATTTAGACATTACACATTCGATTAGACATTCAACCGAACCCGTTTTTGAAGGTCTAAGTACCAAAAAGTAAACAGAAGATATTGGATAAGACATTCGACCAAACCATTTTATGAATGTCTAAATACTCGAATTAGACATTAGACATTCGGTAAGACTATATGGACCAAACAAAATTTTGAATCTCTAAAATTCCGCCTCAGTCATTAGACAATGAAAAAAGGATTTAAACTGTTTGATCTTGGAAAAGTTAAAATCATTGTGAAGTTGACAAGATGAATGATTTTAGAATAGATTTTGAATGAAATTGAGCGAGTGTGTGGAGCGAGTTGTGAGTGAATTTAATGGGCGCTAAACCAATACCTCAAATTTGTTCAGAATGAACAAAATTTGCGATATTTATTACCTCCCTTTAAGAAAGTGTGCACACAAGTTCTATAAATAGCGTCCTATTTCTTCAAGAATCTATCAGACGCTTAAAACTTGAAGTATGTCAGTGAAGTCGCGATTTGTTTGTTTAGCTTTATTTATTTTGAATGACGTTGATGATTCTATCATTTTCAGTGACTTTTGAGTGTTTTTGAATGGTTTGAGTGAGTGTTTGGAATGAATGAATGAATGGAACGCTGATCGAGTGATTTGGAATGGTTTTGATCGAGATGAATGTCAATTTCACGATGTTGTTAACTGTAGATTTCTTGAATATGGTACATTCTAATTCTGCATATTAAGTCCATTTTGTTTTTTTCTTTTATTTTTCAAATATGTTTATAACCTATCTAGACGATGCATTTTCGCCGGAGGGGTCATATCTATGCAAACTGTGCGTGACATTTCAAATAATTTGAAATGTGCGTGAGGTGCAAACATCGAGATACCAAATGCATAGTCAAGACTCTGGTCAGACTGTGCGGATGCACAGGCTGCATAGAGTCTTTGCTTTGCGCGTTTATGAAACTATTAGAAATATCGCGCAGAGACTCGTATAATCACATCAACAGTTTAATACCATCTAATATTTTTCAAAAAGAAGTGTTTTAAGCTGGCAATCTTAAGGGTTCTTCGGCCTATAGTCCCATACAGGAATTAATACAAGAAATATTCTCTTTGTTATTCCCAAGCAAAACAGCGATGATATACTCGAGACAGTTTTCTTCTAGAACATAATGCTGAGGCAGACAAAATAGTTACAATTACTCAAACATGTTTATGAATGTATATATGAAACGAATATTTCAACTACAGCTTAGAACATCGTGAAATTGACAAACTGAATGATATTGGAATGATTTTGGAATGGAATTGAATGAGTGCGTGCAGTGATTTGAATGGGAGGTAAACCTTTATCGCAAATTTTGTTCAGGATGAACAAAATAAGCGATATTGATTACCTCCCTTAAATAAGATATGCATCGAGTTCCTTGAATAGCTTCCTATTTCTTCAAGAACCTATAAGACGCTAACAATTTCAATTATGTCAGTCAAATCGCGATTTTTTTCTTTTTATATTTATTTTCAATGCAGTTGTTGATTATATTTTTTAGTCATTTTGGAGCGATTTCGATCGATTGAAGTGAGTGTTTGTAATGAATGAATGGAGCGCTGAGTGAGTGATTTAGAATGGTTTTGATTGAAATGAATGTCAATTTCCCGATGTTACTAAATAAAATAAGAATGGAATAATAGACAAAAATCGAATTAAATCATAGGTGAGAGGAATTCACTTGAATATCTCTCAACATGCACAGTAAATCTCTCACCCATACAATAAGCATTCCAGTATCCCAATGTTCATGTTGAAAGTCATAGAAATGAGATTTCACAGCTTCGTCAATAGCGAAAACACCAGTCTTCAGCGTTTCATTATACTCGGGCCAAAAGGCAGTGTCAGATCTAGTAGCAGCATGTTCATCGCCGGCGTATAACTTGTGCATGTGCTCTTCTCCTGAGAAAAAAGATTTCAATGGGCCATAGTTATTAAATCGATCAATACTCAATGATCCTGGTGTGCTAAAGGTAGCAATTTTAGCAGCATTAAGTTTATTATATTCTCTTTCTTGTATGCACTCTAAAAGGATTTCAAAAACTTCCATCACTCTATTTGGCACATTAATGTCGTTCCAGTAACCCGGATCTTTGTGATTATTCATCATGTACAGCATGATGTTTTTCAGATGATAGGACTTTAAGATAGAATGGCTACATCTAGCGCAACCCGAATGCTGTTTTGGGAAGAACACACTTGCGATGCATTTGGCCAATTTGTAAGCTTTGACTTGTCCGCTGTCCCTTCCGAATTGTTGAAATGGAGAATGCTCCAAGCCGGGGAAGGATATGCGGGTAAATACCGAACGTAAATCTAAAAACTTATTTCCCCCTCCGATTAGCGCAAAGATTTCTAGTTCCGGTTCTAATTGCATAACTAACTTGATGAAATTTAAGTAACTTTTGGTAAGTTGGTTGTACCTATTAGTAAACAAAAATCTAAGAGGAGAAACCATGTAATCAATAAATTCTTTTGCGATTGGAATGCAAAAACAAACATCTATATCTACGTCCAGATTATATTTATCGGACCGAAGATGAAGCGTTGTAGCGTTTCCCCTTGAGCAAGCACTGTGACCATCGCGAAGCTCTTCTAAATTAGATAGTTTCCAATCATCATATGTATGTAGTACCCTTCCAACCTCATCAGCCATCAAATGCTGCAACGACATTTGTGTAAGTTGCATCATTCTATCTTCCGATTTGAAAAGTGTGTCGAATTTACTTTGTTGTAAATATGTAAAATAATCCTCAGGTTCTGCTTTCAAACTCTCAAGTTTCTTGACAACTTCTGCAACTGCACCAATGTTTTCTGAACTCACCCCGCTATTCTCAACCTTTACTGATATTCTTGGCATTCTGTATTTTGAATCAATCGAACTTTTATTTGGTGCTTTTTCAACGAATGCTTCTTCCTGAACTCTCTTAAGCCACATATAAACATCCATGTCTGAATCAACTTGTATGTCTATAATCTTTATTGATTCTAATACTAAAAGGAAATCAAACTCATTCATTCCGCCGATCTTCGTCCCCTCAACGACACTCCCGCTCTTTTTAAGCCGACAGGACCGAAATAGCGGACTCCTAGCTTTTAGATTAGAGACTGTGGTCTCCATGATCTGGTTTACTTCCTTCTGAACAGCCTTCCCCATTTCATCATCGAAAACCCCCATTGTTTTGTCGAAAGTGTGTAGAAAAGTTTGAAGTCCATTTAAGATCTCGCCTCCTTCACATTTTATAGCAGAATGCCTCTGATAATCATGCCTTGCTTCCTTGCTGCCTTCCGAGGACGTAGTCCATTCGCCATATGGCCATAGCGGTCTGATCATCTTCATAGCCATAATTGTATTTTTCTCTTCAAATTTTAGAGTTTTCCCTTGTGTATATATAGCTAAAACACAGCGTAAAATTTAACGGAAATTCCCACTCACTAGTAATTCATAACAATAAACTTTTCACACACCCCTTCATCTACAAGCCTATAGTGCGAGTACACGTCTCAAAGCGAAAAGTTGTAACTGCCTATATGTTTATAGGCAGTTACAACTGATTCGCGTTGCGCCACCCAAATAATGTTTATTAGATTTAGCTGCAATCTGCCTCTCAGTTCATCAACTCATTTGTTGATGAACTCCGGATGGCGTCGGCATACACTAGTCTGTTTTGAAATTCAAATTTTACTGGATCTAATATTTCTTTTATATGCACGCATTGAAAAAAGGTCAATTTTCAAGGTCAATTTATGTACCGGTAAAGAGGCAAAATGTTGAAACAGCAGTTTCAATCAATCAAGAGACTCACTGAAAAAAGGTTAACTTTACTTTTTAGAGATTCCCCATATTTGTGTATGGAAACAACGTTTCGAAATAATCGCGGAAACTGTAGGGGCATTCGTGATTAAAAAGCACAACTTGTTTGTTGTGTACTATTTACAATACCGTTTTCTGAAGTATTGCGCATCCCTTGGCCTATCTTAGTCGCATGTTAACCCATTACAGTCGGTATTAAGTACTGCTTTAACTCTTGGACGAAAGTGCATTATTTCGGACACGAAGGGACAGGGGATGTAAATTCTTTGTTTGAACAATTAAAGCTATTTTTTTTACAAACTTTTGTTGTTAACAAAACGAAGTATTAAACGATCTTACACGAAAAAAGGGAGTATTCCATTAAAACAGTTTGATGAAAATAGGTGGTATGAACGAAAGGTCATAAGTTTTTTTTGTTGTTGTTGTTTTGTTTGTTATTTCACTGGTTTGTCATTTATTTCTTAATAATCCATTGGATAGCATTAAGGTAGTGGAACCGTAATAAATCCGCAACATTTCGGCACTCATGAACTTTCACAATGTTGACCGAGGTTTCATAATGAAAATCATTAGGAAATCTCGGTTAACACTGTTCAAGTTCATTACTTTCGAAACGTTGCGGAACTATTACGGGTCTACTACCTTAAATACTTTATCGATATTGTAAATATATTATCGATATTGTACGCTTTAAATACCATAACGTTTAGCTCAAGAAAAGAGGGGATTAAAATGTTAATGAAGCTCCATTTACTGAAAGTTTCGAGAAGGTTTCCAATTTGAACGCACGGAAGCTTAGGCGGTAAAAAAAGTATGTAAGGTCGGACTGTTATCTTACGGATATCTGGTAAAGTCTAATGGTCACGATTTGAATCAAATGGACCAAAAAACCTGATAGTGTAAAGAAAATTGATGATATCGTAATTTCAAAACATTGTAACTACAGCTTAAAGCAAGCTGTAGTTACGACGTTTAAAAAATACATCAGTGGTGTATTCCTTTGGTTTTCTAGAGTATATTAAAGGTATTTTTGCCGAGCGCAGGGTTAATTTTCATTTAAAAAATGCGATTTGTTCGTTTCTTCGGATGGGGTTTTAAGCCGTTTTTAACATTATTTCAGTCATATCGCGGCGACTGAAGTCTTACATTATTTCATAGCCTCCAGCTACGATCCGAAAGTTATAGGTCTATGGTTATCGACCTATTGGTGGGAGACAAATAGTGAGAAAGGATGTGTACCGCCGTAAGGTTCGAACCCGGTACCAACTGCGCCGTGACGGCGGCTTGAAAACTTGGTATCCATAGCTATATTCAAATCGTGGATACTACATATTGGCTATCCATCGACGATTTGGCAGAATAACTTACTTTAACAGTCATTGATTTAAGTCAATAGGGGCCAACAATAACCACAAAGTGACATATCGAATCGTTTAGGTAACGAATATATATATACTGAGCAAAAATAAAAAGTATCCACCCAATAAAATATCGGATTACTTTACAACTACTCACAGAATTTCTTTGACATATATTGAAAATTACGCCCTGACCATTTGGAAATAAATAGGAAAAGTTTTATGTAATTTGAAGAAGCCGCTACCAAACTATCGGCGTGAACGTAGCCAGAGGGTTGTTTTCAAAAATCTCAGACTCTCATTAAAATATCCAATTGATTTTTTTCTGACAGTTTTAAGCTTCTCAAATGCAATATTAGTACGTTAGGTATCCTGGATTGACAAGACAACTTGCTTTCTGCCAATGTTACGTCAAATGAACACAAACAAACATAAAACGTCTCCCGAAGATTCAAAGCTCAAATTCACCAAATTCTGTCTGCATGTTCCTTGTCAAGAAAACCAATCCCAAAATTCTCCATTTCATTATTTGCTGACAACCAAACAACATTTGCATTGCTACGTTCCTTCAACGTTTCCTCTTGCTCATTGGTTAGGCGCGTATGAATATCTTGGAAATTTTCCTGCCTTACATCCGTTAAGACTTAAATGGCAATAGGCTTGGTTTTAAAGTTTGACGTTTTTTAAAGGTGAAGACATTTATTTCACTTCCTTTTTTAAAATAGAGGTTAGAAGGCGTGAAAGCAATCGCGTCATCGTGAATGAGAAAATTTGGCGTTACGTCTTCCCTTTAGCCTTATTTAGTTGAAGAGGGCGAATAACAATACAACTCTATCGGAAATGGTCAGCACACGTCGTTACTGTTCTTCTATTTAAACTAACGTCTGTAAAATTTATTCAACGTGTGACGGTTTTTTGATTACGCATGTGGTGAAGTTTTTCTCAGCCTCGTTAGAAGACTGTTGTACGGAACAAAACTATTGTTTGATTTTCTTTACCACAGAGCTTTAGAGGTTAAATTCATCTGAGAAGAACTCAATATCAAACACGTGACGTACGTCGACGTAGAAAACAATCATTTCGACATTTCTTGAAAACACCAAAAATGACATGTTGTTTGAATGAAAAATGTTGTGTGGATGAGAAAACGAAGCGCTGCAAACACACCGGTACCTTAATTGATCATTTAAATATAAAGATGTGAAAGGTATTGACAAAAGAAAAGTGAATACTTTATTTTTTTGCTGAGTATATATCAAAGTAGTTGGATTAAGCCTGTTTGGCTGCACAGGCTGGCTAGAACATCCACTATGCGCTATATAGATAGATGAGGTCTCAATCTATCTTCATGCGGTCAGCATATGTTGGGTCATATTTGTAACAAATCATATATGTAACACGTTTGTTACGTACATGATCACGTTTGTAACAAATCATATATGTAACACATTTGTTACGTACATGATCACATTCGTAACAGATAAAGTGTGTTACAAATGTGTTTGTTCGAAATGGAGGTTGACATGAGACGCATATATGTAACAGGATTAGTTGTCTATTTGTAGTCAAACAATTAACAGCAATAGCAACATCATTACATTCTTTACACTATTGATTTTATTCTCGATTGCAAAACTATAGTTAGCAAATCAGAGCGATTGAGACTCGCTCCAACTTTAATCAGCCATCCAGAGAGAAAGAAAGAGAGAGAGAGAGAGAGAGAGAGAGAGAGAGAGAGAGAGAGAGAGAGAGAGAGAGAGAGAGAGAGAGAGAGAGAGAGAGAGAGAGAGAGAGAGAGAGAGAGAGAGAGAGAGAGTGAGAGAGAGAGAGAGAGAGAGAGAGAGAGGGGGGGACGTATGAAATAATGACTTTTTGCCTAAGGTACCAGTGCATCTCGAGCGCGTACGTGAGTGTGTCCAGCAACATCCAAACAGCAAGAAAATTGATCTGCAGATTGGAACTTAAGGCAAAACACACATCATATAGATCAGCCTGCGCATCTGCAGTAGTAGGAGATCAGTGAAAATTGATCATGTCCCGTCTTGATAATGTTTGCGAAGTTGCCAGTTTAGTGGCGTGAAGGTGACAGCCTAGTGGCTTTAAGTTGGCAGACTAGCAGGCATGTGTGGTAGTAATATGTACTGTTTTTAAATCAAAATTGACCTGTGACATATGTGATTTCATGTCACATCAAAAACCGGCATCGATCATATTCGTCACAAAATATGATTTCCGAGTCATATATGTAACACATGTTACATATGTGATCATATATGTAACAGGTGTTACATATATGATTTGTTACAAATATAATCCATTACAGCATATATTATTATTGCATTGAGTCGTTGTCAACGCTACCTTACGTTTGTACCTCTCGCATATGTGGATTTGTTTGAAATGTCACGCACAGGCTCAATTTTCGGCGCATGCCTTTTTCAGAAAATTTTTTAGAAGAATTTATACTATAACTTTAGATTTAAAATGGAGTCTCAGTCGTTCTCATATATGAATGATTCTAATATTCTTGAATGATTTCGTTGTATTTATCCAGAATTTTAAAATGACGTGCGTCGCTGGAGTGAAATAACCCCGTTAAATATTTTTGATACTACACGGGTGTTATTACACTTGTGGAATAATTATGAAAATGAGCTAAGAACGTACAGCAATGTTATATTTTCGATGGAAAAACGACGTCATTATTCATAATGCATTTGATTACGTCAATTCGCAAACCGCGTTATATGTTTCGCGGAATTAATCGAATAATGATTATAAAAGAATATTAATAATAAAATCTTTATTTCATGAAGGTAGAACATTAAGACATATTTCAAATGAAAAATATGAAAGTAGTCTTTTTTACAGTGTTGCCTTCAATATTAATGAAATATGATTCAAATGATAATTGGAGAATGATATAAACATGCCTGCAAAATTGAGCAAAACATCAGAATAAAAGAATCTTCGGACAGATATATTCCGTATGTTGAGCGCTTACTTTATTTCTATCGGGACTTCATTGTTTTAAAAGCAATTGTTTTTTTAAATTTAATGCTTACACCTTTCGAAACGTAAATTACGTCTCTTATATCAATAAATGATCACCTTATAATCCCACCGCCAAATAAGTGAAATTTTGTTTCAATTTTGCTTTTCTATTTTCAAGAAAATGATCGTGGGTTTTACCGCGAAATATCGATCTAAAACTTTCATTTCATGAGCAACAAAAGCTATATTTTCTTGGACAAGATGTAAAAGTCATTAAGACTTAGTCGTTCACTCAAGGAACAACCGATCTTACACTGGCACGAACAATTTGGCTTTGTCTAGTTATCATTGTCAGTCAGATATATCAAAGAAGGGGCAACTTTTGGTTTCAAATAACAAAAGATTAATTTATCGTTGAAATAAGAAACCAGACAAACCAAAGATAAGATTTTGCTGATTTGGCAGTTCTGAGTTCCGCTATTGTACCAGAGCTTCATGTGTTATCAATCAAAGTAAATTTGTTGGATAAATGGTTTCGGGTTTTAAAATTAATGATCCCTTTTTTTTAATCAACGTTTCATTCGCTATCTTCACTATGATTTGATTGTTCTTTCGCCGTTACGGGTATTGGAAAATCCAAATGTTTGTGTGGAATGGGGGATGGGGGTGTTTCGAATAGTTCGAGGGTGATGTATGGGGGTGGGGGCTGCGAGTTTAACTGGAGTTTTATTCAACAATTTTCAGTCATATCGTGTAGGTTAGAGCAACTATAAATGGGATCCCCGTATTTCTCTCGCAAGTACTACCATGACATCCTTTCGAAGTCTTCAGCTGCCATATTCACATAACTGTTAACGATGATCAAGCGAATGGCGGTGATAAAAATGTCAGAAAGAATGTGTGTCGCATCCGGGGATAGAACAAAGAGATTTAAAATAATACTTTTAAAATAAATATACTTGATTCGATTCCAAATACATACAGTAAAACACCAAGAAATTGATAAGATGGATGATTCTGGAATGAAATTGTATGAGTGCGATTGATGAGTTTTGAGTGAAATTAGAGGGAGGTTATCCTATATCGCTAATTTTATTCAAGATGAACAAACTTAGCGATATTTATTTTCTCCCTTTTATAAAATATGCTTACTGGTTCTATAAATAGCTTCCTTTTCCTTCAATAACCAAACATACGCTTGTATCAATTATGCCATTGACCTGGCATTTTTTTCTAGCTATATTCATTTTGAGTGTAATTGTTGATCTTATCTTTTTTAGTAATGTTGAGCGTTTTTGAATGGTTTTAGTGAACATTTGGGATGGATGAATCGATCGCTGAGTAAGCAATTTATTAAGTTTTGATTGTAATCAATGACAATTGCACGATGCAACTACCTGTGTCACCATCTGTTTTGTCATATTAGTATTTAACATAATGACCTATATGATAAAATTCGGATTATTAAACAACTGCCTGTGCTCCCCCCCCCTTCCCACTGATTTGACTCATTGTAATATGGGCAGAATTCCACTTCAATCCTCACCTTTTATATCACTTACCTCTGACAGGTCGATCAGTGGGACTGGTAATGTCTGCCGAGTGAATTTCACAAGTAGGCAACGCTAAGACTCAGATCAGCCTGATCATCCGCTGATGAGATCAGAGTATTTACTACAGTCTCAATAGCAATTGACTTCTCTTTAATGTTTTCTGAGTTTATCGAGGAATAACGGTGGGGTATCA
The DNA here is from genome assembly GCA_948146395.1 of Fragum whitleyi. NCBI lineage: Eukaryota > Metazoa > Mollusca > Bivalvia > Cardiida > Cardiidae > Fragum > Fragum whitleyi. Next base: position 28,292,477 of record OX411556.1, on the reverse strand, counting down.
TTTTATAAGCTCACCGCCAAATAAGTGAAATTATCCCCCCTCCCCCCCCCCCCAAAAAAAAGAAAATAATAATTATCATACCCTGCTTACCCTATTAAAATGGTCATCTATAAACGGATTAAAACGATGCTACGCAAAAATACATTCTTATTTCAACATAAATGTATTGGACTATATAAGTGTTCATATATCTTTTGTGTAAGATAAAGGAACCAAATAAAGTATATTTCATTGTAAGTATATTGTATTGTTAATTAAACGAATAAAAAGTTTGAAAAAAAGCTAAGTTTTTATCTGTTTTAGGTTATGAGTTTAATTATTTTAGTATTTCATCAAAGCACAAATTTGATATTCTATTAAAAATATAATCCGAACTTATACGATAAAGCGTAAAAAATGAAATCCCCCTCAAAATGTTTGCGTAACTAATTATACCGTTAAGAAATGACGTCATCATTTACACAATATGACGTCTTTTTTACCATAATAAAAAGCCGTGCTATTCTTTCTGAGTTCATTTGCATAAGTATAACACTAGTGAAATAACACCCGTGTATAATCAAACAATTCAGAGACCTTATTTTAGTCCCGATTCGCAGTTCATTTTATAAAAATATGTAGAGAAGTCTTTAGAGATACTAGAGGTACTGCTTTATTTAAAAACCTATGAAGATCCTACAGGATTTTCCATACACAGTATATAACACTGGTGAACGAAAATTCGTTCACCAAAAATCGATCTTACACTGAAATAAACGAGTACCGACATTAAAGTCCCGTGTCAACAATTCGAGAATAATTTTAGTGCACTTTGTGTCTGTCGAGTCTGTATTTTTGATCTACAATGACCTGGCACTCATTTAATATTCCTTATGACCCTTATTGATAGTCGGATAATATGTTTCTTAATATAGACTTAAATTTGCGAAGTTAAAATGCAATAAAACTATCATAACCCACTTTGAATACGGAAATTTAGTGCAAGTGGTATGGATGTTGACCCTTAATCGAAAAACCATGAATTCAAGCCGGGTAATGAACAGTTGTATTTACTTTTTTATGGTAACTCTGTTTTATCTTTTTTGAGACAACATGGTTGCATTAAGATATCTGTATTCTGACTTTTAGACTTTTTTTAGATTTGATCATTGCAAATTGCTTCCATTCATCGATGTAAATAATAATAGTGCAATGAGAGGTCGCACTAGAAACGAGCAATTGTGTATCTCGTTTTTGCAGTTCAAACAAATTGAACTTTTGAAATGAATCTATATCTTAGAGATGAAGAGTCGTCCTTTTTTATTCCATTCACGACGGTAAGAAATTAAAAAGCCTTTACTGGGTTTAATTGCATTAATCGAGTTCCCTTTTAAGCGTGATTACGTTATCAATGGTAAAAACTTGATTTTTTCCTATCTTATAATTTAATACCACGAAGCAAATGAGGCTTCCATTCGGACTTTTTCACCTCAAGCTTACTAAATACTAAATGTTGTTTTCATTGAGGTATGAACCACATTTTTTCAGTCGATCAGAATACAATTGTCTTAGTTGATGCAACAACAACAACCAAAATTGAAATATATAAGAATGAAAAAAAAATTAATTGCAACTGACAAAAAAATAATAACAAAAGAATAATTAAAAGGGTTTATCTAAGAAATAAATGAGAAAAAAAAATATTGATAATAATCACAATGATTAAAATATGTTTCCCTGTCGGGTATTTAACTCGACCCGACAAGTTATCGCATTACGGTGAGACGTCTGTAACCAATGTTCTACCGCGACTTGTTTAATCTAAGTGAGAAAATGTGAATATTTAGGTCAAACGAAATTCTACGCTGCGGAAATACTCGAGCACTGACGGAAGTTAATGAGTGCCAGGTCATTTTAGATAAATGATACAATACTTGTCAATCACTCACATGTGACATTGTTGGAAATATCACGCAAAGGCCCATATGACATCACTCCAACTTTGTTAGTAATATTATTTTGCGAAAAGACGTTATCAGCCCCAAATTGTATAAGATATAACCTTTAGTTCATTACAGATCGGAAGTTATTTTCAACCAATTAGATGTGTATCAATTGAAACAACAACCCTTATTGACTGAAATCAACTTCCGGTACAAAAAAATGACAAATAGTTAATTTTAGAACGGCTGCGCACAGAATGATGGGGGGAAAAGTACAAATGCATGTAGCAAAATGGAGGGTTTATTATCTAATCAATTTTATATAATTAAGAGTTGGGTAAATATAATCACGGAATAACATGTTATAAGTTAGGAACCATATTAATTTAAAATTCTGTTTTTGATTCGCGATGCAAAGGAAACTTTTGATATTCTTTTCAACCTTCGGCCTCGTAATGTATATTTATTTAATGATATTCTCCACGACTAACATCTACATAGGTGGCCTTTGTACCTTGCAAATAAACTTGTATAAACTTGTTTATCCTAAAACCCTAAGAATAATGTTCCCGATGAACCTATCAATAATAGGAATGTTACTATAATAGCTTACTTATGATTTCTATTCTTCAAATTTTGTAAATTGAATACCATTGATATCAGTAACACTTTCAGGTGTATCTTTAAACTCATCGTCACCATTCACTTCTTTTGCGTTATTTCCGTCATTGTGTGGGTCATTGATTACGTCATCATTTTCGTTGCCATTTTGGACGCCATTCTCGTCACTGTCGTCACTCTCGGATTTACTTTTCTCGTCACTGTCGGAGTTAGAAGCATCCTCTCTATCTGAACTTTCAGAGCTATTTCCAGGTTTGTCGTCATAGAAATCCTCTTCGGAAAGTATTTCTTTGTTTTCGTCTTCAAACGAGGGAATACCGTAACCGTCTACTTCGCCGTTAACGACATCTTCGTCTGGACCAGCAGCGTACCCCATCTGTGATTTACTGAACATAGGTTGAGCATACATGGCTTTTCCATACATCGGGGCAGGGTTCGATTTGCTAAAAGGCGCTGGAACGAGAACGGGAGCATACGACTCATTTGCCATCGCAGTTTTATTTTGCTCTGAAACTGCATAAGGTATACCCAAAAGCTGTTGGTTTTGTCCGTGCTTTCCGTGCGCCGCCATAACATGTGCTGAAGGCGGAGGATGTCTAAATGGAGGCATCATCCAAGTCATTGGTATGCTCGGTAAATCTTCGCAATTAACAAGGTCCTCATCATTTTCCCCATTTCCCATATTATTACTGCAGTTAGATGTGGGAGCACCTTGTACACTATGCGGTTCTGATTTAGATACCATAGGAGCAGCAAGGAATCCTGCGTAAGGGTTGTATACGGGGCCCGGGGCCCCGACAGGTCCATAGTCTCCGTTATCGCCCTGGTAGCCTCTCTCTCCCTTCGGCCCCTGAGAACCCACCAAGCCAAAAGGTCCCGTGAATCCAAGCTCTCCGATTTCTCCAGATTCACCATACATCCCGACTGGTCCGGGAAATCCTGGAAAACCTGTCTCCCCTTTCTCTCCGGGCGGACCTATGAGTCCCTTATCTCCCTTAGGCCCGGGCATTCCGTTCATACCAATAAATCCCGTATGTCCGGGAAAACCCGGTGACCCCGGAAAACCTGGCTCACCGGGAAAACCAACATATCCGAAATCGCCTATCAATCCAGGATGACCATCGAATCCTTGTTCCCCTTTATTGCCCTTAATACCGATGGCTCCTTGAAAACCGGGTGGTCCGTGCCATCCGGGAGGACCAAAGGGTCCTTGAGGGCCCTGAAGTCCCGCGTCACCCTGAATCCCCTTAAAGCCCTTTACTCCTCGTCGTCCCATGGTCCCGGGTACCCCTGGGGTCCCCGGCATGCCTATATAAAATAATATAACAAACGTTTTAAGGTAGTGGACCCGGAATAAATCAGCAAAGTTTTGGAAGTAATGAACTTTGTCGATGTTAACCGAGGTTTCCTAATGATTTTCATTAGGAAACCTCGGTAAACATTGTGAAAGAACACGCGTTCTAAAATTGCAGGACGATTACGGTTTCACTTTTTTAAGTCTATATTTGTATACATGTGTACGTTGCAGAATCTTTAAATAGCTTTTATACAACGGCAGTGTGCTGCCGTTTTATTGGCTCTCGATTTTTAGGGCCGTCTTAAAGGCCGCTAACGAGCCTGCATGCACTGTTGCATTTGGCAGATTTGCGTTATAAAAAATGGTCGAGTAGTTAAAGCCGTCCTCACACCATGGTATAATACAACTGATTCAAATATCATTGCAGTACGAAAAATATAGAAAAGAATAAGTATACATCATATTCAAATTCATCAGTCTTCTGATACAAATTTGGCAGAAAGCGCATGGGCAAGTTAAAGTTCGTCCTTCTATAGCTGTATATAGACGAAAACAGAATTTTTGATCACTCACTAAAATTTTTCCATCTACTTTTTTTGCGACCTATCACGCGAAAAAGGGACATCTGGGCAGAGAAAAGTGGCGACCCTGGTCAGACTGCGCGGACTGTGTAGACTGTCAAAGGTCAGCACTTATCGAAATGTACAGGCTTTCTGAATCCAGAACGATAACTTTTTTATTCCTATACAGACCTTATGATTTTAGATGTGCGATATCTTGTTGTTGTTTTCTGCTGGATCAAATCTATTTTTCAATTGCTTGAATTTATAAAATGATCAGCGTTCGGGAGTGTTATAACCCAGTTGAATATTTTTTTTAGATTCCTGCAGTAAATATGCCAAAGAAATAAGAACTTACAGCAACGCTTCTTTGTTTCAGTTAAATTCGGTCATGTTATAAATAGAACAATGAATTAAATTCAAAATTGATTTTATTAATCTAAACTTATAAAAACTCGGCAACGCCTCGGATTTTTTTTTTTTTTTTTTTTTTTTTTATTTTGTTAGTAGATGACTCTTATTACAAATTTAGTATTTCATAACCACTCATTCAATTTTCCATATTTATTCAAACGAATACCCTGTTGAACCCCTTATGCGAGACAGGTCAAATTTCAAGTAATAAACGTGACGTCCTTTTATAAGCAGCGTTATATGTTACGCTTAAAAATTGGATAAATAAGTTTTTCAAGTGTTTCGTAGATTTATTATAAAAACTCAGGTCACCTTATAAATAGATTAACAATGCTGTGTCCATAAAATACCGAATATATGAAAGTCGTCATCTTTAACATATAAAAACTTGATAAAGATTGGATCTTCTCATTTCATAATTTCCGTGTTTCATGACCACGCATTCAATTTCATCTATTTACGAGATTTTATTATGAGAATTACAATTACGACTTATAGTTTATGATAATAACAATAAGTTCAATGACAATTTACCTTGTGGTCCCTGTCGGCCAACGAAGAATCCCATTCTTGGGTCAACACCGCGTCTCTTTCTTGACAAGACTAAAATGAAAAGTACAATAATGGTTTGTTTTTTTTGATAGATTTAATATTTTATTATAGTTTTTATATATATATATATGTGACCGGTCACGCGAAAAAGAACCACCTGGGTAGTGCGTAAAGTTCCGACCCTAGTCAGACTGCGCGGACTGAGCAGACTGACTTGGATCGAAACTTTTCGCACTTTACTAATTTTCTCAATCTAGAATAATCAATCTATCGTCATGTGAAAGAATTTTAGAAATGTGAACTCTGGTTGGCCTGCACCAGAAAAAACTCTTTTTCAAATTATTATTTTTCGGAGTTCCCAGATGGTCCCTTTTCGCGTGACGGGTCATATATATATATATATATATGTGACCCGTCCGCGAAAAGGGACCACCTGGGTAGTGCGTAAAGTTCCGACCCTAGTCAGACTGTGCAACTTTGCGCAGACTGACTAAGGTCGAAACTGTTCACACTTTACTAATTTTTTTATTCTAGATTTTCAATCTACCTTCCGATAAAAGAAGTTTTGAAATGCGGTCTCTGGTTGGCCCACACTTGAACTAATCTCTTTTTCAAATGTTTATTTCACGGAGTTCCCAGATGGTCCATTTTCACGTGACGGCTCACATTATACTACATTCAAAAAAAATCTTCTAGATATAAGAACTTTAGTCACGAAATCGGTCTTAATTAAGAGCATTAATTTTATCCAGTTGTTATTATCAAAAATCGCTAAATTACTCAAAGCGACACACACTCAACTTACCATTTTCCTTATTTTGCTTAATTTCTTCGATCAGTTTCTCTAAAATATTCAATCTTGTCATCCATTCTACGTTCTCTTTTTCTTGTAACTTTACTACGTTTCTCAAAACTTTAATTTTTTCTCTCAACAAATCCGTTTCATAATCTTCAGTGCAAAATACAAAGTTGCTAAAAATAACCTGAATTGCAATAAAAATTGACGCACATGTACATCCTTCCATTTTGGTGAGAAGAAAACGAAGAAATATCTTCTTAAAATATTGAATTTCAAAGAAAAGGCTTATGTAGGGCGTTTTAAACTATCATTTGGCGACCGAAATGTCGTAACTACAGCTTTATTCAAGCTGAAGTTACGACATTTTGATCAACAAGCGAGGATATTATAGGTAATTCCTTCAAAATAGTTTTAAATATCAGAACATAATACCTCTGTTTATCGCAATATTGAACAAAGTTTATGAAGGAAGGTTTTCATCATTTAGGCCGCGCTTGAGTTCACGGAAATTGGTTATAATTTTAGATGAAAGCCGCAAAGGAATGTTTTGGGAAATTTGATCACCTTTTAAAAATTAGATAATATTCAGCTTGACCTATTTCTTAGAAATAAATTACCCTGAAACGAACTTCTAAACGGCTACTTGCAAAGCTTTTTTCCTGGAAAAGAAGACTTTGATTTGGTATAAGACCTGCATAATTGTTGAATTCTGATGCATTGATAATTGATTTTCATGATTTATGAGATTCCAAAGGTAAAATAAATGTAAATAATTGATCGTTAATTCATCAAATACAGACTGCTTTTCGTTCGAGATTTTTTTAAACCTCTTGTTCTTTATTTTCTAGCCTTGGTGATAGAATATCAAAGTGTGTGACAAAAAACTAGATGGTTTCCATAGCGCAAAAACCATAGACAGGAAGACAGACCGACGTTTTTTTGACTTTATCAGATAGTGCATAGTCACATCACATATTCATTTATCACATTTTTAAAAGCCCCCGTCTGTGTTCGTGAACATATCCGAAACGCAAGACAATGGTTTTAAACGACTATGTGCACAAAAACTACTCCGTTTTATTCTCAAAGATAAGCTTGAATTTGACATTCCAATATTCGGCAATGCAAATGATTATAACGCGATATTCTGAATATAGACCTAATTTGATAAATATTTATGACCCGCAATATTTCGGACTCCAATTTGAATAGAGCGCATTACCGCTCCTGCGCCTAGGCGATTTCACGAGACAAAATGTCATTAACATAAATATAATTTAATACGGAAGATTATGCGTTTCCCGAAAAAGCCACCACTTGTCAATTGATTTGTATTTTCATGTTATTCATCTTTCATAAGACTTCAAGGAAATGTTCACGAAATTGAGATTTTTTGTTACTCTAAACGCAGACGGGGGCTTTAACAACCAGAGGAACAAATATACTACTCAAAATTTGCTAAGGATCACTTTTTCTTTTAAGAATATTTTGCTGTAAACATATTGACCCCGGTTTTTCGGGGTTTTCTTTACACGAAGAGTAAATATTCGGACTTGAAGACCCTGTAGCCAAAATGACGCCGTCAGACGTTGCGGCGGAGCAGCGTCTATTCAGCATTTTTCTTAAAATCCGGGTAACGCGAAGAAAAACATATCTGAACCTTTTATAACTATTACAGGAACAAATTACAGATCCTTTTCAACATATGGTATTTTTCAGTTGGAAATTTCCAGTGCCTAGTAATAAATGATTTTTAGCAAAGCTGCTTTAATGCAAAGTCTGCGATTTAGTTGGGAACGTCATTTTGACGAAACGCAGTCCGATGAAAAGGGGTTTTGAGAACGAAGTTTGGTAGTGGTTGAAGTGTCGATCTCCAATGACAAGTGAACAGTTAAAATGAGTGAAAGTCGAAAAACACTATATGAAATGATTTCTAATGAAAATTCATTTTGATAATTGGACAATACAGACAAATGAGTTTTGCGCGTTTTGGGTATGGCTTTTTAGTAAACGAATCGTATAGAACTGAATGGAATCATGGATACACATGACCTTAATTTGCCCCAGATACCAGCACTAGATGAAACACTTATGGTTTATTTGTGGTATCTTGAAATTCAGTTGAATTTCCTTGATATTTTGGATTAAAGTAATATGATTAAAAACAAAGCGGCAAAATTTGGTGTTTATTTTTTCCCTGATTATAAGCAATAAATATTTTTTTTCTAAAAGTAGGCAACGCTTGCTTTTTTTAATCATAACATAATATAACGGGTAGGTTAAAATATCGACAAAACATCGATAAATACCTGTAATTGTTACTATTAGAGTCGACTAATAGAAGCAGTATTTTTACGTCAACGTCATATTTTGCGTTGCAGCGTCATTTTGTGCTCCTCACCAACCAACATGCCTTTACAAAATTCTATGTTATTTCATTATTAACAAGAGAATCTCCTTGAAAATTTGTATAACGGCTCTTTGAATAATATTGAATAATGACGTGTAGTGTTTAAAGGCCATAGACATACAGTATGTATGTACTAGATGATGTCTACGAACTTTCCGGACAACCCTCGTATACTGTGCAAGAGGAGCTTTGTGAAACGCGTTTCATTCAACCCTGTATCTTCAGGCACGTTGGTTAATTTCTTGAGCTTTTAACAAAGTTTTACAACTTTTACATTCAGCTTCCATTTTAAAATGGCAGACATACGGTTAAGGCAAGATGAGATGAATAGGGGCATTGGCATGCTTATTTCTGGGTTTTCTCAAAAGCACGTTGCTAATGCCCTTGGTGTGTCACAGAGCGTTGTTTGCCGAAAGTGGAATCGGTTTATAACGACTCGCAATGTTAGGCATTTGCATGCTGGGGTTCGAGAACGCTCAACCAATGAGGTTCAAGGCCGATTTTTTGAGGCTCAGGCACGACGTCATCGATTTAATAATGCAACAACGTTACATAATGACTTCCAGAACGCTATTGGTGTGCCAAAATACCCAAACCATCAGAAATCGGCTGCATGATGCTGGCCTGAGGTCAAGATCACCCGCAGTTCGAATTCCCTTAATCCGATTTCACTTGCAAATGTGTTTAACATATGTCCCTGAAGTTGGCAGAATGGCAGAATAGCAGAATAGCAGAATGAAGTTAGCAGAATGGCAGAATAGCAGAATGGCAGAATGAAGTTGGCAGAATGGCAGAATAGCAGAATAGCAGAATAAAAAATCGAAAGTCAAAATCGGGTGCATGAAATTACTTGATTTGTTGTTTAAACGTGTTTTCAATGATTTTCCAGCAAAAAATTCCTTATATCATGCTCCGGTTAACATGCCAAGCAACCAAGTCCAAATTCAAACTAATGAAAAAAAAAACAATCATTTTTTGAAACCAATCGGTCTAAAATCGATTTAAAAATGATATAAGAACGCAATAAAGATAATTGAGAGTGAAAAAAGTCATATCTTTAAAGTTTTCGCGACTTTGAAATGTCATTCTGCCATTCTGCTATTCTGCTATTCTGCTAGCAGAATGAAGTTGGCAGAATGGCAGAATAGCAGAATGAAAAATCGAATGTCAGAATTCGATCAACTTTTGCATAAAATAACTTGATTTGATGTTTAAACGTGTTTTCAACGATTTTCCCGCCAAAAAATCCTTATATCATGCTCCGGTTAACATGCCAAGCAACCAAGTCCAAATTCAAACTTATGAAAAAAACAATCATTTTTTGAAACCTTTTAGTCTAAAATCGTTTTAAAAATGATATTAGAACGCAATAAAAGTGATTGAGATTGAAAAAAGTCATATCTCAACAGTTTTCGCGACTTTGAAATCTCATTCTGCCATTCTGCTATTCTGCTATTCTGCTAGCAGAATGAAGTTGGCCGAATGGCAGAATAGCAGAGTGAAAAATCGAATTTCAGAACTCGATCAATTTGTGCATGAATTAACTTGGTTTGTTGTCTAAACGTGTTTTCAACAATTTTCCCTCCAAAAATTCTTTATATCATGCTCCGGTTAACATGCCAAGCAACCAAGTCCAAATTCAAACTAATGAAAAAAACAATCATTTTTTGAAACCGATCGGTCTAAAATCGATTTAAAAATGATATTAGAACGCAATAAAAGTAATTGAGAGTGAAAAAAGTCATATCTCAACAGTTTTCGCGACTTTGAAATCTCATTCTGCCATTCTGCTAGCAGAATGAAGTTGGCAGAATGGCAGAATAGCAGAATGAAAAATCGAATGTTAGAACTCGATCAACTTTTGCCTGAAATAACTTGATTTGTTGTTTAAACGTGTTTTCAACGATTTTCCCGCCAAAAATTCCTTATATCATGCTCCGGTTAACATGCCAAGCAACCAAGTCCAAATTCAAACCAATGAAAAAAACAATCATTTTTTGAAACCTTTTCGTCTAAAATCGACGCGATCGAGCTGTGATTTTAGCTGCGGAGCGAAAACAGCTCGGCTCTTGAAGCTTAGATTTGCTTCCAAGACATAAAATTTGCCCCGCATCGCGGTCGATCGCTGGGCAGGTTAACGGCTCTCGAGCGGCGATTTTGGACGGCTCAGTAGCCTTTGCTAGGCAGGCAGTGGGCCGCCTGCGCCGAGGCGAAATGATCACGGGAGTGAGACACTCGATTCGGGGCTCGAACCAATGGACCAATTCCTATGTTGTAGTACCATCATGTAGCCCTATTCAAGCGCTACAATCGTGGCGAGTTTTGTTGGGCTGCGGGGAAAAACGCCGGAGCTACAGCGATTCGCAGTGGAGTCGCGCCTCGACTCGATCGAGCTGCGATTTTAGCGGCGGAGCGAGTGCAGCTCTGCTCTCGAAGCGGAGATTTGCTCCGAGAGTCGGGAATTCGCCCCGCATAGCGGTCGATCAATAGGCAGTTTAAAGGCTCTCGAGCGGAGATTTTTGACGGCTCAGTAGCCGTCGCTAGGCAGGCAGTGGGCTGCTCGCGCCGAGGCGAAATGTTTACGGGAGTGAAACACTCGATTCAGGGCTCGAACCAATAGACCGATTCCAATGTTGTAGGTACCGTCGTGTAGCCATATTCAAGCGCTTCAATCTTGGTGAGTTTGGTTGGGCTTTGGCGGTTTGCGTCGGAGCTACAAGGATTCGCGCTGGAGTCGCGCCTCGACGCGATCGAGCCGTGCTTTTGGCGGCGGAGTGTTTACAGCTCGACTCTTGCAGCGTGTATTTGCTCCCAAGACACGGAATCTGCCCCGCATCGCGGTCGATTGCTAGGCAGGTAAACGGCTCTCGAGCGGTGATTTTGGACGGCTCAATATCCGTCGCAAGGCAGGCAGTGGGCTGCTCGCGCCGAGGCGAAACGTTCAACGGAGTTAGACACTCGATGCAGGGCTCAAACCAATGGACCGATTTCTATGTTGTATATACTGTTTTGTAGCCCTATTCAAGCGCTACAATCGTTGCGAGTTTTGTTGGGTTGCGGCTAATAGCGTTAGAGCTACAGCGAGTCGCGCTGGAGTCGCGCCTCGACGCGATCGAGCCATGAATTTAGCGGCGGAGCGAATACAGCTCGGCTTTTGAAGGGTAGATTTGCTCCTAAGACACAGAATCTGCCCCGCATCGCGGTCGATCGCCAGGCAGGTGAACGGCTCTCGAGCGGCGCTTTTGGACGGCTCAGTAGTCGTCGCTAGGCAGGCTGTGGGCCGCTCGCGCCGAGGAGAAATGTTCATCGGAATGAGACACTCGATGCAGGGCTCGAACCAATGGACCGATTCCTATGTTGTAGGTACTGTCGTGTAGCCATATTCAAGCGCTACAGTCGTGGCGAGTTTGGTTAAGCTGCGGCAAAAAAAGCGGAACTTCAGAGAATCGCGCTGGAGTCGCACCTCGGCGCGATCGAGCCGTGATTTTAGCGGCGGAGCGAATACAGCTCGGCTCTTGAAGCGGATTTTTGCTTCGAGAGTTGGGAATTTGCCCCCCATAGCGGTGGATCTCTAGGCAGTTCGAGCGGCGATTTAGGACGGCTCAGTAGCCTTTGCTAGGCAGGCAGTGGGCCGCTCGCGCCGGGGCGAAGTGTTCACGTGAATGAGAAACTCCATGCAGGGCTCGAACCAATTAACCGATTCCTATGTTGTAGGTACCGTCGTGTAGCCCTATTCAAGCCCTTCAATCGTGGCAAATTTGGTTGGGCTGCGGCGGATTGCGTCGGAGCTAGCAAGAATCGTGCTGGATTCGCGCCGCGACTCATTTGAGCCGCGATTTTTTGCGGCCATGCGAAAGCAGTTGTGTTACGAAGCAGTGATTTGCTCCCAAACTTCGGATTTTACCCCGCATCTCAACCCGTATAGCAGTGATTTTTGCCGCAGTTATCCGCATTCTCGCTCCCAGAACTCTCATTTTGCCCCGCAATTTTGACTGCCCATCGGCCGTTGCTCGGCCCCCAGTGGGCTGAACGGGATAATCCTGGGATCTACGGGTCGTCTCGACGAGCTCTTCAATCAGGTAGAGTTTTGCACCTCCATCCCAACTACAGGCGAAAATCAAGTTTTCGGCGCCCAGACCGGAAGTGCAGTGGCTGGGTCGGGATTGCTTGACGTCGATCACCTCTGGGGCTAAGTCTCTTCCATCGAGGCGGGTTTGGCGTTCCCATCTCATCCATGGCCGGAGAAACGCGAATACGGGCCCTGGGGCACGAGAGCAGTGCGGCCGTTGCCGGGTAACGCCGCTGGGCCGAGCCAAGGCGCTGATCGAGTCCATCATGGCTCGGTATTGTTGCTCCACCCAAGCTGCGGAGCTGCGGCTACGAGCGGCCGCTCTAGAGCGATTCGCGCTGATGTCTCTAGGGTGCCGGCCGAACTGGGCTTTACAGAGGCGCTTCGGCCGTAGCTCGGCCCCCAGTGGACTGATCGGGACAATCCTGGTGTCTACGCGTTTGTCTTGACAAGCTCTACAATCGGGGAGAGTTTCGCACCTCCATCCCACCCACAGGAGAAAATCGCGTTTTCGACGCCAATACCGGAAGTGCAGTGGCTGAGTCGGGATTGCTCGACGTCGATCGCTGTTGGGGCTCGGTCTCTACCATCGAGGCGAGTTTGGCGTTCCAAGCTCATCTATGGCCTAAGAAACGCGAATACGGGCCCTGGGGCGTGAGAGCAGTAACCCTAACCCTAACCCTAAACCTAACCCTAACCCTGACCCGATCCGAACTGGGCTTTTCAGAGGCGCTACGGCCAAAGCTCGGCCCCCAGGTGGCTGATCGGGACAATCTTGGTGTCTACGTGTTTGTCTCGACGAGCTTTACAATCGGGGAGAGTTTCGCACCTCAATCCTATCCACATGCGAAACTCGCGTTTTCGGCGCCCAGACCGTAAGTGTAGTGGCTTAGTCGGGATTGCTCGACGTCGATCGGCTCTGGGGCTCGGTCCCTACCATCGAGGCGAGTTTGGCGTTCCAAGCTCATCTATGGCCGGAGAAACGCGAATACGGGCCGTGGGGCGCGAGAGCAGTAACCCTAACCCTAACCCTAAACCTAACCCTAACCCTGACCCTATCTGAACTGGGCCTTTCAGAGGCGCTGTGGCCATAGCTCGGGCACCAGTGGACCGATCGGGACAATCTTGGTGCCTACGTGTTTGTCTCGACGAGCACTACAATCGGAGAGAGTTCCGCACCTCCATCCCAACCACAGGCGAAAATCGCGTTTTCGGCGCCCCGACCGGAAGTGCAGTGGCTGGGTCGGGATTGCTCGACGTCGTTCGCTACTGGGGCTCGGTCTTCTCCATCGAGGCGAGTTTGGCGGTCACAGCTCATCCATGGCCGGAGAAAGGCGAATACGGTCCCTGGGGCGCGAGAATATAGCGGCCGCTGCCGGGCATCGCCGCTTGGCCGAGCCAAGGCGTTGATCGAGTCGATCATGGTACCCTCTTGTTGCTCCAGCCAAGTACTACAATCGTGGCGAGTTTTGTGGAGCTGCGGCTATTAGCGGCCGCTCTAGAGTGATTCGCGCTCATGTCGCTAGGGTGCAAGAAGAGTTTGGCTTTTAAGAGGAGCTTCGGCCATAGCTCGGCCCCTAGTTGGCCGATCGGGACAATCTTGGTGTCTACGTGTTCGTCTCGACAAGCTCTACAATCGGGGAGAGTTTCGCACCTCAATCCTATCCACAGGCGAAAATCGTGTTTTCGGCGCCCAGACCGGAAGTGAAGTGGCTGAGTCGGGATTGCTGGACGTCGATCGGCTCTGGGGCTCGGTCTTTACCATCGAGGCGAGTTTGACGTTTCCAGCTCATCTATGGCCGGAGAAACGCGAATACGGGCCCTGGGGCGCGAGAGCAGTGTGGCCGTTGCCGGGTAGCGCCGTTTGGCCGAGCCAAGGCGTTGATCGAGTCGATCATGAAACGGGCTTGTTCCTCCACTTAAGCACTACAATCGTGGCGAGTTTGGCGGGGCTGCGGCTTTTGGCGGCCGCTCTAGATTGATTCGCGCTGATGTCGCTAGGGTGCCGGCCGAACTGGGCTTTTCAGAGGCGCTACGGTCAAAGCTCGGTCCCCAGTTGGCCGATCGGGACAATCTTGGTGTCTACGTATACGTCTCGTCGAGCACTACCATCGGGGAGAGTTTCGCACCTCCATCCCAACTACGGGCGAAAATCAAGTTTTCGGCGCCCAGACCGGAAGTGCAGTGGCTGGGTTGGGATTGCTCGACGTCGATCGCCTCTGGGGCTAAGTCTCTTCAATCGAGGCGGGTTTTGCGTTCCCATCTCATCCATGGCCGGAGAAACCCGAATACGGGCCCTGGGGCACGAGAGCAGTGCGGCCGTTGCCGGGTAACGCCGCTGGGCCGAACCAAGGCGCTGATCGAGTCCATCATGGCTCGGTATTGTTGCTCCACCCAAGTCGCGGAGCTGCGGCTACGAGCGGCCGCTCTAGAGCGATTCGCGCTGATGTCTCTAGGGTGCCGGCCGAACTGGGCTTTACAGAGGCGCTTCGGCCGTAGCTCGGCCCCCAGTGGACTGATCGGGACAATCCTGGTGTCTACGCGTTTGTCTTGACAAGCTCTACAATCGGGGAGAGTTTCGCACCTCCATCCCATCCACAGGAGAAAATCGCGTTTTCGACGCCAATACCGGAAGTGCAGTGGCTGAGTCGGGATTGCTCGACGTCGATCGCTGTTGGGGCTCGGTCTCTACCATCGAGGCGAGTTTGGCGTTCCAAGCTCATCTATGGCCTAAGAAACGCGAATACGGGCCCTGGGGCGTGAGAGCAGTAACCCTTACCCTAACCCTAACCCTAACCCTAAACCTAACCCTAACCCTGACCCGATCCGAACTGGGCTTTTCAGAGGCGCTACGGCCAAAGCTCGGCCCCCAGGTGGCTGATCGGGACAATCTTGGTGTCTACGTGTTTGTCTCGACGAGCTTTACAATCGGGGAGAGTTTCGCACCTCAATCCCATCCACATGCGAAACTCGCGTTTTCGGCGCCCAGACCGTAAGTGTAGTGGCTTAGTCGGGATTGCTCGACGTCGATCGGCTCTGGGGCTCGGTCCCTACCATCGAGGCGAGTTTGGCGTTCCAAGCTCATCTATGGCCGGAGAAACGCGAATACGGGCCGTGGGGCGCGAGAGCAGTAACCCTAACCCTAACCCTAAACCTAACCCTAACCCTGACCCTATCTGAACTGGGCTTTTCAGAGGCGCTGTGGCCATAGCTCGGGCACCAGTGGACCGATCGGGACAATCTTGGTGTCTACGTGTTTGTCTCGACGAGCACTACAATCGGAGAGAGTTCCGCACCTCCATCCCAACCACAGGCGAAAATCGCGTTTTCGGCGCCCCGACCGGAAGTGCAGTGGCTGGGTCGGGATTGCTCGACGTCGTTCGCTACTGGGGCTCGGTCTTCTCCATCGAGGCGAGTTTGGCGTTCACAGCTCATCCATGGCCGGAGAAAGGCGAATACGGTCCCTGGGGCGCGAGAATATAGCGGCCGCTGCCGGGCATCGCCGCTTGGCCGAGCCAAGGCGTTGATCGAGTCGATCATGGTACCCTCTTGTTGCTCCAGCCAAGTACTACAATCGTGGCGAGTTTTGTGGAGCTGCGGCTATTAGCGGCCGCTCTAGAGTGATTCGCGCTCATGTCGCTAGGGTGCAAGCCGAGTTTGGCTTTTAAGAGGAGCTTCGGCCATAGCTCGGCCCCTAGTTGGCCGATCGGGACAATCTTGGTGTCTACGTGTTCGTCTCGACAAGCTCTACAATCGGGGAGAGTTTCGCACCTCAATCCTATTCACAGGCGAAAATCGTGTTTTCGGCGCCCAGACCGGAAGTGAAGTGGCTGAGTCGGGATTGCTGGACGTCGATCGGCTCTGGGGCTCGGTCTTTACCATCGAGGCGAGTTTGACGTTTCCAGCTCATCTATGGCCGGAGAAACGCGAATACGGGCCCTGGGGCGCGAGAGCAGTGTGGCCGTTGCCGGGTAGCGCCGTTTGGCCGAGCCAAGGCGTTGATCGAGTCGATCATGAAACGGGCTTGTTCCTCCACTTAAGCACTACAATCGTGGCGAGTTTGGCGGGGCTGCGGCTTTTGGCAGCCGCTCTAGATTGATTCGCGCTGATGTCGCTAGGGTGCCGGCCGAACTGGGCTTTTCAGAGGCGCTACGGTCAAAGCTCGGTCCCCAGTTGGCCGATCGGGACAATCTTGGTGTCTACGTATACGTCTCGTCGAGCACTACCATCGGGGAGAGTTTCGAACCTCGATCCCAACTACGGGCGAAAATCGAGTTTTCGGCGCCCAGACCGGAAGTGCAGTGGCTGGGTCGGGATTGCTCGACGTCGATCGCCTCTGGGGCTAAGTCTCTTCCATCGAGGCGGGTTTGGCGTTCCCATCTCATCCATGGCCGGAGAAACGCGAATACGGGCCCTGGGGCACGAGAGCAGTGCGGCCGTTGCCGGGTAACGCCGCTGGGCCGAGCCAAGGCGCTGATCGAGTCCATCATGGCTCGGTATTGTTGCTCCACCCAAGCTGCGGAGCTGCGGCTACGAGCGGCCGCTCTAGAGCGATTCGCGCTGATGTCTCTAGGGTGCCGGCCGAACTGGGCTTTACAGAGGCGCTTCGGCCGTAGCTCGGCCCCCAGTGGACTGATCGGGACAATCCTGGTGTCTACGCGTTTGTCTTGACAAGCTCTACAATCGGGGAGAGTTTCGCACCTCCATCCCACCCACAGGAGAAAATCGCGTTTTCGACGCCAATACCGGAAGTGCAGTGGCTGAGTCGGGATTGCTCGACGTCGATCGCTGTTGGGGCTCGGTCTCTACCATCGAGGCGAGTTTGGCGTTCCAAGCTCATCCATGGCCGGAGAAACGCGAATACGGGCCCTGGGGCGCAAGAGTATAGCGGCCGCTGCCGGGCATCGCCGTTTGGCCGAGCCAAGGCGTTGATCGAGTCGATCATGGTACCCTCTTGTTGCTACAATCGTGGCGCATTTTGTGGAGCTGCGGCTATTAGCGGCCGCTCTAGAACGATTCGCGCTGATGTCGCTAGGGTGCAAGCCGAGTTTGGCTTTTAAGAAGCGCTACGGCAATAGCTCGGCCCCCAGTTGGCCGATCGGGACAATCTTGGTGACTACATGTTCGTCTCGACGAGGACTACAATCGGAGAGAGTTTCGCACCTCCATCCCAACTACGGGCGAAAATCGTGTTTTCGGCGCCCTGACCGGACATGCAGTGGCTGGGTCGGGATTGCTCGACGTCGATCGCCTCTAGGGCTTGGTCTCTACAGTCGAGGCGAGTTTGGTGTTCCCAGCATATCTATGGCCGGAGAAACGCGAATACGGGCCCTGGGACGCGAGAGCAGTGGGGCCGTTGCCGGGTAACGCCGCTGGGCCGTCCAATGCGCCGATCGAGTCTATCATGGTTCCGTCTTGTTGATCCACTCAAGCACTACGATAGTGACGAGTTTGGCGGTTCTGCGGCTATTAGCAGCCGCTCTAGAGCGATTCGCGCTGATTGATTTTTTCATTAGTTTGAATTGGGACTTGGTTGCTTGGCATGTTAACCGGAGCATGATAGAAGGAATTTTTTGCTGGAAAATCATTGAAAACACGTTTAAACATGAAATCAAGTTATTTCGTGCACAAATTGATCAAATCTTGACTTTCGATTTTTCATTCTGCTATTCTGCCATTCTGCCAACTTCATTCTGCTAGCAGAATAGCAGAATGGCAGAATGAGATTTTAAAGACGCGAAAACTGTTGAGATATGACTTTTTTCACTCTCAATTACTTTTATTGCGTTCTAATATCATTTTAAAATCGATTTTGGACTGATAGGTTTCAAAAAATGATTGTTTTTCTCATTAGTTTGAATTTGGACTTTGTTTTTGGCATGTTAACCGGAGCATGATATAAGGAATTTTTTGCGGAAAAATCGTTGAAAACACGTTTAAACATCAAATCAAGTTATCTCATGCAAAAGTTGATCGAATTCTGACATTCGATTTTTCAATCTGCTATTCTGCCATTCTGCCAACTTCATTCTGCTAGCAGAATAGCAGAATGGCAGAATGAGATTTCAAAGTCGCAAAAACTGTTAAGATATGATTTTTTCACTCTCAATTATCTTTATTGCGTTCTAATATCATTTTTAAATCGATTTTAGACCGATTGGTTTCAAAAAATGATTGTTTTTTTCATTAGTTTGAATTTGGACTTGGTTGCTTGGCATGTTAACCGGAGCATGATATCAGGAGTTTTTGGCGGGAAAATCGTTGAAAACACGTTTAAACAACAAATCAAGTTATTTCATGCACAAATTGATCGAGTTATGACATTCGATTTTTCATTCTGCTATTCTGCCATTCTGCCAACTTCATTCTGCTAGCAGAATAGCAGAATAGCAGAATGGCAGAATGAGATTTCAAAGTCGCGAAAACTGTTAAGATATGATTTTTTCACTCTCAATAATCTTTAATGCGTTCTAATATCATTTTTGAATCGATTTTAGACGGATTGGTTTCAAAAAATGATTGTTTTTTTCATTAGTTTGAATTTGGACTTTGTTTTTGGCATGTTAACCGGAGTATGATATAAGGAATTTTTTGCGGGAAAATCGTTGAAAACACGTTTAAACATAAAATCAAGTTATTTCATGCAAAAGTTGATCGAATTCTGACATTCGATTTTTCATTCTGCTATTCTGCCATTCTGCCAACTTCATTCTGCTAGCAGAATAGCAGAATGGCAGAATGAGATTTCAAAGTCGCGAAAACTGTTAAGATATAATTTTTTTCACTCTCAATTATCTTTATTGCGTTCTAATATGATTTTTAAATCGATTTTAGACCGATTGGTTTCAAAAAATGATTGTTTTTTTCATTAGTTTGAATTTGGACTTGGTTGCTTGTTATGTTAACCGGAGCATGATATAAGGAATTTTTTGCGGAAAAATCGTTGAAAACACGTTTAAACATAAAATCAAGTTATCTCATGCAAAAGTTTATCGAATTCTGACATTCGATTTTTCATTCTGCTATTCTGCCATTCTGCCAACTTCATTCTGCTAGCAGAATAGCAGAATAGCAGAATGGCAGAATGAGATTTCAAAGTCGCGAAAACTGTTAAGATATGATTTTTTTCACTCTCAATTATCTTTTTTGCGTTCTAATATCATTTTTAAATCGATTTTAGACGGATTGGTTTCAAAAAATGATTGTTTTTTTCATTAGTTTGAATTTGGACTTGGTTGCTTGTTATGTTAACCGGAGCATGACATAAGGAATTTTTGGCGGGAAAATCGTTGAAAACACGTTTAAACATCAAATCAAGTTATTTCATGCAAAAGTTGATCGAATTCTGACATTCGATTTTTCATTCTGCTATTCTGCCATTCTGCCAACTTCATTCTGCTAGCAGAATAGCAGAATAGCAGAATGGCAGAATGAGATTTCAAAGTCGCAAAAACTGTTAAGATATGATTTTTTCAATCTCAATTATCTTTATTGCGTTCTAATATCATTTTTAAATCGATTTTAGACCGATTGGTTTCAAAAAATGATTGTTTTTTTCATTAGTTTGAATTTGGACTTGGTTGCTTGGCATGTTAACCGGAGCATGATATAAGGAATTTTTGGCGGGAAAATCGTTGAAAACACGTTTAAACAACAAATCAAGTTATTTCATGCACAAAATGATCGAGTTATGACATTCGATTTTTCATTCTGCTATCCTGCCATTCTGCCAACTTCATTCTGCTAGCAGAATAGCAGAATGGCAGAATGAGATTTCAAAGTCGCGAAAACTGTTGGGATATGACTATTTTCACTCTCAATTACTTTTATTGCGTTCTAATATCATTTTTAAATCGATTTTAGACGGATTGGTTTCAAAAAATGATTGTTTTTTTCATTGGTTTGAATTTGGACTTTGTTTTTTGCATGTTAACCGGAGCATGATATAAGGAATTTTTTGCGGAAAAATCGTTGAAAACACGTTTAAACATCAAATCAAGTTATTTCATGCAAAAGTTGATCGAATTCTGACATTCGATTTTTCATTCTGCTATTCTGCCATTCTGCCAACTTCATTCTGCTAGCAGAATAGCAGAATAGCAGAATGGCAGAATGAGATTTCAAAGTCGCAAAAACTGTTAAGATATGATTTTTTCACTCTCAATTATCTTTATTGCGTTCTAATATCATTTTTAAATCGATTTTAGACCGATTGGTTTCAAAAAATGATTGTTTTTTTCATTAGTTTGAATTTGGACTTGGTTGCTTGGCATGTTAACCGGAGCATGATATCAGGAATTTTTGGCGGGAAAATCGTTGAAAACACGTTTAAACAACAAATCAAGTTATTTCATGCACAAATTGATCGAGTTATGACATTCGATTTTTCATTCTGCTATTCTGCTATTCTGCCAACTTCATTCTGCTAGCAGAATAGCAGAATAGCAGAATGAGTTTCAAAGTCGCGAAAACTGTTGAGATATGACTATTTTCACTCTCAATTACTTTTATTGCGTTCTAATATCATTTTTAAATCGATTTTGGACTGATAGGTTTCAAAAAATGATTGTTTTTTTCATTAGTTTGAATTTGGACTTTGTTTTTGGCATGTTAACCGGAGCATGATATAAGGAATTTTTGGCGGGAAAATCGTTGAAAACACGTTTAAACATCAAATCAAGTTATCTCATGCAAAAGTTGATCGAATTCTGACATTCGATTTTTCATTCTGCTATTCTGCCATTCTGCCAACTTCATTCTGCTAGCAGAATAGCAGAATAGCAGAATGGCAGAATGAGATTTCAAAGTCGCGAAAACTGTTAAGATATGATTTTTTTCACTCTCAATTATCTTAATTGCGGTTTAATATCATTTTTAAATCGGTTTTAGACCGATTGATTTCAAAAAATGATTGTCTTTTTCATTAATTTGAATTTGGACTTGGTTGCTTGTTATGTTAACCGGAGCATGATATAAGGAATTTTTTGCGGAAAAATCGTTAAAAACAAGTTTAAACATCAAATCAAGTTATCTCATGCAAAAGTTGATCGAATTCTGACATTCCAATTTTCATTCTGCTATTCTGCCATTCTGCCAACTTCATTCTGCTAGCAGAATAGCAGAATAGCAGAATGGCAGAATGAGATTTCAAAGTCGCGAAAACTGTTGAGATATGATTTTTGTTCACTCTCAATTATCTTTATTGCGTTCTAATATCATTTTTAAATCGATTTTAGACGGATTGGTTTCAAAAAATGATTGTTTTTTTCATTAGTTTGAATTTGGACTTGGTTGCTTGTTATGTTAACCGGAGCATGACATAAGGAATTTTTGGCGGGAAAATCGTTGAAAACACGTTTAAACATCAAATCAAGTTATTTCATGCAAAAGTTGATCGAATTCTGACATTCGATTTTTCATTCTGCTATTCTGCCATTCTGCCAACTTCATTCTGCTAGCAGAATAGCAGAATAGCAGAATGGCAGAATGAGATTTCAAAGTCGCGAAAACTGTTAAGATATGAATTTTTCACTCTCAATTATCTTTATTGCGTTCTAATATCATTTTTAAATCGATTTTAGACCGATTGGTTTCAAAAAATGATTGTTTTTTCATTAGTTTGAATTTGGACTTTGTTTTTTGCATGTTAACCGGAGCATGATACAAGGAATTTTTGGCGGGAAAACACGTTGAAAACACGTTTAAACAACAAATCAAGTTATTTCATGCACAAATTGATCGAGTTATGACATTCGATTTTTCATTCTGCTATTCTGCCAACTTCATTCTGCTAGCAGAATAGCAGAATAGCAGAATGGCAGAATGAGATTTCAAAGTCGCGAAAACTGTTAAGATATGATTTTTTTCACTCTCAATTATCTTTATTGCGTTCTAATATCATTTTTAAATCGATTTCAGACGGATTGGTTTCAAAAAATGATTGTTTTTTTCATTAGTTTGAATTTGGACTTGGTTGCTTGTTATGTTAAACGGAGCATGACATAAGGAATTTTTGGCGGGAAAATCGTTGAAAACACGTTTAAACATCAAATCAAGTTATTTCATGCAAAAGTTGATCGAATTCTGACATTCGATTTTTCATTCTGCTATTCTGCCATTCTGCCAATTTCATTCTGCTAGCAGAATAGCAGAATAGCAGAATGGCAGAATGAGATTTCAAAGTCGCGAAAACTGTTAAGATATGATTTTTTCACTCTCAATTATCTTTATTGCGTTCTAATATCATTTTTAAATCGATTTTAGACCGATTGGTTTCAAAAAATGATTGTTTTTTTCATTAGTTTGAATTTGGACTTTGTTTTTTGCATGTTAACCGGAGCATGATACTAGGAATTTTTGGAGGGAAAACACGTTGAAAACACGTTTAAACAACAAATCAAGTTATTTCATGCACAAATTGATCGAGTTATGACATTCGATTTTTCATTCTGCTATTCTGCCATTCTGCCAACTTCATTCTGCTAGCAGAATAGCAGAATAGCAGAATGAGTTTCAAAGTCGCGAAAACTGTTGAGATATGACTATTTTCACTCTCAATTACTTTTATTGCGTTCTAATATCATTTTTAAATCGATTTTGGACTGATTGGTTTCAAAAAATGATTGTTTTTTTCATTAGTTTGAATTTGGACTTTGTTTTTGGCATGTTAACCGGAGCATGATATAAGGAATTTTTTGCGGGAAAATCGTTGGAAACACGTTTAAACATCAAATCAAGTTATCCCATGCAAAAGTTGATCGAATTCTGACATTCGATTTTTCATTCTGCTATTCTGCCATTCTGCCAACTTCATTCTGCTAGCAGAATAGCAGAATAGGAGAATGGCAGAATGAGATTTCAAAGTCGCGAAAACTGTTAAGATATGATTTTTTTCACTCTCAATTATCTTAATTGCGTTTTAATATCATTTTTAAATCGATTTTAGACCGATTGATTTCAAAAAATGATTGTCTTTTTCATTAATTTGAATTTGGACTTGGTTGCTTGTTATGTTAACCGGAGCATGACATAAGGAATTTTTGGCGGGAAAATCGTTGAAAACACGTTTAAACATCAAATCAAGTTATTTCATGCAAAAGTTGATCGAATTCTGACATTCGATTTTTCATTCTGCTATTCTGCCATTCTGCCAACTTCATTCTGCTAGCAGAATAGCAGAATAGCAGAATGAGATTTCAAAGTCGCGAAAACTGTTGAGATATGACTATTTTCACTCTCAATTACTTTTATTGCGTTCTAATATCATTTTTAAATCGATTTTAGACCGATTGGTTTCAAAAATTGATTGTTTTTTTCATTAGTTTGAATTTGGACTTGGTTGCTTGTTATGTTAACCGGAGCATGACATAAGGAATTTTTGGCGGGAAAATCGTTGAAAACACGTTTAAACATCAAATCAAGTTATTTCATGCAAAAGTTGATCGAATTCTGACATTCGATTTTTCATTCTGCTATTCTGCCATTCTGCCAACTTCATTCTGCTAGCAGAATAGCAGAATAGCAGAATGGCAGAATGAGATTTCAAAGTCGCGAAAACTGTTAAGATATGAATTTTTCACTCTCAATTATCTTTATTGCGTTCTAATATCATTTTTAAATCGATTTTAGACCGATTGGTTTCAAAAAATGATTGTTTTTTCATTAGTTTGAATTTGGACTTTGTTTTTTGCATGTTAACCGGAGCATGATACAAGGAATTTTTGGCGGGAAAACACGTTGAAAACACGTTTAAACAACAAATCAAGTTATTTCATGCACAAATTGATCGAGTTATGACATTCGATTTTTCATTCTGCTATTCTGCCAACTTCATTCTGCTAGCAGAATAGCAGAATAGCAGAATGGCAGAATGAGATTTCAAAGTCGCGAAAACTGTTAAGATATGATTTTTTTCACTCTCAATTATCTTTATTGCGTTCTAATATCATTTTTAAATCGATTTCAGACGGATTGGTTTCAAAAAATGATTGTTTTTTTCATTAGTTTGAATTTTCACTCTCAATTACTTTTATTGCGTTCTAATATCATTTTTAAATCGATTTTAGACCGATTGGTTTCAAAAAATGATTGTTTTTTTCATTAGTTTGAATTTGGACTTGGTTGCTTGTTATGTTAACCGGAGCATGACATAAGGAATTTTTGGCGGGAAAATCGTTGAAAACACGTTTAAACATCAAATCAAGTTATTTCATGCAAAAAGTTGATCGAATTCTGACATTCGATTTTTCATTCTGCTATTCTGCCATTCTGCCAACTTCATTCTGCTAGCAGAATAGCAGAATAGCAGAATGGCATAATGAGATTTCAAAGTCGCGAAAACTGTTAAGATATGATTTTTCTCTCTCTCAATTATCTTTATTGCGTTCTAATATCATTTTTAAATCGATTTTAGACCGATTGGTTTCAAAAAATGATTGTTTTTTTCATTAGTTTGAATTTGGACTTGGTTGCTTGGCATGTTAACCGGAGCATGATATAAGGAATTTTTGGTGGGAAAATCGTTGAAAACACGTTTAAACAACAAATCAAGTTATTTCATGCACAAAATGATCGAGTTATGACATTCGATTTTTCATTCTGCTATCCTGCCATTCTGCCAACTTCATTCTGCTAGCAGAATAGCAGAATGGCAGAATGAGATTTCAAAGTCACGAAAACTGTTGGGATATGACTATTTTCACTCTCAATTACTTTTATTGCGTTCTAATATCATTTTTAAATCGATTTTAGACGGATTGGTTTCAAAAAATGATTGTTTTTTCATTAGTTTGAATTTGGACTTTGTTTTTTGCATGTTAACCGGAGCATGATATAAGGAATTTTTTGCGGAAAAATCGTTGAAAACACGTTTAAACATCAAATCAAGTTATTTCATGCAAAAGTTGATCGAATTTTGACATTCGATTTTCATTCTGCTATTCTGCCATTCTGCCGACTTCATTCTGCTAGCAGAATAGCAGAATAGCAGAATGGCAGAATGAGATTTCAAAGTCGCGAAAACTGTTGGGATATGACTATTTTCACTCTCAATTACTTTTATTGCGTTCTAATATCATTTTTAAATCGATTTTAGACCGATTGGTTTCAAAAAATGATTGTTTTTTTCATAAGTTTGAATTTGGACTTTGTTTATGGCATGTTAACCGGAGCATGATATAAGGAATTTTTTGCGGGAAAATCGTTGAAAACACGTTTAAACATCAAATCAAGTTTTTTCATGCAAAGTTGATCGAATTCTGACATTCGATTTTTCATTCTGCTATTCTGCCATTCTGCCAACTTCATTCTGCTAGCAGAATAGCAGAATAGCAGAATGGCAGAATGAGATTTCAAAGTCGCGAAAACTGTTGAGATATGACTATTTTCACTCTCAATTACTTTTATTGCGTTCTAATATCATTTTTAAATCGATTTTGGACTGAAAGGTTTCAAAAAATGATTGTTTTTTTCATTAGTTTGAATTTGGACTTTGTTTTTGGCATGTTAACCGGAGCATGATATAAGGAATTTTTTGCGGGAAAATCGTTGAAAACACGTTTAAACATCAAATCAAGTTATTTCATGCAAAAGTTGATCGAATTCTGACATTCGATTTTTCATTCTGCTATTCTGCCATTCTGCCAACTTCATTCTGCTAGCAGAATAGCAGAATAGCAGAATGGCAGAATGAGATTTCAAAGTCGCAAAAACTGTTAAGATATGATTTTTTCAATCTCAATTATCTTTATTGCGTTCTAATATCATTTTCAAATCGATTTTAGACCGATTGGTTTCAAAAAATGATTGTTTTTTTCATTAGTTTGAATTTGGACTTGGTTGCTTGGCATGTTAACCGGAGCATGATATAAGGAATTTTTGGCGGGAAAATCGTTGAAAACACGTTTAAACAACAAATCAAGTTATTTCATGCACAAAATGATCGAGTTATGACATTCGATTTTTCATTCTGCTATCCTGCCATTCTGCCAACTTCATTCTGCTAGCAGAATAGCAGAATGGCAGAATGAGATTTCAAAGTCGCGAAAACTGTTGGGATATGACTATTTTCACTCTCAATTACTTTTATTGCGTTCTAATATCATTTTTAAATCGATTTTAGACGGATTGGTTTCAAAAAATGATTGTTTTTTTCATTGGTTTGAATTTGGACTTTGTTTTTTGCATGTTAACCGGAGCATGATATAAGGAATTTTTTGCGGAAAAATCGTTGAAAACACGTTTAAACATCAAATCAAGTTATTTCATGCAAAAGTTGATCGAATTTTGACATTCGATTTTTCATTCTGCTATTCTGCCATTCTGCCAACTTCATTCTGCTAGCAGAATAGCAGAATGGCAGAATGAGATTTCAAAGTCGCGAAAACTGTTGGGATATGATTTTTTCACTCTCAATTATCTTTTATTGCGTTCTAATATCATTTTTAAATCGATTTTAGACCGATTGGTTTCAAAAAATGATTGTTTTTTTCATTAGTTTGAATTTGGACTTTGTTTTTGGCATGTTAACCGGAGCATGATATAAGGAATTTTTTGCGGGAAAATCGTTGAAAACACGTTTAAACATCAAATCAAGTTATTTCATGCAAAAGTTGATCGAATTCTGACATTCGATTTTTCATTCTGCTATTCTGCCATTCTGCCAACTTCATTCTGCTAGCAGAATAGCAGAATAGCAGAATGGCAGAATGAGATTTCAAAGTCGCAAAAACTGTTAAGATATGATTTTTTCACTCTCAATTATCTTTATTGCGTTCTAATATCATTTTTAAATCGATTTTAGACCGATTGGTTTCAAAAAATGATTGTTTTTTTCATTAGTTTGAATTTGGACTTGGTTGCTTGGCATGTTAACCGGAGCATGATATCAGGAGTTTTTGGCGGGAAAATCGTTGAAAACACGTTTAAACAACAAATCAAGTTATTTCATGCACAAATTGATCGAGTTATGACATTCGATTTTTCATTCTGCTATTCTGCCATTCTGCCAACTTCATTCTGCTAGCAGAATAGCAGAATAGCAGAATGAGTTTCAAAGTCGCGAAAACTGTTGAGATATGACTATTTTCACTCTCAATTACTTTTATTGCGTTCTAATATCATTTTAAAATCGATTTTGGACTGATTGGTTTCAAAAAATGATTGTTTTTTTCATTAGTTTGAATTTGGAATTTGTTTTTGGCGTGTTAACCGGAGCATGATATAAGGAATTTTTTGCGGGAAAATCGTTGAAAACACGTTTAAACATCAAATCAAGTTATCCCATGCAAAAGTTGATCGAATTCTGACATTCGATTTTTCATTCTGCTATTCTGCCATTCTGCCAACTTCATTCTGCTAGCAGAATAGCAGAATAGCAGAATGGCAGAATGAGATTTCAAAGTCGCGAAAACTGTTAAGATATGATTTTTTTCACTCTCAATTATCTTAATTGCGTTTTTATATCATTTTTAAATCGATTTTAGACCGATTGATTTCAAAAAATGATTGTCTTTTTCATTAATTTGAATTTGGACTTGGTTGCTTGTTATGTTAACCGGAGCATGATATAAGGAATTTTTTGCGGAAAAATCGTTAAAAACAAGTTTAAACATCAAATCAAGTTATCTCATGCAAAAGTTGATCGAATTTTGACATTCCAATTTTCATTCTGCTATTCTGCCATTCTGCCAACTTCATTCTGCTAGCAGAATAGCAGAATAGCAGAATGGCAGAATGAGATTTCAAAGTCGCGAAAACTGTTAAGATATGATTTTTTTCACTCTCAATTATCTTAATTGCGTTTTAATATCATTTTTAAATCGATTTTAGACCGATTGATTTCAAAAAATCATTGTCTTTTTCATTAATTTGAATTTGGACTTGGTTGCTTGTTATGTTAACCGGAGCATGACATAAGGAATTTTTGGCGGGAAAATCGTTGAAAACACGTTTAAACATCAAATCAAGTTATTTCATGCAAAAGTTGATCGAATTCTGACATTCGATTTTTCATTCTGCTATTCTGCCATTCTGCCAACTTCATTCTGCTAGCAGAATAGCAGAATAGCAGAATGAGATTTCAAAGTCGCGAAAACTGTTGAGATATGACTATTTTCACTCTCAATTACTTTTATTGCGTTCTAATATCATTTTTAAATCGATTTTAGACCGATTGGTTTCAAAAAATGATTGTTTTTTTCATTAGTTTGAATTTGGACTTGGTTGCTTGTTATGTTAACCGGAGCATGACATAAGGAATTTTTGGCGGGAAAATCGTTGAAAACACGTTTAAACATCAAATCAAGTTATTTCATGCAAAAGTTGATCGAATTCTGACATTCGATTTTTCATTCTGCTATTCTGCCATTCTGCCAACTTCATTCTGCTAGCAGAATAGCAGAATAGCAGAATGGCATAATGAGATTTCAAAGTCGCGAAAACTGTTAAGATATGATTTTTCTCTCTCTCAATTATCTTTATTGCGTTCTAATATCATTTTTAAATCGATTTTAGACCGATTGGTTTCAAAAAATGATTGTTTTTTTCATTAGTTTGAATTTGGACTTGGTTGCTTGGCATGTTAACCGGAGCATGATATAAGGAATTTTTGGTGGGAAAATCGTTGAAAACACGTTTAAACAACAAATCAAGTTATTTCATGCACAAAATGATCGAGTTATGACATTCGATTTTTCATTCTGCTATCCTGCCATTCTGCCAACTTCATTCTGCTAGCAGAATAGCAGAATGGCAGAATGAGATTTCAAAGTCACGAAAACTGTTGGGATATGACTATTTTCACTCTCAATTACTTTTATTGCGTTCTAATATCATTTTTAAATCGATTTTAGACGGATTGGTTTCAAAAAATGATTGTTTTTTCATTAGTTTGAATTTGGACTTGGTTGCTTGTTATGTTAACCGGAGCATGATACAAGGAATTTTTGGCGGGAAAACACGTTGAAAACACGTTTAAACATCAAATCAAGTTATTTCATGCAAAAGTTGATCGAATTTTGACATTCGATTTTCATTCTGCTATTCTGCCATTCTGCCGACTTCATTCTGCTAGCAGAATAGCAGAATAGCAGAATGGCAGAATGAGATTTCAAAGTCGCGAAAACTGTTGGGATATGACTATTTTCACTCTCAATTACTTTTATTGCGTTCTAATATCATTTTTAAATCGATTTTAGACCGATTGGTTTCAAAAAATGATTGTTTTTTTCATAAGTTTGAATTTGGACTTTGTTTATGGCATGTTAACCGGAGCATGATATAAGGAATTTTTTGCGGGAAAATCGTTGAAAACACGTTTAAACATCAAATCAAGTTTTTTCATGCAAAGTTGATCGAATTCTGACATTCGATTTTTCATTCTGCTATTCTGCCATTCTGCCAACTTCATTCTGCTAGCAGAATAGCAGAATAGCAGAATGGCAGAATGAGATTTCAAAGTCGCGAAAACTGTTGAGATATGACTATTTTCACTCTCAATTACTTTTATTGCGTTCTAATATCATTTTTAAATCGATTTTGGACTGAAAGGTTTCAAAAAATGATTGTTTTTTTCATTAGTTTGAATTTGGACTTTGTTTTTGGCATGTTAACCGGAGCATGATATAAGGAATTTTTTGCGGGAAAATCGTTGAAAACACGTTTAAACATCAAATCAAGTTATTTCATGCAAAAGTTGATCGAATTCTGACATTCGATTTTTCATTCTGCTATTCTGCCATTCTGCCAACTTCATTCTGCTAGCAGAATAGCAGAATAGCAGAATGGCAGAATGAGATTTCAAAGTCGCAAAAACTGTTAAGATATGATTTTTTCAATCTCAATTATCTTTATTGCGTTCTAATATCATTTTCAAATCGATTTTAGACCGATTGGTTTCAAAAAATGATTGTTTTTTTCATTAGTTTGAATTTGGACTTGGTTGCTTGGCATGTTAACCGGAGCATGATATAAGGAATTTTTGGCGGGAAAATCGTTGAAAACACGTTTAAACAACAAATCAAGTTATTTCATGCACAAAATGATCGAGTTATGACATTCGATTTTTCATTCTGCTATCCTGCCATTCTGCCAACTTCATTCTGCTAGCAGAATAGCAGAATGGCAGAATGAGATTTCAAAGTCGCGAAAACTGTTGGGATATGACTATTTTCACTCTCAATTACTTTTATTGCGTTCTAATATCATTTTTAAATCGATTTTAGACGGATTGGTTTCAAAAAATGATTGTTTTTTTCATTGGTTTGAATTTGGACTTTGTTTTTTGCATGTTAACCGGAGCATGATATAAGGAATTTTTTGCGGAAAAATCGTTGAAAACACGTTTAAACATCAAATCAAGTTATTTCATGCAAAAGTTGATCGAATTTTGACATTCGATTTTTCATTCTGCTATTCTGCCATTCTGCCAACTTCATTCTGCTAGCAGAATAGCAGAATGGCAGAATGAGATTTCAAAGTCGCGAAAACTGTTGGGATATGATTTTTTCACTCTCAATTATCTTTTATTGCGTTCTAATATCATTTTTAAATCGATTTTAGACCGATTGGTTTCAAAAAATGATTGTTTTTTTCATTAGTTTGAATTTGGACTTTGTTTTTGGCATGTTAACCGGAGCATGATATAAGGAATTTTTTGCGGGAAAATCGTTGAAAACACGTTTAAACATCAAATCAAGTTATTTCATGCAAAAGTTGATCGAATTCTGACATTCGATTTTTCATTCTGCTATTCTGCCATTCTGCCAACTTCATTCTGCTAGCAGAATAGCAGAATAGCATAATGGCAGAATGAGATTTCAAAGTCGCAAAAACTGTTAAGATATGATTTTTTCACTCTCAATTATATTTATTGCGTTCTAATATCATTTTTAAATCGATTTTAGACCGATTGGTTTCAAAAAATGATTGTTTTATTCATTAGTTTGAATTTGGACTTGGTTGCTTGGCATGTTAACCGGAGCATGATATCAGGAGTTTTTGGCGGGAAAATCGTTGAAAACACGTTTAAACAACAAATCAAGTTATTTCATGCACAAATTGATCGAGTTATGACATTCGATTTTTCATTCTGCTATTCTGCCATTCTGCCAACTTCATTCTGCTAGCAGAATAGCAGAATAGCAGAATGAGTTTCAAAGTCGCGAAAACTGTTGAGATATGACTATTTTCACTCTCAATTACTTTTATTGCGTTCTAATATCATTTTAAAATCGATTTTGGACTGATTGGTTTCAAAAAATGATTGTTTTTTTCATTAGTTTGAATTTGGAATTTGTTTTTGGCGTGTTAACCGGAGCATGATATAAGGAATTTTTGGCGGGAAAATCGTTGAAAACACGTTTAAACATCAAATCAAGTTATCCCATGCAAAAGTTGATCGAATTCTGACATTCGATTTTTCATTCTGCTATTCTGCCATTCTGCCAACTTCATTCTGCTAGCAGAATAGCAGAATAGCAGAATGGCAGAATGAGATTTCAAAGTCGCGAAAACTGTTAAGATATGATTTTTTTCACTCTCAATTATCTTAATTGCGTTTTAATATCATTTTTAAATCGATTTTAGACCGATTGATTTCAAAAAATGATTGTCTTTTTCATTAATTTGAATTTGGACTTGGTTGCTTGTTATGTTAACCGGAGCATGATATAAGGAATTTTTGGCGGAAAAATCGTTAAAAACAAGTTTAAACATCAAATCAAGTTATCTCATGCAAAAGTTGATCGAATTTTGACATTCCAATTTTCATTCTGCTATTCTGCCATTCTGCCAACTTCATTCTGCTAGCAGAATAGCAGAATAGCAGAATGGCAGAATGAGATTTCAAAGTCGCGAAAACTGTTGAGATATGATTTTTGTTCACTCTCAATTATCTTTATTGCGTTCTAATATCATTTTTAAATCGATTTTAGACGGATTCGTTTCAAAAAATGATTGTTTTTTTCATTAGTTTGAATTTGGACTTGGTTGCTTGTTATGTTAACCGGAGCATGACATAAGGAATTTTTTGGCGGGAAAATCGTTGAAAACACGTTTAAACATCAAATCAAGTTATTTCATGCAAAAGTTGATCGAATTCTGACATTCGATTTTTCATTCTGCTATTCTGCCATTCTGCCAACTTCATTCTGCTAGCAGAATAGCAGAATAGCAGAATGGCAGAATGAGATTTCAAAGTCGCGAAAACTGTTAAGATATGATTTTTTCACTCTCAATTATCTTTATTGCGTTCTAATATCATTTTTAAATCGATTTTAGACCGATTGGTTTCAAAAAATGATTGTTTTTTCATTAGTTTGAATTTGGACTTTGTTTTTTGCATGTTAACCGGAGCATGATACAAGGAATTTTTGGCGGGAAAACACGTTGAAAACACGTTTAAACAACAAATCAAGTTATTTCATGCACAAATTGATCGAGTTATGACATTCGATTTTTCATTCTGCTATTCTGCCAACTTCATTCTGCTAGCAGAATAGCAGAATAGCAGAATGGCAGAATGAGATTTCAAAGTCGCGAAAACTGTTAAGATATGATTTTTTTTCACTCTCAATTATCTTTATTGCGTTCTAATATCATTTTTAAATCGATTTCAGACGGATTGGTTTCAAAAAATGATTGTTTTTTTCATTAGTTTGAATTTGGACTTGGTTGCTTGTTATGTTAACCGGAGCATGACATAAGGAATTTTTGGCGGGAAAATCGTTGAAAACACGTTTAAACATCAAATCAAGTTATTTCATGCAAAAGTTGATCGAATTCTGACATTCGATTTTTCATTCTGCTATTCTGCCATTCTGCCAATTTCATTCTGCTAGCAGAATAGCAGAATAGCAGAATGGCAGAATGAGATTTCAAAGTCGCGAAAACTGTTAAGATATGATTTTTTCACTCTCAATTATCTTTATTGCGTTCTAATATCATTTTT
This sequence comes from Fragum whitleyi, assembly GCA_948146395.1. Lineage (NCBI taxonomy): Eukaryota > Metazoa > Mollusca > Bivalvia > Cardiida > Cardiidae > Fragum > Fragum whitleyi. The sequence goes on along the minus strand of OX411556.1, from coordinate 28,258,886 downwards.
AAATCGATTTTAGACCGATTGGTTTCAAAAAATGATTGTTTTTTTCATAAGTTTGAATTTGGACTTTGTTTTTTGCATGTTAACCGGAGCATGATACTAGGAATTTTTGGCGGGAAAAAAAAACTTTGAAAACACGTTTAAACAACAAATCAAGTTATTTCATGCACAAATTGATCGAGTTATGACATTCGATTTTTCATTCTGCTATTCTGCCATTCTGCCAACTTCATTCTGCTAGCAGAATAGCAGAATAGCAGAATGAGATTTCAAAGTCGCGAAAACTGTTGAGATATGACTATTTTCACTCTCAATTACTTTTATTGCGTTCTAATATCATTTTTAAATCGATTTTGGACTGAAAGGTTTCAAAAAATGATTGTTTTTTTCATTAGTTTGAATTTGGACTTTGTTTTTGGCATGTTAACCGGAGCATGATATAAGGAATTTTTTGCGGGAAAATCGTTGAAAACACGTTTAAACATCAAATCAAGTTATCTCATGCAAAAGTTGATCGAATTTTGACATTCCAATTTTCATTCTGCTATTCTGCCATTCTGCCAACTTCATTCTGCTAGCAGAATAGCAGAATGACAGAATGAGATTTCAAAGTCGCGAAAACTGTTAAGATATGATTTTTTCACTCTCAATTATCTTTATTGCGTTCTAATATCATTTTTAAATCGATTTTAGACCGATTGGTTTCAAAAAATGATTGTTTTTTTCATTAGTTTGAATTTGGACTTGGTTGCTTGTTATGTTAACCGGAGCATGATACAAGGAATTTTTGGCGGGAAAATCGTTGAAAACACGTTCAAACATCAAATCAAGTTATTTCATGCACAAATTGATCGAATTCTGACATTCGATTTTTCATTCTGCTATTCTGCCATTCTGCCAATTTCATTCTGCTAGCAGAATAGCAGAATAGCAGAATGGCAGAATGAGATTTCAAAGTCGCAAAAACTGTTAAGATATGATTTTTTCACTCTCAATTATCTTTATTGCGTTCTAATATCATTTTTAAATCGATTTTAGACCGATTGGTTTCAAAAAATGATTGTTTTTTTCATTAGTTTGAATTTGGACTTGGTTGCTTGTTATGTTAACCGGAGCATGATACAAGGAATTTTTTGCGGGAAAATCGTTGAAAACACGCTTAAACATCAAATCAAGTTATTTCATGCAAAAGTTGATCGAATTCTGACATTCGACTTTTCATTCTGCTATTCTGCCATTCTGCCAACTTCATTCTGCAAGCAGAATAGCAGAATAGCAGAATGGCAGAATGAGATTTCAAAGTCGCGAAAACTGTTGAGATATGACTATTTTTCACTCTCAATTACTTTTATTGCGTTCTTATATCATTTTTAAATCGATTTCAGACGGATAGGTTTCAAAAAAAGATTGTTTTTTTCATAAGTTTGAATTTGGACTTTGTTTTTGGCATGTTAACCGGAGCATGATATAAGGAATTTTTGGCGGGAAAATCGTTGAAAACACGTTTAAACATCAAATCAAGTTATTTCATGCAAAAGTTGATCGAATTCTGACATTCGATTTTTCATTCTGCTATTCTGCCATTCTGCCAACTTCATTCTGCTAGCAGATTAGCAGAATAGCAGAATGGCAGAATGAGATTTCAAAGTCGCGAAAACTGTTAAGATATGACTTTTTTCACTCTCAATTATCTTTATTACGTTCTAATATCATTTTTAAATCGATTTTAGACCGATTGGTTTCAAAAAATGATTGTTTTTTTCATTAGTTTGAATTTGGACTTGGTTGCTTGGCATGTTAACCGGAGCATGATATAAGGAATTTTTTGCGGGGAAATTGTTGAAAACACGTTTAAACAACAAATCAAGTTAATCATGCACCCGATTTTGACTTTCGATTTTTCATTCTGCTATTCTGCTATTCTGCCATTCTGCCAACTTCATTCTGCCATTCTGCTATTCTGCCATTCTGCTTACTTCATTCTGCTATTCTGCTATTCTGCCATTCTGCCAACTTCAGGGACATGTTTAACATGGACACGGGGCCATGTGAACTGGACTCGAACTGGGCCCCCGTCCTTTTTTACAGACGAGTCCAGATATTGTGTGGACTTTTCCGATAGACGCCAGACGGTTTGGAGGATGCCAAATGAGCGTTTAACTCCAGTGCGTGTGGCAGAAAATGATTGGGTTTAGCGGGGTCTCAGTGATGGTTTGGACCGGAATTAGTGTCCAGAGGAAAACAGATCTCCACGTCATTGAAAACGGCACATTGACGGCTCTCAGGTACATGTACGTAAAAGAGATCTTAGACGTTTACGTTCGACCATATGCGGGCGGCGCAGTTGGTGAAAAATTCATTCTAATGGATGACAGTGCGCGTACACATAGAGCTAACATCACCAATCAATATCTCTAGCAAACTACAATCGTCCGTATGGAATGGCCAGCTAGATCCCCAGCTAAATCCAATAGAGCATCCTCGGGACATGTTACAAACAACTGTTTCATCACGTCCGACGCAAGCGGCATCGGCACAGGAGCTTAGGTAGGCTCTTCTTGAAGTATGGGATCACATTCCACAATATAGGATCAGGATGCTTATAAGCAGTATGCAGAGGCGTTGTCAGGTCGTAATCGAAGCCCGGAGACATCACATGCGCTATTGAAGTGTACAGATTCTTTTTTAAAATTTTGGACAAACCAAATTTCTTTATTTTCATAATAACATCGAAATTGTTGGGGATTTTTACCCTTATGTCCTTTGGGCAATCCTTTCTCTGAAAGCAACAAACAAGCAATCATTCTTTTAAAAGATCTGAATACCTTAAACAAAGGTGTTCTCAGAAACATAGAAAATGTATATAAAAATATTCAACTAGAAAAAAGTGACCCTCAGTAAATTTTGAGTAATAGGAAAACTCGACAGATTGGAGGTAAATTTATATATGCCGAAAATTTCACAAACGATATAGAGGATAATCGTTTGTTTCAGTGTAAGATCGATTTATATTTCATTGAGTGAACAATAAAGCTATATTTTCACGAGAAAATACAGCTTTTGTTGTTCACGAAATAAAATATTAAACGATCTTACACGGAAAACGAACGATTATTCTATTTCTTTCATGCAAAAATGAGACAAAATGTGAAATTTCTAGGACATATTTTCGTAAAGCGCGTCGTTTTGCACGTGATTGCTATGCAACGTTCATTGTGACGTCATTTATTTTGCCCCGCATAGATGCCTCAGAAAGGATGAAATTCACAAAAGCAGGGTATAAGTTTTTGATAATTTCACTGCTTTTGCGGTGAGATTATCAAGTGATAATCTACCGTTATATCTCGATAAATAACCGAAAAGCATTAATGATAACCCCGTTGAATGACGCTGGCAATAATAGTATTTCTTAGTGACAAAGGTCCATTGATAAACCTATAAATTTCAAAAGTTCGGACTTATCTCATGAGCAAATTAAATTGAAATATATTTAAAACAGAGGGAATGGCATAATACTTGGCTTTAATATAACTTTTCTTAGACCAGAAAAGCATTAACAAACACAAATAAAATGGTATTCGTCATCAACGGCGACTTTGTTCGTGGACAAATAAACGCGAAAAAGATATAATTTTATGAGTAATATATTTTTTAACATAGAAAATAATTGAGATTTACATATAATAACCAGAGTAAACAAAACTGGAAGCAGATTAAAACCGAACACAACCAATTTTATCAGTAGACTGGAAGTCCAATGAAGGGCGCTGCTAAATTTTCAGAAAAATTAGCCAAGAAGACCAAATTTAGTCTTTTATGTGTTGGTTTTCTAGTGCGATATCTTCATCTTGCGAAAAACTTACATTTATGATCGCAAACAGACTAATTGCACCACTTTTCCATTACACTGTTACTACGGTCGCCAACTTGTCACCGCAATGCTTGTATACTTTTGACGATTCTGTCACATTCTATCTACCACAATACCCCGTTTCGTCTAGGCCAGGGTCTCTCTACGTTCGTTTTTACTCAAAATAAGCGTAGGCTCGAGATCTTAGAGCCCCCGTGATAGATACGTCGCCAACGCCAAACCACGCTTATGAATACCCAACTACGTTTTACTTAGACTTCTCCCTCGAGTTTGACCACGCGTTCAGCAAAACTGTAATTGTAGTTGAACCATGGTCAATATGAGCCGGGATGTACTCATTGAAAAAATTATAAAGAATTCTAAAGAGAAATATGTAGTAACATCCATATGAAATCAAATGTGACCCGTGACGCAAGAAATGGACAGTCTGGCAATTGTAAATCATTTTTGTCGATCCCGCTTGCGATGATCGAGACATAGTCGTCTCTATGGCAACTCGGTATGCGTTAGTACGTGTGTCTGTTAAGTGGATGGATTTCAAAATAACTTTTGCATTCTTGTTTTTCATCATGATTACCGCAGATGTACCAGTAGATTTTTCAGACAGCTCCAAGATCAGGGTCATGGACGAAGGCCAAACGTTAACGAAGAACATGTCTTGATTGTAGATCCTAGATATGTGGTATATTTTTGCTCTCCACCATAGGCTTATCTGACGTATGAAAGGATTTTTCGGATAGCACAAAGGTCACAGCTCAACGTCGAACGTAAAAAAATAAGATCTACGGAGCATAGTTCCTACATATATGAATAGATTTCAAAAAAAGGTATGCAAAATTATTTTACGCCATGAGCAGATATGTCATTTGAAAGCAAATTCCAGTAGCTCCAAGGTCAAGGTTACATCTCAAGGTCAAATGTTAAAATAAAACTTATCCGGAGCATATATTCTACAATTATGGATGCCTTTAAAATAAGCGGCCAACATAACTTCTTTATTGAGTAGACGTCTAGGTTAGAGTCCTTATTAAGATGTGAATTGAGTATTTGTTGATCTCATTGGGTTGTGTAACTAAAAATATAATCCCACTGTATGAATACGCGGAGCGGATTCATACATGAGTGTGATTATGTTTTAAGTTTTATATTTTATACTTTTAGTCCATGAAATCAACAAATACTCAATTCATATCTTATAATCAATATCATGAAGCAAAGATGAAAAATGATATTCCAACAAGAAACAGATTTCTAATTGGACTATTTTGAATTGAAGTTAACATAATAGCTGCGTACTTAAAATTGTTTTCATTCGTTAATACACCCAACTTTTCGACCAATCAGAAAGAACAAATCCAGACGAACATTTTTGGAGTTACATTATTTCAATGCGAATCTCAAGTTGGTGGATAATCTTTAGCGAACTCGACAGCAGTTTTCCTTGAACAATCACCAAATTTTGAAAAAAAAGAGGGATCAATAGGAAGTCGTATTTTAAAATTTCTTTCACAGAAAGGTAGAATGATCATTCTTATTTCGCAAAAATAAACAGCCAAGTTTCTACTCTAGTCAGCCCGTCCAATCTGACTAGGGTCGAGACTTCGCCTGACGGGTCACAACTAATGCATCCCATATGTTAGAAGTGGCATTTCAAGCGAAAATTAAAATTAAAACAGCCATTTTTGTAGTTTCCCTGAGTTGCTACTTAAAAAAGTTTTGCAGTGTTATATAAGCCTGTGCGGGACATTTCCAACAATTTGATATATGTGCGCGATGCAAACAATTACCAGCCCTAACAGTTACAAAAGGTAATTAGAAGATAACTTGACTGTCTACAGATACTTTAAGACACTATTTATCTAAAACAAGACACAAAATGCTGATAGTGTGAAGATTCTGGTCATACTGTGCGGATGCACAGACTGTCCAGTGTCCTTGCTTTATGAACAAGTGAAATTGTTGGAAATGACATGCACAGGCTTCTATTATAAAACGAGTACGTTTATGGTTTGACCTCCTTAAAGTAAAGCTCCTGGGCCGGCACTAGATCCACTCCCATCTTCGTATCTGTGACCTGTCACGCGAAAAAGGACCATCTGGGAACTCCATAAGATATTTTTTTTAAAAAAAAAAATCGGTTATATTTAAGGTCAATCGCGGGTCGCCTTTTGGAAATTCCTTCACTGTTAGGTAGAATGATAATTCGGGATTCAGAATTTGGCCCAAGTGCGTAAAGTGCCGACCCTGGTCAGTCTGCGCAGCCCGGTTAGGATCCGCACTTTACCCACAACCCAGATTTTATGGTCCCTTTTTGAGTTACGGGTCACATTTATGATCCATCAGGAGAAGGGGGGCAATCCCAAAATTATGCAAAATCAAATTTTGGAAAACGCAAAGATAAGATTTCTTAGATTCAGAAAATTGTATTGTTATAAAAAGTATATTTTTTGTGCAGTCGAAACAGTCTAATACAATCAACAATTTCTAGATGATTCGTTTGCGTCAGACTTTCGCATTCTTTTACGGTGTAAGTGCGTTGTGTCAAATATTCCGTAGATTGGTGATGGGAAACAATGTCGTAAGTACAGTAACACTTGTGTTAAGCGACCAATAAGGGGGCCATCAAAAAGTTGTCGCTTATGAAAATGGTCGCTTATTACGCTATTCTTGATGATAAATAAGACATGTCATTTTGATAGCAGATTTAGATTGTCACATTAGTCTTACTGAATCCTCTTGAATCGTCAAACGAACCCCCTCTGATGCCTATATATTGCATTGGTCAAGAGGAAATTCATTCCAAATAGGGTAAAATTAATAAAGCAAATCCCCGTTGTTTTTTGTACGGCGTCAACAAAAATAGATTCCAAGGATACAGTGGTAAGGCCCATAAGGGTCCTCTCTTAAGGTTTAAGAAGGTCCCTGCTTTAAATGTAGACTACAGTTAGTTTCATCGTGAAATTGACATTCCTCTTAATCAAAACCATTATAAATCACTCGCTCAGCGCTCCATTTTTTCATTCATTAATTCATTCCAGACACTACCTCAAATCAATCAAAAACGCTCCAAAACCATTAAAAAAGATACAATCAACAACTGCATTGAAAATAAATATAACTAGAAAAAAAATCCCGATTTCACTGACATAATTGAAATTGTAAGCGTCTGATAGGTTTATATAGAAATAGGGAGCTATTTATATAATTTCTATGCATATCTTATTAAAGGGAGGTAATTATTATCGCTAATTTTGTTCATCCTGAACAAAATTTGCGATATAGGATTACCTCCCATTAAATTCACTCAGAACTCGCTCCTCACACTCATTCAATTTCATTCCTTAATCATTCCAAAATCATTCACCTTGTCAATATCACGATGTTGTTAACTGTATTTCGTTTTAAAAAGCTATCTACATGTTTTTGTGTAAGTATTGAACTATTCTCTAGATTGGCAAGGTTTTGGATATATACCTATCTTTTGGCCTCAACTTCAGAAAACAATTGTTTAAAAGATTTTTTGAAACATCCCCCAGTTGCTCATCCCACACAGCTCTACAATTATCCATCATTAGGCTGGGGACAAATACCGAAAAGGAGTGTGAGAGTTCTTAGGGTCTTATCTCCAAAAATTAACAGATCGCTACAGTCAAGCAAAAATACGAATTTAAATTTATATCAAAGCACTGAAAGTACTGATGGTGGACGTTTCTGTTGGCATACTAGAGTGATTCTTCCATTTGTTGAGATAAGAGAAATTTAAAAATGTAATGTAAATGTAAAATTACGATAAAAGGAAAATGACCTGACCCAAGTTCGCATCTGGCTTCAGATATACATTTCTCAACATATATCATCGATCGCCAATCAAAGGCATGTAATTACAGGATTCTGGTATTTCCATTAATTGGCCATTGTTTTATATACATTACTAGTGTCAGGGGAGGTTACCATTGATTCCAGTAATTCCATTCATGGGTGACCTCCCATAGACCATTGGGAAACAAGGGGCAAATTACCCACTCTGTCTGAAAAGTAGTTTTACGCAAGCAAAACGTTTACCCGATCTCAGAATTGCATATGATTTCGCACTTAAAAAATGTCTTTGAGCTTTCAACACGTTATTTTGAATCCTTGTTTCACTCCATTAATAAAGTGCATTGTTGTCAGACGGATACAATTCTTGAAAAAAGGTAAATTGAATCTTAGTGAGCACTACTGTTTTGAAAACCTCTTAACATCTGACAGGATTGTTCTGTCGCAGTATTAACACTGGTGAACGTAAACGTTCACCAAAAAGGTTCATTTATGATGAGGTGACTGTAGAACTCCGGCATTTTTTCCGTTTTGTTTCAGTAATTTCAGTGGACGAGCGACCTAAACGTCTTAACTACAGCTTGTTCAAGCTGCAGTTAAGACGTATTAGCCCTCCATCGATTTGCTGTTAGTCTTTTGTCTATTTTATGTATACAGTCAATCTTGCTCGAGCGACCATGTCTATTAAGCAACCACTTTTATTAAGCGACTGTGTTCAAAAACCCCTTCTTTAATGAAAATATCTTTAAAAGTAGCCAGCGATCCATCAGTTCAGAATATATTCTCTTCATCTTTGCCACGACTTCGCAATATAAATGCAAAATAAAAGGAACGGAAACTTTTTAGACTTTGCAGGAGATGGGCTCTAAGAACAACGACTCTATTGTTTGATCTAATTTGTTCGTTTATTTTTGAAAAAGGAAACGGTTTTAGTGAAGAAAAAATTATTGATGAATAAATTATTCATTTGTCAAAAATTTGATTTTTTTTACAAGTTCTCGGGGTAAAAACGTTCAGAATGGTCAAATAGATAGAAGGTACGGCATTTACACTTTTGAAATGTGTTAAACTAAAGCGAGAAATCATAGACCTATTGAAAAAAGAAGAAAATTTAATTAGAAAATGTGCGATAATGTTACATTGAAACAATAACTTGGATTTAGGAAAATACAATAACTCACAAAACTGCACATAACATCCGTGGGCAACTATGTAACGGTGGTACTTTTCCGTATTTTTGGTCGCTCTTTGACGGTATTTAAAAACGTTCGGGGTTTTTTTTGCGGCTACTATCGTCATCGTTTTCGTAAGAAATATTAAACCACGGGCATTTGTCTCACGATCTGATTTTTGACTTACATGTTATCATTACAATAACTCATATCACAAAAAAGCAGATCGTTAAACATTCGCCTTTGGTTTCAACAAGGAAATAGATGTTGTATTTCTACCGAATCAGAAGGAACAAGCGATGACTTCAGACTCCTGAGATGGTACCTCGAATTAGTTTGCCAGCGTGTTCGAAATCTGCATTTGGCGCTCGCTAGTATTTCGCTATCCGGAACACAAGAACGCCTTGCGTAGAGGACGGCCAACCAATCGCACACGTTTGAAAATGTTCCCATCTTTAAACGTGCAAGCAACTTCGTAACCTTTAGCCTTTATACGATGCGTTAACTTTTTGTAGTCCATTCATTGTCCTAATTCCACGTGTGTCTGTTTTTGAAGCTCCGAGGTTTAAGTCCGCGTGAGGTTTGGAAATGAAAGTTTTGTTTGTCTGCATATTTGTATCAAATTATTGTCATTTTTTGTGTTTCAGAAAAGCGTTCTATTCACTATCAATATTATTGACAATTTTTATTGACGGTTATATTGAATTTCGCAAATATCGCCTATATACAGTCAATGATATTGCCAATTTCACATATTGGCAATATAATTGACCTGTATAGGCGATAATAAACATTGATCTATATAATGATACATGTATAGAGATCTAATTGCCTATTACATTCGTTATCTATGGTTTGGTTGAAAACTTTCCATGATCTATGTACCTTTGTTACCGTGAAAGGGATAAATGCACGTGATATTTTATTATTTTATTATAACTAGATGCGAGTGAGTTTTATTGCTGTTTTAGTCGTTGCTGGATTCAAACTGTGGTCAATCTATGTTTTCAATAGGGAGGCAATGTTCTTGGGTCTTGTTAACCTTTGACAGTGGGTGGTCCGGATTGTTTTGGAGCGGCGACATATCTTGGAGCGGCGTAATAGTAAGCAGGGGCCGCAACCATGTATCTATAATGCACTGGTCTGCCCGGGGGTCCTACTGGCCCTTTTTCACCCCTAAGTCCTTGGTACCCTCGTGGCCCCTTTCTACCGGGTACACCAGCGGGCCCCTTGGGTCCCTGTTCCCCTTCCGCGCCCTTAAGCCCGCGAAGTCCCGGCATTCCTTGTGGACCGACCATACCCTGTGTGCCGTTTTCGCCTTTCAAGCCAGGAGGTCCGACTAATCCTACGTCACCTTTTGGTCCCTCGAGACCGGGGAATCCCTGTGGCCCCTCATCTCCGACAGGTCCCGTTGGGCCTTGAAGTCCGTCCAATCCATTCTCTCCGATTTCTCCTTCGTCGCCCATTTCCCCGGGGATTCCTACATATAACAAGAAAAATACATAAATTAATAGATAAATTATTCTACATTAGTTAATATTTACCATGGTTTCTAAGACAAGTATTCCTGGGCCATGATCCCATAAGAAAATGCATTTCAAGGCATAATTCTAAATCGAAATGACGAACAAGAACTAAACGCTTCTATACATATTGAAGGCGTTAGTCTATTATAAAAAAGTCAACCTTTTGTGAAATTGAAAGTAATCGAACGCTGCTCGAATTCGAAGACCTCGAGGTTTAAACATTAAATCGGCGATATTTTTTTTTATTTGATGTGTAACTCAACCTGGATATCCTGTGGGTCCTGGGATTCCCTTTACGCCCTGTGGTCCTTCCTCACCCTCGGGCCCCTCCTCTCCGTACGGTCCGTAGGGTCCTGGTGGTCCTCTCACTCCTGGGTCTCCCTTCTCTCCCTTGGGACCAGGGACACCGCGTGGTCCCGGGGCACCATTCTTACCGGGGAATCCTGGGGCTCCTGCAAAGGTTAAATAGCAAAGCATATCATAATGGTTTTCAGTTGGCGTACTTTTTCGCCATGGATATGAAAAATAGGATTAAGAACTCCATAAAAAGAATTAACAGAAGTAACGACAAGCATAGGAATGTATAAAAGAAAGAAAAACAGTAATCATATCATTCGCATTAAATCTCACGAACGAAAGAAGAAAATTCAATTCAGTCACTGTGTCAGAAAAAAAAGGGCAAAGTCGACAACCAAAAACCTCTTGACCTCAGCTTGAACAGGTGACTTCAGCTCATAAATTCCATGAAAATTAAATGGATATAGAATTTGATAAAGAAAAAAACGGCCTGTACAAAATATTATAAACAAGAAATTAAAGATACAATAAGATTGTCCCTTTACTTAAAAATAAAATTTAAGTTAAAACATTTTGGAAAATATAAATACTATATCCAACTCCGTGCGTATTCGAATCGGGTCTGTCGGTTTATTGTCAGGTAATTGCCTAGCGGTTTAGACCACTGCGCTACAGACCCAATTATAACAATTGCATCATTTTATCTGCTCTTGAAGTAAAATTCTGAAAATGTCCTAGCGGATATTACTGGAAGGTAACGAAAAATAATGAGTGACAGGATTTTCTTCGCTTTGAAAATCATGAAAGTAATGGTGTTCAATAATGGTTAAAGAGAAATACATGTAAATGTTATTAAAGTCAAGTTTCCTCGATTAAGATTACAAGAGTTGTGATCTGGTTCAGCCTGAATGCCCGGTACATATGCGTATCTAGGACTTTGAAATTTATACGCACTCAGAAGGCGACGACCAAAGAATTTATAGGATAAAGGCGATATGGGGACTAACAAAAGGTATGCCCTCTGTCCGCTCCCTTTTTATGGTTTGAGCATTGGTGAATAATCAAAACATCGTAACTACAGCTTAAATGAACTTGAGTTGCGCTTTTATGATCATTCATCAACGACATTTTTTCAACAGAGAATTATTTCTTTTACGCACTTGAGTAAATTGCGTAACGGGAGTTACGCCCTTACCGGGTAATCCAGGAGCTCCTGCAACCACTGGGATGCCGTAAACGATACCATGTCTCTTCGTACGTTTTACTGGAAAAGAAGACAAAATTACTCCTATTACCTGTTTGATTTTGATATAAAGTATGAATTTAATATCTTTTTGTCGCATCTCATTTATTTTGCGAGTAATGATTGGACAAAGGATCTTACTCTCCATATAACGATTGGAGAAAAGATTTTCCTTTGCAAGTAACGATTTGACAAAAGATCTTACTTTGCAAGTAACGATTGGGAAAAAATGATCTAGCATCGAAATTATTTTCAACATCTTTTCATATGTTATAACACTTTTTGTTGTTTATTGCTCAATAAGAGCAGTTCTGTCCCGGTGGCAAGTAGAGTTAAGAACATTGTGAAATTGACAAATTGAATGATTTTGGAATGATTCTGGAATGAAATTGAGTGAGTGTGTGGAGCGAGTTTTGAGTGAATTTAATGGGAGGTAAACCAATATCGCAAATTTTGTTCGGGATGAACAAAATTATCTATATTTATATCCCCCCTTTCAGAAAATATGCATCGAGTTCTTTAAATAGCTTCCTATTTCTTCAAGAACCTATAAGACGCTTACAATTTCAATTATGTCAGTGAAATCCCGAATTTTTTTCTATCTATACTTATTTTCAATGCAGTTGTTGATTGTTTCTTTTTAGTCACTTTGAGCGTTTTTGATCGATTTGAATGAGTGTTTGTAATGAATGAATGGAGCGCTGAATGAGTGATTTAAAATGGTTTGGATTGAGATGAATGTCAATTTCACGATGCAACTTACTGTAATCAAATTTGAAAAACCTGCCTCTAAGTTTTATATTACTGGAAAAGAAACGTGTTTGAAAGGGATTGTCGGGTAGACGAAAAAGAAACTACAATTTTTTTTAAGCGAATTCTGTAATGATAGATATTGAACTGAAATTTACGTAATTCAAGACGTTATGGAAAATCACTGGGTTTAAAACAAAGAAATTTTTCGGCAATTCCGGCGGGGAAATTTAAACGAGTTAAATTGGGTTCATTTACTGTTATCAATAAACATTCCTTGGCAATTTACTAGATTAGATAACTCAGAATTGCAAACCGAGCGCGAAAACAGATCCATGAGATAGGTCTGGTGATTCGTTTGATCTGACCTGCTTTCAAAATGATATAACGTTCAAAGTAAGTTTAAGAAAAGATATCCAGCTTTGCACGCTTACTTGCGTGCAAAGCGTGGTACCATTCTTAAACAATATCGAACAACCGTTATTCTGAACGTAGGTCTGGCTTAAATAATGAAATAGATAAATTATATAGAAATTAACGACACAATTGAAATCAGAGTGGTTATTTCTTGTTTCGTTTAGCCTTCAATGTTGTCCATAGATTTCATTGGGTGGTCGATTTATAGAAGGTCTCATGTCCAGTATTATCTGTTTTAATCAGATCAATGAAAGAAAAAAATCTTAGTTTCTCTCCTCATTTAAGATGAAAAAAATGTTGACTTTCCACAAGATTGCAATTACACGAGAAATCAGTTGACTAGCCACAAATTGTAATATTGGGTGCCCATAGGCATTTCAGATCTCTGGCAAAGCACTGATGATACCAAGAAAGCTTACGGAAAAGTGAACTTATGCGTGATATGACTTATAAATTATTAAAATTGGTGTTAAGTATGATTTCAAATCATTATTCAATTGGAAACCAAGAATCGACAATTAAACAGACTGATAGAGATCTATAGAATTTCTTACTGACATTAAATAACAAATTTCGGCCGTGGAAAATCAAATTAACCAGTCCCGTGTTCGGAACAAGAAAACACTTATTATCCGGTTGAAATGTATGCCAGTAATGGATAAGTTTCGGACGAATGAAAAATTTAGAACGATTTAAAACGAGTTCCCGTTTTGCACTTTTAATTACCGATAAGTTTGGGCCGTGGAAAATAAAATTTTGTGTTTGGAACGAGAATTCGCTCATCGTCGTTGAAAAATGTACCAGGAAGCATGGGTTCAGGGCGAAAAAAGTGTTAAGGAACGATCTAAAACGGTTCCCCCTTTTGCACACAAGTGAACATGAAAAGCAGGATATACTTACTGCACAGCATCATTTCATAGATGTCTTAGAAACTTTTCGTTATCATGACCACGGGGCAGATTTTCAGAAGAAAAGTGCAAGCCAATTCTTTTATTATTCTAGTAGAGAACTCTCTGGATGACAAAACGCTATCAGCGGTTTAAATATGGTACAGTTAACAACATCGTGAAATTGACAAGGTCAATGAATTTGAAAGTAATATGGATTGATATTGAGGATTAGTGTGTAGAGCGTGATTTAAATGAATTTTGATGGAGATAATACAATAGCGCTAATTTTGTCCAAAGTGGACGAAATTAACGATATCTTATTACCTCCCTTTAAAAAAATCTGTGAATTTTGCAATTCGTGTGCCTTCACGTCAAAATCAGACACTTTAAAATCCACGCTAGTCAAATGATCGATTTGATAAATTCAAATTAGATTTTGATCGTCGTTTTGGACCATTTTGAGTTATTAAAGATTCGGTGGTGTATTTGAGAGATTTTGATGAGTTATTGCGATAAATGAATGGAGTGAGTGAGCGATTTAGAATGGTTTTGATCGAACTGAATGTCAAGTTCGCGATAAAACTAACTGTACCACACTTTTCACCTTTGTACGTGTCCTTTCGTAAAAGCGGATTCCTAGACGACCTGGTCCTCCTTAAATCTTGCATTTATGTTCCGTATTTAAGACGAACACGTTTGCAAATTTTCAATAAATGATTCCCTCTTTTCAAGCAAATTTAAAGCGTTTGTGGAGGTTCTTAATTCTAAACGCATTGCTGAATTAAGGTTTGAACTTACATTCTTCCTTTTCCTCGCTCATAATCTGCTCAATGACTCGAATCCTTTCCAGCCATGTTTCAATCTCCGCCTTCTCTCTAGAAAAAAAGAAGGATGATAATTACACATGCAAAAATCTACTGCGCCATTAATGAAAACATTTGCGAAGCGTTTGGCAAATTTTACCCAGCTTTGCACGTGTACTCACGTGAAAAGCTGGGTTCAATTTTTAAAAAGTTCACAAACGTTTACATCCTGAACGCAGGGCGGACAATATTGATATGAGCAGACAAACAGACACGTGGTCGATAGGCCAACGCTTACTTCGCTGCTTTTTACATAGGCTCTTAACAAGCCGTTTTGTATCAAATACTTATAATCATAAACTCGTAGGCATATTTTTTAGCTCGTTTTTGAGACTAGAATCGAGCTTATGACACCAAAATAAGAGGGTATCCTGGCTCGGATTGACCATTGAAAATAAGACAAATATATGAATCCTTTCTGTGCACCAACATGAAATATTATGTCAACCCATTGCTTTCTTTTTAATATTCTTGTTACATTTAGTTACATCGTGAAATTGATATTAATCCCAATCAAAACCATTCTAAATCACTCACTCAGCGCTTCATTGATTCATTCGGAACACTCACTCAAACCAATCAAAAACGCTACAAATTAATAAAAAATTAAGATAAAAAACTACATTCAAAATAAATAAAGCGAGAACCAAATCGCGATTTTACTGACAAAATTGAAATTCTAAGCGTCTGATTGGTTCTTGAAGAAATAGGAAACTGTTTATAAAACTTTTATGCATATCTTATTAAAGGGAGGTTATACATGTCGCTAATTTTGTTCATCCTCAAAAAAAAATAGTGAAATTCGATTGCCTCCCTTAAATTTCACTCAAAACTCGCTCCGCTCAACTCATTCAACATCATTCCCAAATCATTCCAAAATCGTTCACTTTGTCAATTTCACGATGATATTAATTGTATATCTATTTTAATTTAACAGCATAAAAAGTTAAGCGGTGAAAACATTTAAATGCATGTCCTAAAAATCTTTCGCAGTCTTATTAAGTCATTTAATCCATTCTCCTTAGTAAACATGTAATTAAGTCTGATTGCGAAGAATTTTAATGAAGAACTGTATATCTTCATGTATTTCTGGCTTGCCTTAAGAACCCCAAGATTTTCTCAGTGGTGGATCCAGATGAAGTTCGGGCGGCTAAATCGACCCCCTCGCCCTGATGCTTTTATAATTCATTGTCATGGGTAAATTCAGTCATAGATAGGTGATAGAGGGAAAACGATTTGAGTGTTTGTTTGTTTGAAAGGTGGTTTCACGCCGCTTTCAACATTATTTCAATAATATCGCGGCGGCAGGAGCACCTAACAATCAGGGATCCCTGGTATTTCTCACACCAGTACTACCACCGCATCCTTTCCTAGCCTCCAGCTGCTATCTCACATAAGGATTTCGAAGTCCCTGCTTTGCATGAGGACTATTTTATTTTAGCTTTCCTCGTGTTTTTTGTGAAAATATGAAAATATTCTCTAGATTAGCAACACAATGTGTTGGATAGATATAAACAGTTAAAACATCTTAAAGTTGATAAGATGAATGAATTTGGAATGAAAATGAATGAGTGTGTGGAGCGAGTTTTGAGTGAAATTAAAGGGAAGTAATTCAATATCGCTAATTTTGTTTACGACGAACAAAATTGGCCATATTCATTACCTCCTTTAATAAAATATGCATGACAGTTCTTTAAATTGCTTCCTATTTCTTCATGAGAACTAATCAGACGCTAACAATTTCAATTATGTCAGTAAAATCGCGATTTTTTCCCCGTTTAAATTTATTTTGAATGTAGCTGTTCAGGTATTCTTTTTAGTCATTTGGAGCGCTTTTGATCGATTTGAATGAATGTTTGGAATGGGAGAATGGAGCGCTGAGTGAGCGATTTAGAATGGTTTTGATTGAGATGAATGTCAATTTCACGATGTAACTAACTGTACCTATGGTGAACATTTTTAGAAAGAATTGAAGACTGTGTAAAACAGTCTTCAATTCATTTCTGGAGCTGATTCCCAGAGGGTCCTATTAACTTACATCAGAGAATTTTGATAGTTCTGGCCACTTATTTGTGAATATCGGACTAGTACTGTCGGAATTGTAATTTCGAACCCCTTTACAAAAATCCCGAATCCGCCACTGTTTCTGAACAACAACAACTACTCTTGAAATTCAAAGGCTGGCACGATCATTTTATTTAACCATCGAACACCCGAGTACAAGGTTTGCGGTGAAATGCAATTTAAGAACGCAAATTCTTCAACAAACTAAAACTTGCGACATAATGATATACATATGTATTCTTATAAATATTTCAGCTACAGCGTTGCTATTTTTTGTTGTCAACAATAAAAATAGAATACCAATGATTAAAATGTAACAAGAAGAAGACAAAGAAGAAGCCGGAATGAGAAGGAGACGAACGAACGCAAGAAAGAAATTTGACAATCAATCTAAACAGCGTATTACATCATATTAATGTGTAGGCGGACGGACAGTTACATGGACAAACAAGTTATCACTTACTTGGCTACTTTCTCCCTGAGTGCCTCTATATCGGCTCTAATATCCCCTAACACAAGGGTTGCACCCAAACACAGCAATAAGATCTGGCCTAACATCTTGTTCACCTCTGAGAACTATTATGCCAATGCCTGTATCGAGAGCGCGCTGAAGACTGATGAGCCTAGAACTGTGGAGTCTGTTTTCGTTAATGTTTTAAGCGATTACCTAATTTATAGTTGGTTTATTTTAAGTGGACCGTCTCGAAATGAGGCCCTACTAAGGGTTTTTTTAGAAAGCCTGGAAATGTTGCACGTTCGTGATAGGCTTATCAAGCTTATCAACCATTTTCTATTTTCTCTTTACTATAGACTGATCCAATTTTGAATATATTGTTGTTATGAAGATAAAAAGTTAGTTTAATTCGAAAAATAATAATAAAAAAAATGTTGAATTAAGGTGTGAAAAGGAGAAATTGCTTGTTATTTCAACAACATTTCCCGTTGTAAATAAATCAGAGTGGCGCATTCTGTATAATCCAGAATCCGTGCAGCGAATGGTCTTGATATTAACCTTGATCAAAATGATTCCTGATCGCTCGCTCAGTGCCCTATTGATTAATTGATTCGTTGATTCATTAATACATAGATACATTGATTCGTTGATTGATTCGTTGATTGATTGATTGATTGATTGATTGATTGATTGATTGATTGATTGATTGATTGATTGATTGATTGATTGATTGATTGATTGATTGATTGATTGATTGATTGATTGATTGATTGATTGATTGATTGATTGATTGATTGATTGATTGATTGATTGATTGATTGATTGATTGATTGATTGATTGATTGATTGATTGATTGATTGATTGATTGATTGATTGATTGATTGATTGATTGATTGATTGATTCATTCATTCATTCATTCATTCATTCATTCATTCATTCATTCATTCATTCATTCATTCATTCATTCATTCATTCATTCATTCATTCATTCATTCATTCATTCATTCATTCATTCATTCATTCATTTATTCAAAACGATTACTCCAAAAATTAAAAAAAAAAAAAAACCTTCAAAATAAGGTTAAACACTTTGTAATTGTAAAACGATTTATATAATCAAATTGGTAAGTCATTCCGAGATTTTATTGGATGGTGATGACTTTAAAGCGTCTGATTGGTCCATATACGTATTTTTTTTTAATGGAGATTCATGTTTATATATTAATATTAGGTATTGTGTTACCATGCTCCTAATCTAGCTCATAACTCGCTCTTTCCATCCTCTTAATTTCACTCGAAAAATCATTCCAAAATCATTTAGCGGTCAATTTCATAATGTAATTAGCGGCAACAAATCAATTTCATTCGAAAATCATTCCAAAACAATTTAGTAGGCAATTTCATTATGTTATTAGCGGCAGCAAATCAAGTTAACTTGAAACCGAGGGCACAAAGTCGAAGCATAGAGCCTTATTCTACAAGATTTTTGTTTGTTTGGATGATGTTTTACGTCGCTTACAATAATCTTTCAGTTATATCGCGGTAAACGGAACACCTAGCAAATGGATTCCCGGTTTTTCAAGAAAAGAGTAATAGACTACAGTTAACAACATCGTGAAATTGGCGAGGCGGATGATTTTTGGAATGATATTGGAATGCGTAGAGCGATTAGTGAGTTTTGAGTGAAATTAAAATGAGTTAATCTAATACCGCTAATTTTGTTCAGGATAGCGATTTAGAATGATTTTGATTGAGATGAATGTCAATTTCACGATGTTACTCTCTGTAAGTATTTTTTTCTGGCTTAATTGTAGACTTAATTGTGACAGACTATCAGTAATTTCCTTTGCCTTTAAACTATGAAATAGTAAATGTATTGTTTTACAGTTTTTTTGTGTGCGTTTTTTTTTCCAGATAAGCATCAATATCTTGATTTTTTACTTTCCTGTTTGTAGTTTATCTAATCAAATATACAAAGGTAAAAATTTACTAATGGTTGTAGACATATATTTTAGAAGAACCTACTATTTCAAATCATATTACCCATAGGTACATTGCATAGTCAATATTTTAGCTAGTTGTTAGCGCGTCAGGCTGTCAATCTTAAGGTCCAAGGCTCAATCCCCGACAACGGAAAATATCATTTTCGACTATTTGCCCCCCCCCCGCCCCAATGAGTGATAATCGTAGACCTATGTGAAATAGCAGCTGGAGGCCAGGAAAGGCTGTAATGGTTGTCTTGGTGTGAGGAAATAAAAGCATTCATTGTTAGGTGCTCCAGCCGCTGTAATATGATTGAAAGATAATCAACACCGCCAATCAAATGAATAAACTAACCAGTTAAATAACAGATCGTTTTTCTCTATATTTTTAAACCTTATATTTAAAAGATGAATCTTATTTGACAATTGCAACACTCTTTAAAATGGTGTTGAGTGGTAAAAACTAACAGTATTATAGGAATAAAAAAATTTACATTTTCATAACACTTTACACTTTCAACTACACTTTAATGTATATTGGTTGGCTTTTGTCCTGATGGGATTTTTATCCTGATGGCGTTTTGTCCTGGTGGATTTTTGTTCTGGTGGGGTACTGTCCAGATGGAGTTTTTTGGGTTTTTTTCAAGTTGGTGGGGATTTGTCTGGTGGGGTATTGTCCCGATGGGATTTTGTCTTGGTAGGGTTTTGTCCTGGTGGGGTTTCGTCCTACACTCATTCACATATCATATCAAGTGTGTATGAGAAAAATACATTATGGGAAAAGGAAAAGAAGCAAGTCTTTTGCCATCAGCCACGTTAGTGAAATGCTCTTCCTAGTTAAATTATTAATTTAATGAAAATGAACCAATAATGTAAAAATTTAAAATTAAATTTTGAGCGTTTCCAACGCCTTTCCCATCATATCTGTGTAGAAATCACGCAGTGTAGGCTAGAATTGACTGCATATCTGTGCAGGCCAGTCTTGGTGTATATAAAGTCTTCAAGGCTATTAGTCACGAACAGCGGCATGAAAAGTTTTTAGCAAACTTAAAAATTCTGAGAGGGTCTGATATCTGTTAATTTCTTTATTTGGTAAAGATTATGTATCAAACCTCTAAAACTTATTAAGCCCGATTATTCTAAACGGATAATAAGTCAGATATGGTAGGAAACGGAAAATGATGGCGGTGGTGGTCGGGAGGGGGGGGGGGTCTGATTGTAGTCCTCATGCTCTTCCATTTTTCCCATGAGCCGGCAATTGAATTTGCGCATGCGCAGTTGAACAACGCTTTCTTTTCCTTGTCGGGAGAAGAAAGATCTTTGCATTTCATTAGAAGAATCGTTGCATGGCCTGTTTCTCATACATCATCTCCCCCTAATCAACGAGGAGCTAAATAGCTGATAGGCATTGTCGGTTGACAGTTGTTTGTGCGAGAAAACTATTTTAAGCACTTGTCACTGTTTTCGATTTCACGTGCTTCGCCATTTTGACGAAAATATGTTCCAACAAGGCGTGCTCCATTGTGAGATCTGTAATGCAGAATTGCCAAACTGTGAGTCCGATATTTCTGTTGTATTAGAATATAATTTTAGCACCATATTAGGGTATGCATTTCGCACCATTTATTGGCAAAATAAAAACAAGAAAAAGACACAAGTGTCCTGTCCCCTTGAATCTGAAAGTAGGTTCTATCCGTATGTGTGGGTTGAAGAATCCTTAAAAGGCTTTTATACAACAGAATGTGTGTTGCCATGTTATGGGCCCTCCCATTTGAGGGCCATTGAAAAGGCAGCTACTGAGCCTGCATGCACTATTGCATTTGGGTAAAATTGTTTGTTTAAAATTGATTTTTGATGTGGCTATCAATTTTGTTATTGAGATATCCTTTGTTAGACCGTGGAGAGACTTCTCTAATGCATTGGTAGATCATTGCCTTTTTGGTAGATCATCAACAGAATGAGACGAGTCGACCAGTTCCACAACCAGTTCCAGTCCACTCCGTAAAATATATTAAAAAATCTCTGTTATTTAGGTCAGGTATTTAATTGTGTCCAAAGGCCTATCATATTTCTCTCGCAAAATATATTTTTCAGCAAGTAAAAGGGCTGTAAGTGAATGCAAATAAAAATAAAGTTATGTATGTGGAATAGGTCAGTGTTTGTACTAGGATTTCATAATTTTGGGGGATTTCAGCTCAAAATTGAAGCAATTGAGAAATAACTGGTATTCCATACTTTTTGTTCATTGAAAAAATCCCCCACAAATCAAGAAGAAATGGAGGATCTTTGTAAAAAGTGGGGCTATCCCCAAATCTCCCTGCCTAGAATGAAAACTGATAGGTCCTGATCAACTGCAGGAATCTGGTACTTTCCCTGCTAAGTTTGCCAAACAGTTGTAGGCAGAAACAGCATTAACTTCATTGGATGCCAGAAATGGCAGTGGCAATCATGTAGTGGTCTCATTACTGTCAGCAAACCTGGACGACAGATGCCATAGATGCCAGGGTACTGCTCGACCAATTGATGGTTTCCCACGGAGTGAGGTACTGGTCTGAACTGACAAGATTGAAGTGGGGCCTTCCTTCTGCTGTATGGGAGACACACTTTTGGCAGCTGGTGGCTGCGTCCCCATTACGACCTTGCCACAATCATGCGGGTCAAGACAGCATGGAAGAAACACAGAGTGTTAGCACCAATCCTCAACATTACACCACCTTTCTTATCAGACAAGGGGCTACATGAACAGCACTTGCTTGAGAAGTACATTGCTCCATGTCAGTGGGACTTGGGCTCTCCCATAGAAAAACCTCCCAACACCTACAAAGCAATGATAGGGCCATGATAAGACAAACTTGTGGTATAAAACCAGAAGAAACAGTCAATGTGAGGTCAAATGATCATCGTACACATTGGCCTTGAAGACCTAGCCCAGGGTTTTCGTTTGACCGGGGGCCCCGGGTTTCGACGCGCAGAAATAAAAAATGATGCAATTTAGACTCTTGGAAATTTGAGCTGGTGTGTCATTTTGACTCTTCAAAAATAGCAGCTGTGCGTCAAGGGTTGTTAGAAGTGTGTCATATTATTGGAAAATAGTTAATTGTTGGTCTAATAACACCTAGCTTGATTTGCAATTAACACACTCCGGTGATCGGATATGCATCGGCGATCGTAATTGACAGTCTTTTGACACCTGTGAAAATCAGTTAAAACCTCCTTGCTTTACCTCTGTTCACACTAAAATCAACCTATTATTGAATAATTTCACTATAATACGAACAGTATCTAAAAAGTAAAGCCAGTAAACACCGAGAGGAGGATTTGTTGTGAATTGTCATAGGTTTTCGTTGTTGGACTCTCATTTCTTTTAGAGAAAAAATAAAAATCTTCAGAACCTTTTCCTAGCAATTGCAACCTCAAAACTCTTTCCATTTCATTGTACTTGCGAAAAAACAAGCATTTAGTCTGAAATTAAGCTCTTTAGTAATTATTTGATGACTGGAAATTGTGGTGAACTATGATCGTGATATTGTTTATTTTCAGGCACCTTTTAAAAAATGACCTGTACCTAACTTAATCTGTTTCAATACAAATAAAATGATTTTTCCCCATTTTTTATAAATTTGAAACTGATTATTATTATTTTTTTTTAATTTTTCATTTTAATTTATTTTATGGGGGGGGGGGGGGTAGACGCATAATTCGGTCACAGTTTGACGCATGAGATTTTCATTTTGACTCTTGGAAATTTTGACTCAAGGGTCATTGACTCTTGGCTTTTGGATGCTAATGAAAACCCTGCTAGCCCTTGTGTTGTGAGAGAGACGACTGCTGGTATAGCTGAACTGGTTCAATGACTGTATTGTTGTCAGACTTTGCTGAATTAATAAGTTGGAACTTTATCTTACAATTTAATTACTGGAGAAACTACATATTGGAACATTTCAAGGTGAAAATATAAATTCATTTGGATTAAATAACTGTTTGGTTTAGTCTCAATTTTGGATGTCACATATTTCCTTGTAAAAGATTGAACCAGTCTTAAAACAGCTCAGCATTCAGAGGACGTTATCTGTAATACCCCTCTGTACAGATCAATTTTTATGCCCCTGCATCGATGGATCTGGGGCATATTGTTTTACCATTGTCCCTCTGTCCGTCTTTCCTTCCATCCGTCTGTCTCTGCAAAACTTAACCAAAAAACTTTACATATTTTCAAGGCTATCCAAGATACAATGCCAATATTTAGTATGGTGAAAGATTTCAATACTTACTTGGTCTTACTTGGTCTTGAGATCTTTGATAGGCATCTGCCTCTCTGATCCGTCTTGATTGTTTTTTTCACATTTTGTCCCGCTTCCGGTCTGTAAAAATTGGGATGAAACTTGATTTTCATAGTACTCCAATGTTTATTTGAAAGATTTTTAAAACTATTTACATTTTTGGCTGTGACCGTAGTTGTAGGTAGTGTGTTCCAGTGGTTTGCCACACTCTCAATGATACGCATCTGCTGGTACCAAGGTCTATGTCATGTGACAAGGTCAAGGTCGTCTATCAAGGTCAAATTAAAAAAATCCGTTTTGGGGCATTTGTGTTTCACAAAAGCATCTTGTTTAATCTATTTCAATTTCAACATATATTTTAAATGGAATAAAGGAAGTAGTCTTGATTTTATCTGTGAAGTCGACATTTCTGATGTAGCTTGTTAACCATGATAGGGGGGTATTTTGGATTTCACATTGAAATATTTTCATTGCCGCCACCATAGCGCAGTTGGTTAGACATAAGACTTCCAATCTGGAAGTTGTGGGTTCGATCCCCGGTGGCGGCAAAATTAAAATTAATATCCTTTCTGACGTTTGTCTCTCACCAATGGGTAGATAATCGTAAACCTATGTGAGATAGCAGTCGGAGGCTAGGAAAGGGTGTAATGGTAGAACAGGTGAAAGAAATACCAGGAATCCATTGTTAGGTGCTCCGGCTGCCGCGATATAACTGCGAAATTGTTGAAAGCAGCGTAAAAGCCATTCAAACAAACAAAATCAAATATTTCATCAGTCCTTGCTGAAACCCTATCTTGTTTGTACTCATTTGAATTGTCTTGATGAGACAATTCAAATGAGTACCCACATCATAGGGTTCTATTGAGAAATAAACATTTTAGACTGGAGTTACCCCCTCTTTTATTTTAACCCCTAAGTTGAAGAAGAGGGGGTAAATTGCGTTGTACTTGTCGGTCCATCCTTAGACCGTTTTTCATCCGGAGCATTTCTCAAGAGCATGCAAGCTAGAATCATTAAACTTCACATGTGGATAGATCTCGTTGAGGAGAAGTGCAGTGCACAAGAACCATTAAAAGTATAAAGCCAGAATTTTGTTTGTTTTCTTTCAGTCAATTCCATGCAATGGCACATCAATGGTAAACGACACAAGAATGCGTTGCAGTTTTGGAAGAACAAACAGCAACAAGCTAAGACTAGCGTGTTTGTGCGAGGATTTCCACAGGGTACAACTGAGCAAGAGCTGTGGAACTACTTCAGTGACTTTGGGGAGGTGACCAAAGTGGCTATTGTCAAGCCCCAGGTATACACCAGGAATATTTAGTCATAATCAGACTTCAGGATTTGTGCTGGCTATTTAAATAAGAGTTTATGATCCTTTGACTCATTTTTAATTGCTAAGGAGTCAAAACTAATTACTATTGGTGATGGTGATTTAGTGGCAGATCCAGGGGCATTTTTTTTGGGGGGGGGGAATAGTCAGAACCCCCCCTTTGTAACATAATTATTTAATTTTAATGCAGATATTCAGCCAAAATAGTTTAATTATAGGAAAACAACTGAATCTATGAATACATTTGAAAATTACCAAAAAACAAATTGTTGCAAAGGTACCTTCAAACTTCTGGAATTATATTTAAATGAATGCAAATCAACTCTTTATGTTTATGGTAGTTTTTGTTGAATATCCTTTTTACTACAGAATTTCATTATTTCAGCACATTTATGCCATAGTCGAGTTCAAGCGTCAGGACACTGTGAAATATGTATTAGATACAGAAAACCACAGACTTAACAGCCAGAATCTTACTGTGAAACTGAGGGAAGTTAAGGTGAGTTGACCTTTTACGAAGCAAATGACAAAGGGATTTATTTGGACCTGGGATTAATATATTTTGACAGTCAATTGGACACAAGTCATTTGTCTCCCGCTTATGCACTTATGATAAGCAGTATGCCTATTAAGGATAGACAGCTTGTGGCTTGGATAAAATGCTGAGGTGAATATATGAGTAGGTTCACTGGCCCCCGCAATATAACAAATATTAATGTTGTAATTGGCATCAAAATCCACCAAAAAAACAAATAAAATATTTTTACAATTCTTACACAAAACAGGGATGGACACTTCTGTGAGTAAGGAGACAATTGGACTCCCAACTTATGTAATCAAGATGTCCAATTTCATAATAAGGAGTCAAAACTTTCTTATTGGGTGGACATTATGGAAAAGAAGAAATTGCTTGTTGCAAGCAATTTCTTCTTTTCCACAAGTTAATACCCCAAGGAAGATGGTTTTCTCTGAAAAAACTACTTGTTCCAAGCAAATGTTATCATCGGCAACTTAGAAAGTAAAAAAAGACATTTTGTTTCTCAAATAATCGAACATGATCCTGGGAGTCCATTGGTCTCCTTACTTGCAAAATGAAAGAGTCAAAACTGGTAAACAAGGAGTCTCGGACTCTTAGACTCCCCTTAGTGTCAAACCATGCAAAACCCACTTTGTTAGTACTCCAGGGAATCATCCAGAAGAGAATGATCTCTGCTACACTAAATTTAATTATGATTTTTGTTCTTCTCTTTCAAAATTGATTTTTTGCACATTTATGATAACTCATGTTGATAATGACTTAAGAGGAATGGGTAAAATACAGTATTATATCAAAATATTATTTTAAACAGTTTTTTTGGTTACAAAAAGATCTTGTGGGATCTAGACATTTACTCTTTTTGCTACTGTTAAGTATTATGACTTGTAAAGGGACATTGTTACAAGCAGAACTAACTGCAGTTGTTCTTTCAATTGTTTGTAGGTTCCTGGTCAACCTGCCTCCAATCAGTATGAGCATGGATACAGGCAGTTTGAACGTGGCGGTAATCTTGGTGTCAACAGAGGTAATGAAATATTTCTTTGAAATAGGGTTTTGCCTTGCATCAACCAAAAAGAGTCTAAAGGACCCAGTAATTTAGACCTTTAAAAAAGGTCCACTATAAGGTTTTTTAGCTCCACTGGCCAAAAGGCCAGCGGGCTATTGTCATGGCGTGGTGTCCGTCCGTCCATCCATCCGTAAATTTTTACTTAAAAAATCTTCTCCTCAGAAACTACTGGATGGATTTCAATCAAATTTCACATAAATGTTCCTTTGGTGACCCTGATCAGATTCCTTCAAAGAATTCTAATCGGTTGAAAATCATGGCTGTAGTGGGCGTTGCTAATTTCCATATATGGTAATAGTTGAGTTTTCTCAGATTCTAATTGATGGTTACCAATTAAATTTTACATGAATGATCCTTGAGTGACCCTTTATCAGTCTACCAAAAATTATCATGATCTGATGGAAAATGTGTATTTTATGGGCGGAAGTCATTTCTCTATATGTTATATAGTGGAAACTTTCAAAATTAATTTCTCAGAATGTAATGAATGGATATCAACCAAATTTCACTGGAATGAGCCTTGAGTGACCCTTTATCAGTCTACCAAAAATTATTGTGATCAGATGAAAAATGTGTATTTTATGGGTGGAGGTCATTTCTCTATATGATATATAGTGGAAACTTTGAAAATCATTGTCTCAGAACCTAACTAATGGATAACAACCAAATTTGATTTGAATGATTCTTTAATGATCCTTTACAATTCTGTAAATCTATTTTGTGATCAGATGAAAAATAAGTGTTTTATGGGCGGAGGTTATTTCTCTATATGTTATTTAGTGAAAACATTGAAAATCATTTTCTCAGAATCTAACTGATGGATATCGACCGAATTTCACTGGAATGATTCTTTAGTGATACTTTATCAGTCTGCAAAAAAATATTGTGATCAGATGCCAAATATGTATTTTATTGTCAGAGATCATTTCTTTTGATATGTTATATGGTGTAATACCCAATATTGGGTAAAACAAACTTCTTTCAAAGTTCAAACAGATGGATTTCAACCAAATATCATATGAATTTTATTTCTGTGAAGTTGTATTAGGATGGAAAAAATAATTGATTAGATGACCAGCATGCTCTATATTGGCAGAGGACATTTCAACATATAAAGTGAATATTTGACCACCCTTTTGGTATCACCTAAATGATGAGTTTTTTTAGACTCATTAAATTTAATGGGTGTAAAGATTGTAGGTTAGATGGAACATAAGCCAATAGAATCCAAATGTGTAGAAACATTAGGTGAAATAGGGAGCATGAGATGCCCCCTTAGAATTGGTCAGTTTAGTTGAATGAAGGGTGACTCTGCACAAAGAGGTCAAGTGGTGTAAAGTGGCCTACTGAGGTTCAGAGTGGGGAAGAAAAAGCTGATTTGACTGCACTCTAAGGCATTGGGCAGAATAAAAATATTGGATTTAATATTTTACTTCTTATTTTCATTTTAGAATTTTGTTTTGGTGACTAACAATTATTGTGAAGTAACACCCTTATAGTGGTGTTTAATGAAAAGTGGAAAGCAGACATGGCAAAGGACCCAGAAAATCTGTCAGACAGTCAGTCTGACAGTCCTTGAAAAACTGTCAGACCGAAGTCGGATCTGTCAGACCGAACATTTAAGGGGGCAAATAATATCATCATTGTAGTGTTTCCTCATTGAGAGAGAAAAATTATAAAATTAGTAGCAATACAATAAAAGGCCTAACTAGCTTGTCAAAGTCCTCTCAGTCTGTCAGTGATTTCAGTGCTTTGATTTAAAAACAAAGATTCTGAGATAAAAAGAGCTTCAGATATTTTCAGAATTTTAAAAAATGTCTTTTCAAGTCAAAAGGTAACAGTCATTTGTATTTTTTAGACCTATGTAAAGTTTAAAATCAAAGTTTATTTTCGTGAGAAGGTTGACCAGAAATAATGTTTTCTTGAGTGAAAGTTTGGATTTACTGTTTAAACAGATTTTTCTGCCCAGAAAATAGTGTCGGACATTTGGACTGACGATATGGTACACTTTACCGGACCTAGGGGATTTTTGTCGGACATGTCCGACGGTCCGACGGTCTTCGCAATGGCTGGGAAAGATCTACAATTATAATTTTGTGGACAAAATACCAGTATATTATACAGTAACATTCTGTTAGTATTGAAATTTTTAATTTTGGATTTCAAACAAATTTCACTGAAATGATCCTTATTTTTAACAGCCTTATCATCCTCTAATAATCATTATCAGGATATTCAGGCCTGTGGAGCGAATCGGGCGCTCAAGCGCCTTTAGTTTTAAACGCCGCCAAAGGTGGTAGTATATAGGTATCATCTTCTCCATCTGTCCATCTGTCTGTCCGCATGTCAGTTCGTCTGACCATCCAAACATTTGTACATCGGTAACAATCTTGTGAATGCAACTCCTAAATTGTGTGTGTTTGGTGAATTTCAGTTGTGTCATGGAAAAGGAGGCGTTCATAAATCTTGTGAATGCATTTCCTCCACATGTATGGACTCATATTGATGAAACTTTCACAAAATGTTCCTAGTCACCTGACCTTGCACATTTTGTCATGGTTTGGTCAATTTCAGCGGGTCATGGAAAAAGGGGCCTTCTTGACTATTCATGTGAACTAACCTCCTCCTTCAATTATGGACTGATAATTGATGAGACTTTCATATAATGTTGCTAGGCACCTGACCTTGCACATTTTGTTGTTGTTTGTTGAAATTCAGCATTATGGAAAAGGGTCTTTCATGTCAAATTTCTTGTGAGCGCCTTGTGTAAATTGTTTCCATAAAGCTAGGAGCATATTGTCATGATTTCTATGTCATGGAAAAAGTGACCTTATTGTAAAGCATTATGGAAAAAGGGTCCTTAATGTCTAATTTCTTGTGAGCGCCATGTGTTTATTCCTTTCTTATAGCTGTGTGCATATTGTCTATGTCCTGGAAAAAGTGACCTCATTGTAATCTTTTCTTATAACACAAATGGTAAATTTGAGATGAATGGAAACAACTCTCCATTTAAGGATCAATTTTGTTGATAAGCACCATCATGAAAAGGGGGCTTTTGTTTGAAATTGGCGTATCTTGTGTCAATGGCACCGTTTGTTGTCCCTGTCATAGATGAAGACTACTTCTTTCAAGAATTTATTAAGAAATAAAAGAATACAAATTGAAATATCTAGATTAAAAAAATTATGTCCTTGTACCTTATTAGGTGCCCAGCATTATGAAAGGGTTTCTAAACTTTGATTGTCAATGCTCTAAACAGCATGAAGTAGCAGTATGTTAGGAGGGGTTCAGATATGTATGTTAATGAGCCTGTGTGTGACATTTCCAACAATTTGACATGTGCCTAAGGGGAAAACATTGAGCTTCCTTGAAAGCTATCTAGTCCAAATAGAAGAGTGTTTGGCTGTCTCGAGACACTTTGAGACCCTATCTATATGCAAAGTCCATAGTGAAGTCTATGGTCAGACTGTGCGGATGTCCAAACAGGCTCATTTACTGTTTGTTTTGAAATGGCTAATCATATTTGGAAAAGAGCAGATTGCTCGCTTTAGAGGATTTTGCAACCATTGAAGTAAAGAACAAAAAAAATCTGGTCAGTCAAATATTGGTTGTTAAAGCACAGTATTCATATATCTGAGGTGATCATAAAAAGATATTTTACTGTAACAGATATAATTGTGAATGTTATATTTAACCCTGTATTTACAAACAAAAGTGCATGTGAATAATTGAACCCAGCTTACTGGTTCAAATGTATAAAAGACTCTCTGAAAAGGGAATCATATTTCAAATATAGAATAATCATTGACAGGTAGGGGACGTGGTGGTGGAATGGGCCTTCTCGCCTTTGGAAGGGCCGGGTACCAGGAGGCTCCTCCTCCTCCATTTGGGTACCAGCAGCAGGGAGCCTGGGGCCAGAATGAGACCTGGTTTGATGAGGGTCAAGGTCAAGGTCAGGGAAAGAAGAGGAAGGCTATTAGTGTTGAGGAGCAGATTGACATGTATTATCATGAAGAAATGGTGGAGAAATTGGTTAGAGTTAAAGGGGTAAGTTCTCTGGGGCCTGTTTTACTAACGAGCTTACGAAAAAAATAATCGTAAGTCAAAATCAAGAATCGTATCTGGTGCTTTCATTCATTGATGGATTCTGCCTTGCAATATCTCATTGAAATCGTCTTTAGAAGACGATTTCAATGAGATGTTGCATGGCAGAATTCCATATTTAGTTACTACTGTAGAAGCAACTTTAATTTTTGACTTGCGCAAAAAAATATCGTAAGATTTTAAGTAAAACAGGCCCCTGTTGTATTGCAACAGAAACGTGTAATAAATTAGAAATTAGATCAATTTAAGATGACTGTGTCCTGTCACACTAAAAGGGAATATCAGGGAAGTGCTTAAATATTTGGAAAAAAAGTTTGAACAAGCAAACAAACACTATAAAGCACATTTCAAAACCAAATAAATCAGAAGATGACCATTTCAAGATTAAGAAAATCTTCAATACATACAAACTCTTTTCATCCTGGCAAAATTCAAACAGTCTGACTAGGATAAGTAGTGGAAAAAGACTAACAATTTTGACCTAGGGGCCCAGACTGCCAAAATTGAATATTTTACATAAGGGAATATGCCTTTAGCTCACCCGAACACAAAGTGCTTAAGTTGAGCTATTTTGTGTTCTGGTGCTGTCCATTGTCCGGTGACAACTTTTACCTCATGTGTACTCTAGAGGCCAATAATTTGCCCAAATGTCTTGAAACTTGGTCAGAATGTTTGTCTCTATCAAATTTCGGTCAAGTTCAAAATAGGGTCAAGTGAGGTCAAAAATGGGGACAAGGGGTCAAATTTACAAATAACCTTGTGTGCACTCCAGAGGCCACATTTTTGGCCCAAATGTCTTGAAACTTGGTCAGAATGTTTGTCTTCATCAAATCTCGGTCAAGTTTGAAATTTGGTCCATAGGGGTAAAAAATGGGGTCAAAGGTCAAATCTTTTAAAAAACCTGTGTGCACTCTGATGGCCTCTTGTCTTGCCCAAATGTCATGAAACTTGAGAATATTTGTGTAGATGAAATCTAGTTCCAGTTTGAAATTAGTTCAATTTTAATTGTTAATTGACAAAGAATAATCTATTTGCATTGGCCTGGTCTTATGGGGGGCATAAATGTTTTACCAATATCTCTTGTTTGATTTAAGTTTGTAAATAAGGGTATTGAATATGACATTGGTTCACAAACAGTTGATCTATTATTTGTTGCAGGTTCAGAACCAACTAGAATGGCTGTGTCAGAACCTACAGGTGACAGCTGATGAGGCCCAGAAGAAGTTCACACTATGTGAAAAACTACAGAGCACGCTTGGAAACTATTTTCCAGGTATGTTTGTAGGGGTTGAGAGTATGGAGTCTATTTGACTCCTTACATATGAAAACAAGGAGTTCAAGCTCAAAGTAAGGAGTTTGAATTTTCATAATGGGAGAACATTGTGGAAAAGAAGATATTTCTTTTACACAATGTTCTTCCAAATACTATTTTTTCATGCCCCTGCATCAGAAGATTTGGGGAATATTTTTTTCACCCTGTCTGTTACTCCATTGGTCTATAAATTTTTTTTAACAATTGCATGGCAAGTGTTTAAGCCTACAATATAAGACTAAACATTATCTTGAGTATTGCCACGGATTGCAGTATTGAAATATGGTTTGCTGTAGATTTCAGTATTGTATTAAACTACTGTATCTGAAGAATGGCAATGGTGGGTGCACTGCATTTGGTGTTTCACAAACGCATCTTGTTCAAAATACTTTTGGATGCCATCAAATGTTGTAGTCACTAGTGAAAAGATCTACATATTTGGCAAGTGTAAGAGAGGAGACTGCTCTCTGCTTTTGTTTTTCAAACTATTGTCATACGACTATTAGAGTCTATCAGACTCCTTACTTGCAAATTGAAGCAGTCCCAACTGGTAAGCAAGCGGTCTCGGACTCCCAGATTCATGTGTCGAACCCTGTGTTTGGCACCTGTTGTGGAATTTTGTTAACCCTTTGCTGTTTAATCCCTGCTTTTTACTTGCCTGTGATTTAATGATTGAGAAAACATTGTGAAAAAAGAAGAAATTGCTTCTGACAAGCAATTTCTTCTTTTTCCACACTATTTTCTACCCTACTGAATGGTTATTTTTCAAATCAAATCCACTTTAAATTTTCGTCTGCAAAACCTTTGAATTTGGACAGGTCCAAAATTTTGTAAAACAGGAAAGTGATAAAGACTGATTGGTCTCCTAGGTTGAGGAATTTAAGTTCTAGAGCTCACCTATTTTCTGGCATAAGAACTGTGAATAAAAATCTGAAAGACATGAAAAGATTGGTAATGTTAGGCTTTTGTGTAACAGAACTAAATAGATTAGTGTAAGTTATTAGTTTAACAGTAAAAATCTATACTGTGCAATAATATATGTCAAGATCATTTGAAGATTGACAAACTTTAGTAAGGGAACCCTGCTTAGATAATTAGTAAAAATCATATGAACTTAAGTCGTGAAAATGTATGTCTATTCTTGGTCACCTTGTAAAAATAAACTTATATTTAAGGCTTATTATGGACAACTGTTGTTAATGGTAGCGCTATTCTTCCTTACTGATAGGTATAAAAGCAATCATAGAAATGGTATTATTAGCTCCACTGGCCGAAGGCCACTGGGGCTATTGTCTTGTCATTGTGTTTGTCCGTCCGTCCGTACGTGCGTCCAGCCGTTAACTTTTTAGCTCGCCCTGACGAAAGTCTCGGAAGAGCTATTGTTATTACCTCGGATGTCAGCGTCGGTGTCTGCGTCCGCATTAGGTTAAAGTTTTTTATTTCTATAAATATTTATCCTAGAGGCTTTATTTTTTACAGAAACACTCATTAGGGTATAGGCTTTCATTTGAGACCAACATCCATGTCGAAATGACCTTTAGACTGTAACCTTGGCCCTTTCAAAAAAGTTTAAACCAAAAACTTTAACCAAAAAAACTTTAACCTTGCTTATATTTTCT
The DNA here is from genome assembly GCA_948146395.1 of Fragum whitleyi. Classification (NCBI taxonomy): domain Eukaryota; kingdom Metazoa; phylum Mollusca; class Bivalvia; order Cardiida; family Cardiidae; genus Fragum; species Fragum whitleyi. Next base: position 28,225,293 of record OX411556.1, on the reverse strand, counting down.
GAAAGTTTTTAACTAGAGACATCATTACTTCATATGCACACTCATTAGGTGATAGGCTTTCACCAGAGACAAAGGTCCTTGTCAATTTGACCTTGACCTTGACCCTTTGTGGACTTAGAAAAACTTTAACCGAAAACTTTAACCAAAAACTTTAACCTTGCATTTATTTTTTAATGCTCTAACCTAGGGACATCATTACTTCATATATATACTCACCAGGCAATAGGCTTTCACCAAAGACCAAGGTCCTTCACAATTTGACCTTGACCTTTACCATTTGTGGACTTAAAAAAACTTTAACCTAAAACTTCAACCAAAAACTTCAACCTTGCTTACATTTTCTGAAATGAATACTCTCACATTTCAAATACAAAAAGGAACGTTAAAGTTGTTTATTCTTGAATGATATCAATTAATTTCTAATTATACAATCTATCTTTAGGTCTTGTCAAATTATATCCTCAGGCTCCCTTTTTAGTACCCCCTCCCCCCCTTCCAATAGCTTCCTTCCAAGGTACATGATTTTGCATATATCTATGTGACAAGCATCCAAAAGGGCGAGCTATGTTGTCCTTTGACAATTCTTGTTCTTTAAAAATCTTCTTCTCAGAAACTACTAGATGAATTTCAACCAAACTTCACAGAAATGATCCTTGGGTGACCCTCTTTCAAAGTTGTTCCAAATTTTGATCCAATGAAAAACATGGATTTAATGGGCTTGGCTAATTTCCAAATATGGTAAAAAGTGAGTTTTCTTAGAATCTAATTGATGGATACCAATAAAATTTTACATGAATGAATCTAGGGTGACCCTTTATCAGTCTACCAAAAATTATTGTGATCGGATGAAAAATATGGATTTTATGGGCGGAGGTCATTTCTCTATATGTTATATAGTGGAAACTTTGAAAATCATTTTCTCAGTATGTAAATGATGGATATCAATCAAATTTTACTGGAATGATCCTTGAGTGACCCTTCATCAGTCAACCAAAAATTATTTTGATCGTATGAAAGAATGTGTTTTTTGTGGGTGGAGGTCATTTCTCTATATGTTATATAGTGGAAACTTTGAAAATCATTTTCTCAGAATATAACTGATGGATATCAACCAAATTTTACTGGAATGATCCTTGAGTGACCCTTTATCAGTCTACAAGAAAATTTGTGATTGGATGAAAAGTATGTATTTTATGGGCGGAGGTCATTTCTCTATATGTTATATAGTGGAAATTTTGAAAATCATTTTCTCAGTATATTACTGATCGATATCAATCAAACATTATTGGTATGATCCTTGGGTGACCATGCAGGTATCATGCAGCCAAAAATTATTGGCATAGGATGAAAAATATGTCTTTTATGGGCAGAGGTCATTTCTCTATATGTTATATAGTGGAAATTTTGAAAATCATTTTCAACATCAATAGAACCCAAAATATCTAAAAATCTAGTCAAAACGTTTATTTGCTATTACAAGAATTTCAAGCCTGTGGAGTGACTCAAGCCATTTATGGCTTGTATTATATTCTAGGCTGTAAATTATACTTAAAATTGTATTATATTCTAGGCTGTACTGTAAACCAGTTTGGATCCTCTGTTAATGGGTTTGGTCTGTCTGGGTGTGATATGGACATCTTTTTGGACCTGTCAACAATGCATAGCAGAACTTGGGAAGTGAAGGTACAGTAATGTTATAATCTTTTCCTGGGCTTGTGCTATCTTTTCAAATACCAGCACAACTTTTAAATCCTATCTTTGAAATTCTCCCATTAAAAAAGTTTGGGTAAAAAATCCAATCCACTCTAGATAAGACACTTAAAGCTATCAATGAGTCATGAAAATGGTAAATTGAATTACACATTAAGGCAGTGTAACAGTAATAGTTCCCCAACATTTCAGAACTCATGATATTTCTCAATGTTGACTGAGGTTTCCAATAAAAAGTCATTTGGAAACCTCAGTTAACACTATTAAAGTTCATTACTTCCAAAACATTGCGGAACTATTACAGGTCTAATACCTTAAAAGCTGAGAAGAATTTTGTTACATTGTAGCCTGTTAAGTTGCCATATGTGAGAGATTTCAAGTTTCTGAAGGAGAAGCAGTGGGGCCCGCTGCTACCTGCTGACTTGGACAGAATGGGACTGGCGGACCAGTGTAAGCTGATCTCTCGTATCCTGACAGACAACATGGATGGTATACTTGATGCACAGATCATCCCGAGTAACCGGTGTCCACTCTGTAGATTCAAGTATGCTGGGACAGATATCAAGTGTGATCTGTCTGTCAACAATAAGTAAGTTTTCTTGAGTTCTATAAATAATCTTAACCCATCCGGATTCTTAGCTTGTCTGTTTAAGAAGAGGAAGTCAAGTAAATGATGGATTCCTTGCCCCACCATTTTACCTCCGTAAAGGATATTAAAACCTCATATATTTGCAAATTTGTTGTCACAGGTATGAATCAAAGAACAAATCATTAGAAGGTACCTAAAATATCTTACAATGTCACTCAGCCCTGAAAAGTTTGAAACAAAATAGTGGAAAATGCCGGTAGTTCAAAAGTCTTCTCATTGTAAATTGATGATTTTATTGTAATATTTTTGTGGGAAAGCATTGATCTGTAAACTGTCATGACCTTGTCTGTTCTCAGTCTAGGTGTAGTTGTATGTTTCAAAAATATCTAAAAAAAAAAAAAAAAAAAAGAGGAGAAATTGCTTGCATCAGGCAATTACTTCTTCCTCAAAATAAAATGACAGAGATGTTAACCCTAGTCATGCTGATCCCGGAATATTCCGGGATACGACGTCGAGTACTGTGAGCTGGTCCCGGAATATTCCGGGTTTGGGGGTTTCCCAATAACGACAACTCCTGTATCATAAACCCTCGGCCGATCGTATTTTAACCTTCGGGAAAGCCTCTAGTGATCACTAGGCAACCCATTAAACCTCGTTTTGATACTTTGTTAACTTGTTTTCATTGGTTATTTGGCGAAAAATTGCGACCTAATTGTACGTCATTCAAAATGGCTGACTTCCTGCGGGAGATCTTCCAGGACGAATCGTCCGACGAAGAATTTGACGGCTTTTCGTCCGATGACGAAGAAAACCATGCAGAACCCGATTTAGGGAATATCATTAATGATGATTTCATGAGAAATTGGTCGGTAGGTGACCGTAATAGGTTTGATTTGCCCTTTACAGGTAACACGGGATTAAGTCCGAGAATTCGTCTGCCCGTAAATCCGACCCCCCTGGATTTCCTTGGTCTTTTTGTTACCGAGGATGATTTTTTGACAATGTCTAACGAAACAAATCGTTATGCAGCCCAATTTCTACAGTCTAATGCATTGAAACCGCATTCAAGATTCAATAAGTGGGTCGAAACTACCCCCGATGAAATGAGGGTATTTTTCGACATGACGCTCGCTATGGGCCTTGTCGTCCAGCTTGATGTTTCTGAATATTGGACAACTAATGAGGTCAATGAAACCCCTTTCTTCAAAACACTCATGTCAAGAGATAGATTTTGGCTGTTGATGAGTTTTTTTCATCTAGCCAACAATGAAGACATGGTGAGAAGGGGACAGCCAGGGCATGACCCCTTATTCAAGCTTGGCTCAGTTTACAAAAACATTATTAGAAGGTTTCATCAGGTGTATATTCCTAACCAACAACTGTCACTTGATGAAGGTATGGTACCTTGGCGTGGTAATTTGTCCTTCAGAGTTTATAACCCTGACAAGCCTAAAAAATATGGCATTAAAGCTTACATGATATGTGATGCTACTAATGGTTACTGTGCCAAATTCAAACTTTATACAGGTAAGTTGCCGACCCAGCCAAGTGAATTTGGAGCTACATATGACCTTGTCATGGACATGATGAGAAATTATTTTGGTCAAGGTTACCATCTTTACATGGATAACTATTACAGTTCTCCTAAATTATATGTAGACCTATTTGAGCTTGATGTTGGAGCCACAGGTACTTTGCGGCCAAATAGAAAAGGTGTTCCGCAAGCGTTGAAAGACAAAAAGGTAGAAAAGGGTCAAATCTGCACAATGAAAAAAAGAAATTTAATTATTACTAAGTACCATGATAGAAAAGTTGTCTATTTAATGAGTACTCTGTTAGATTCAACTTTTGTACCAACAGGTAAGGTAAATCCAAGAACTCATGAGCCAGTTCTTAGACCAAATCTAGTTGTCTCCTATGATAAATTCATGGGTGGGGTAGATAGATCTGATCAGATGGTGTCTTATGCCACTTTCAACAACAGAACATTGAAATGGTGGAAAAGAGTGTTTTTTCATGTAGTATCCTTGTCTGTCCTGAATGCCTATGTGGTTTACAAATCTCTTGGGGGTGGTGATACACCCCTTATGCTTCAGAGAAACTTCAGGCGAAAACTTGTCCAAGAACTAGTACAGTCTGTTGCTGTAGAGGATGTACCTGGTATGTCTGTAAGAAGCCCAGGCAGGCCCTCTACTGCATCAGAGCCTTTGCTTAGGTTACAAGGCAAACATTTTCCAGAGAAAATACCTACCTCGGGAAAAAAGAAAAACATCACAAGGTCTTGTGTTGTTTGTGTTCCCGCTCAACGGGAACTTTTAGAAAGGGCAGGCGAAAAAAGAAAAAGACCTGGGCGTGAATCGTCCTATCAGTGTGACAATTGTAAAACTGCACTTTGTATTGACGTCTGCTTTAAGTTGTATCACACCCAGAAAGATTTTAAAGCAGCTTACAAAGCCCAAATAGCTGCCGAAAAGGAGAATAATTAGTTTTTTTAAATTTTGTCACACCTGGGGCAGGTAAGTTAACGAGAAAATGTCAGGTGAGTTCCCAAATGAAATGGTAATAATCAAGTTATGAACAAGTCTCATTTTTCTATATGAATCATGTGAATTCCTATCAAGTTATAGGATTTCATGTAAAGCCTTTCTTGATAAACTTGTTTTTTACCTACCAATTTAATTAGTAGAATTTTTCTTACCTGTGCTTACCTGAGACTCGGACTTGGTCTGCTTCACTTGGAATTTGGTTATTAGGTAAATCAAAAGACAAGGTAAACAAATGTTAAGAGTTTATGTTAGTTTTATTGTTTTTCAAACATAGTTACACAGTTTTGTTACATTTACCTGTTTTTACCTGTAGTTTTTCAGGTAACCAGTTATGAAAAAAAAAAAATTCTTTAACCCTTGTCATGCTATATATAATATATAAGGCAAATAGTGTGAGCTGAATATTTTTCTATATAATTTTAAATTATGGGTGTATTACTTTTGAGGTTCTGTGTAAAACACAGTATTTGTGAAATGTTGTAATATTATACATCGTTGGAAAGGTATTAAGTCGAACTATATGATTATTAAAGAATTTTTTTTTTTTCATAACTGGTTACCTGAAAAACTACAGGTAAAAACAGGTAAATGTAACAAAACTGTGTAACTATGTTTGAAAAACAATAAACTAACATAAACTCTTAACATTTGTTTACCTTGTCTTTTGATTTACCTAATAACCAAATTCCAAGTGAAGCAGACCAAGTCCGAGTCTCAGGTAAGCACAGGTAAGAAAAATTCTACTAATTAAATTGGTAGGTAAAAAACAAGTTTATCAAGAAAGGCTTTACATGAAATCCTATAACTTGATAGGAATTCACATGATTCATATAGAAAAATGAGACTTGTTCATAACTTGATTATTGCCATTTCATTTGGGAACTCACCTGACATTTTCTCGTTAACTTACCTGCCCCAGGTGTGACAAAATTTAAAAAAACTAATTATTCTCCTTTTCGGCAGCTATTTGGGCTTTGTAAGCTGCTTTAAAATCTTTCTGGGTGTGATACAACTTAAAGCAGACGTCAATACAAAGTGCAGTTTTACAATTGTCACACTGATAGGACGATTCACGCCCAGGTCTTTTTCTTTTTTCGCCTGCCCTTTCTAAAAGTTCCCGTTGAGCGGGAACACAAACAACACAAGACCTTGTGATGTTTTTCTTTTTTCCCGAGGTAGGTATTGTCTCTGGAAAATGTTTGCCTTGTAACCTAAGCAAAGGCTCTGATGCAGTAGAGGGCCTGCCTGGGCTTCTTACAGACATACCAGGTACATCCTCTACAGCAACAGACTGTACTAGTTCTTGGACAAGTTTTCGCCTGAAGTTTCTCTGAAGCATAAGGGGTGTATCACCACCCCCAAGAGATTTGTAAACCACATAGGCATTCAGGACAGACAAGGATACTACATGAAAAAACACTCTTTTCCACCATTTCAATGTTCTGTTGTTGAAAGTGGCATAAGACACCATCTGATCAGATCTATCTACCCCACCCATGAATTTATCATAGGAGACAACTAGATTTGGTCTAAGAACTGGCTCATGAGTTCTTGGATTTACCTTACCTGTTGGTACAAAAGTTGAATCTAACAGAGTACTCATTAAATAGACAACTTTTCTATCATGGTACTTAGTAATAATTAAATTTCTATTTTTCATTGTGCAGATTTGACCCTTTTCTACCTTTTTGTCTTTCAACGCTTGCGGAACACCTTTTCTATTTGGCCGCAAAGTACCTGTGGCTCCAACATCAAGCTCAAATAGGTCTACATATAATTTAGGAGAACTGTAATAGTTATCCATGTAAAGATGGTAACCTTGACCAAAATAATTTCTCATCATGTCCATGACAAGGTCATATGTAGCTCCAAATTCACTTGGCTGGGTCGGCAACTTACCTGTATAAAGTTTGAATTTGGCACAGTAACCATTAGTAGCATCACATATCATGTAAGCTTTAATGCCATATTTTTTAGGCTTGTCAGGGTTATAAACTCTGAAGGACAAATTACCACGCCAAGGTACCATACCTTCATCAAGTGACAGTTGTTGGTTAGGAATATACACCTGATGAAACCTTCTAATAATGTTTTTGTAAACTGAGCCAAGCTTGAATAAGGGGTCATGCCCAGGCTGTCCCCTTCTCACCATGTCTTCATTGTTGGCTAGATGAAAAAAACTCATCAACAGCCAAAATCTATCTCTTGACATGAGTGTTTTGAAGAAAGGGGTTTCATTGACCTCATTAGTTGTCCAATATTCAGAAACATCAAGCTGGACGACAAGGCCCATAGCGAGCGTCATGCCGAAAAATACCCTCATTTCATCGGGGGTAGTTTCGACCCACTTATTGAATCTTGAATGCGGTTTCAATGCATTAGACTGTAGAAATTGGGCTGCATAACGATTTGTTTCGTTAGACATTGTCAAAAAATCATCCTCGGTAACAAAAAGACCAAGGAAATCCAGGGGGGTCGGATTTACGGGCAGACGAATTCTCGGACTTAATCCCGGGTTACCTGTAAAGGGCAAATCAAACCGTAATTACGGTCACCTACCGACCAATTTCTCATGAAATCATCATTAATGATATTCCCTAAATCGGGTTCTGCATGGTTTTCTTCGTCATCGGACGAAAAGCCGTCAAATTCTTCGTCGGACGATTCGTCCTGGAAGATCTCCCGCAGGAAGTCAGCCATTTTGAATGACGTACAATTAGGTCGCAATTTTTCGCCAAATAACCAATGAAAACAAGTTAACAAAGTATCAAAACGAGGTTTAATGGGTTGCCTAGT